>JBBBDQ010001125.1:495000-877500 GCA_037127315.1 Ascarosepion bandense
CTGGTCTTTATTTAAGTAGTAAGGAGGTACAAATGAATATTTGACACTAACAACTTTTTCCATTTCACTGAAACGTGAAAGTATTAACGCTTCTATCTTCCTATCTTTCTTTCATTTTCTGAACGAAAGTAAGTAGCATCCCTGATCGGTATTTTCCGTCTTACCACACTATCAAAACGGAAGAGTCCAATAATGGACTCTTCCGTTTTGATTACATATTGGCAAGGCGTAAGTGACGATCTAACTAAGGAAGGGACAAACAGAATTATTACTGTTGTTTCCATGTACGACCACTATACTTTCAAAAAAATGTAATATATGTCCGATTCAACCACCATTTTCATCTGCAATTATTTACGCGTTCCGGTTGAGAACATACATGATAAAAGAGAGAATCTGGAAAGAAAAAAGAAAAAAGCTCAAGTGACGGAGTAAAACACTATTAAACGGAAACAGGTGGAAAAAAATACTTAGAAAGAGGATAAAGACGAAAGAAAGATGGAATTGCAAGCTGCACATCAAGCAACAATGAGTGAACATTTTTAAAGGCAGACAGGAATGGAAAAATCATTAAAAATCCGATACATTAAAATTGTTTATGGAAAGAGCAAAAGAGAAATTCAATAGAACATATTTTTTGTATTTGTTTCCGCATATGAAGCTAATACAATTTCATATACCATTTATCTAAGACAGTGGGCGGGCAACCCGAGTTAGGAGGTGGGGACTGGAGAGAGAATGAGAGAAAAACAAACATGAAATAATAATTAATAACCTCAGTTGTCAACACCCTTAGATATTTCCAAAGTCAAAAAACATAAGATTATTGTCATAAATTTGATTAATAGAATATGCGAGTTTAAAATGTTCATTTTTATTTCTTTGCAGGGTTTCTTTGTATCAGTATTATTTTGTTTCCTGAATGAAGAGGTGAGTGTTTTCTTATATAATTTTTTTTAATAATTGTTTTATCTCGGGCAAGGCAATACCGCCACTGGTGCGCAAGGGAGGAGGGGTACAGTAAGAGAAAGAGAAAGGGAAACGAAACGAAACAGGGTTGCCGAAGAAAGGACAAGACAAAGTTAAAAAATCACAAATTTAGAAGATGGCAATTGATATTACACTTTTGGAGATTGTAGCTGTCAGGGAAACAAGTATTTGGAAGAGAGTTCCACAGGCGGGAAGTGCGAGAAAAGAAACTGATATAGTAGAAGTGAGGGTTATATTTGACTATTTTGACGGTAAAAGTGTAGGACCTAGTTGCCAATCTAGTAGCACGCGTAAATTAATGCGGTGGAGCATCAGGGAAAGAACAACGTCGGTGCAGAAGCCGTAATAATATTTGTAGAAAAGACAGAGGGAAGCCACGTGACAATTCCAATCCACTATTCTTCTTTTATAAGAAAATTACGATTTTGACTAATATACAAGTTTCTTAGTTATTTACGCAAGAACTGACGGTAAAATGATCAAATTCAAATCGTTTGTCCATTTTAAGATACTGCACTTATTAAAAGACATATTCTCTTTAAATACAGGAGACAATGGCACGGCACAGATTGAGGATTCGGAGAGCCAAGTTCGAATACCAATCAAGTTCATTACATTCACTTACCTTACCCTTGGGAAAGGTATGAATCCATCTCTTCTACCCCCAGCTATCGGTAAATAGCAAAACAGACTGGATTCTATAGCCTTTGTTGGTAATCTGTCTACCACAGTAAGAATGAGTAACCTACTTATAGTAAGAATTAACAAGCTCATGCGTGAAAATCTTCACACCAAATGTTGTTTGGAACTCTGCTTGTGGAGCCAAAAAGTCCCATGAAACGTCGAGGGAAGAAGCCGGCTCAATTTCCTCAGGGCTAATGCCGCCACAACTCCAATGACTATAAATGGTGTTAAATGTCAATTTATTTATTTTTTTCTGTTACCCAGAGATTGTTGCCAGACAAGAAAGGAAAAATTAACCCTCATAACACTTCTATTTTATCCAACTTGAGTCTATGTCCCTTTGCGCCTGCGCATATAATTCAATGACATCTCTGAAAATACTTATACAATATTTTTTTTAAAAATTAATTTTTTTTTTTTTGTCTTCAAATTTACGTTTTTTATTGTTCAGTTCAGGTTAAGTGTTGTCCAGACTGAGTGGACAGGGTATGTATTATTGCAAAGCCTTGTCACAAATATGGTCAAATTGTGTGTGTATATTCGTGTTTGGATATACATTAAATGGTACAACAAATGTAAGTCGCTCGCGCCCAACACAGACATACTCATATAAATTGCATGCACAAATGCAAAATTTACACGTAGAGTGTGTGACGGACAAAGAATCAACTCTTCTGTTATTATGTATGGATTAATACGAGAGTTGTTACACTTGTTTATGTTGAGGTCTAGTAACTAAAACAAAACTACTCTTGACTTAATAGTTGTTTTGATTTGTCGTTACACAAGTTATCGAACCATCATTATGAGATGACGTATTAAAGTCGATCGAAAATCGATTTATCAATAAAAACTTTTACACGCCTCTAAAATAAGTTCGTAAACAACTGCAAAAAATTTAAATTTTACTCGCCAAGTAATCGAAGGTTACCAGAAAACACTCGCAAAAAATTGAAATTCTACTCGCAAAAAAAATTATTGCTCAAAATAAAGACCATTTTCCAAGACTTTCTGCCATCGATCTGCAAGCTTTCGGATCGAGTCAAAGTACCATTCAGCCAACTTCGAAGAATTCTTGACACGCTTCCTCGACTTCATCAAACAAGTCGAATTGGCGGCCTTTCAGTCAGTGTTGCATTGAGCGGAAAAGGCCGTAATCTGATGGAGCACAGTCAGGATTGTAGGCTGGATGTGGCAGAACTTCAATGCCGTTCAGCTCTTCAAACTTGTCTTTGGTCTTCCTGACGGTGTGTGGCTTGGCATTATCCTGCTGCATCACAGCGCGCTTTCGGTTGATCAGAGCCGGGTACTTTCGCTTCAACTTTTCGTAGACCAGCTCACATTGCTGACAGTAAAGTTCGGCACTGATGACATGATCATTCGGAACCAGCTCAAAATGCACGATTCCTTCAAAGTTCCACTAAACGTACAACATGACTTTCTTGCCGAATCGATCTTGTTTTGGAACCGACGGTGTCTCTTGCCCTTTCTGAACCCATCGCTTGTCTCGATGTGCTGGATCAGATAGACCCATTTCGCAGGTGTTCACGAACTTTTGGGACAACCTAATATTAGTGCTGATTCAGAAAATAATCTCATGTGCCATGTCCTTGACTATATAAAAGATCATGGTCCTCCACAACTTCCTGTTTTGTTGATTCAATTAACTTTACCATCTCTTTGTCCTGGTTCTGTCATCCAGTCAAAATGCAGGCTGACAGTTAGGTTTTATATGTACACAAAAATTACCGCGCTTTGTGCTCTATTGAAACAAACCAGTCGTGTTGGCGAACAAATAAGTTATTAAAGCTAATACGATAAGCTTCCCCAAAATACAATTAAGAATCAACTTCTGAAATTTTGAAGTGAAATAAATTTAATAAAGTCAAATAGACAAATAGTGAGACAAAGATAGTCAGGTAGACAAATAGTCAAAGAGAAATACACAAATTCTCCAGTAGTTAGAAATAGACAAATAAGTCAAATAGTCAAATACTCAGACATACAAATAGACAAAGACAAACTGTCGCATAGACAAATATTTCAAATAGTCAAATAATCAGACAAAATTTCAAATAGTCAAAGAGAAATACACAAATAGACAAATACTCAATCAAATAGACAAAATCAAATAGTCAGAAAGAGACAAATAGTTAAACAGACAAATACACAAATAGTGAAATAGAAAAATATTCAGACAGAAAATAGACAAAGAAATAGTGAGAAAGACAAAAAGCTAGACAGGACAATCATAGTCAAATAGACAGTCATAGTCAGACAAATAGTCATAGACAAATAGACAGTCAAATAAGTCAGTCATAGTCAAATAGTCAAATAGACAAATAGACATAGTCAGACAAATAGTCATAGACAAGTAGTCAGTCAAATAGTCAAAAAGCTAGACAGGACAGTCATAGTCAAACAGACAGTCAGACAAATAGTCATATAGACAAATAGTCATAGACAAATAGTCATAGTCAGACAGTCAAATAGACAAATAGTCATAGACAAATAGTCATAGTCAAATAGACAAATAGTCATAGTCAAATAGTCATAGTCAAATAGACAGTCAAATAGTCATATAGTCAGACAAATAGTCAAATAGACAATCAAAGTCAGACAAATAGTCATATAGACAAATAGTCAAATAAAATAGTCAAATACGTCATAGTCAGACAAATAGTCATATTCAAATAGTCATAATAAAATAAAATAGTCAGTCAAATAGACAAATAGTCATAGTCAGACAAATAGTCAAATAGTCATAGTCAGACAAATAGACAAATAGTCATAGTCAAAAAGGTAGACAGGACAGTCAGTCAAAAATAGACAAATAGACAAATAGTCATAGCCAAATAGTCAGTCAAATAGACAGTCAAATAGTCAAATAGACCAATAGTCGTAGTCAGACAGACAAATAATAGTCAAATAGTCAAATAGCCATAGACAAATAGTCAAATAGACAGTATTAGTCAAATAGAAAAATAATCATAGTCAAATAGACAAATAGTCAAAT
The DNA here is from genome assembly GCA_037127315.1 of Ascarosepion bandense. Taxonomy (NCBI): domain Eukaryota; kingdom Metazoa; phylum Mollusca; class Cephalopoda; order Sepiida; family Sepiidae; genus Ascarosepion; species Ascarosepion bandense. The sequence continues at coordinate 499,691 of JBBBDQ010001125.1, forward strand.
AGTCATAACCAAGTAGACAAATAGTCAAATAGTCATAGTCAAATAGACAGTCATAGTCAAATAGACAGTCAAATATTCAAATAGACAAATAGTCAAATAGTCAGTCAAATATTCATAAACAAATAGTCAGACAAATAGTCAAATAAAATAGTCAAATAGACAAATAGTCATAAACAAATAGTCAAATAGACAAATAGTCAAATAGTCAAATAGACAATCAAATAGTCATAGTCAAATAGTCATAATAAAATAGACAAATAGTCATAGTCAGTCAATTAGTCAATAGACAGTAATAGTCAGTCAAATAGTCAAATAGTCATAGTCATAAAGCTATAGGACATCAGTCAAATAGACAAATAGACAGTCAAATAGTCAAATAAGTCCAATAGTCAAATAGACAATTAGTCAAATAGTCATAATTAGTCAGTAAATAGTCATAAATAGTCAAATAGACAAATAATCACAGTCAGACAAATAGTCAAATAAAATAGTCAAAGTCAGACAAATAGTCATAGTCAAATAGTCAATAAAATAAAATAGTACAAATAGTCAGTTCAAATAGTCAAAAAGCTAGTCAGGACAGTCAGTCAAATAGACAGTCATAGACAAATAGTCATAGTCAGACAAATAGTCAAATAAAATAGTCAAATAGTCTGTCAAATAGACAATAGTCAGACAAATAGTCAAATAGACAATAGTCAGACAAATAGTCATAGACAAATAGTCATTGTCAAAAAGCTACAGGACAGTCAGTCAAATAGTCAAATAGTCAAATAGTTATAACCAAGTAGACAAATAGTCATAGTCATAGTCAAATAATCAGACAGACAAATAGTCATAGACAAATAGTCATAGACAAATAGTCATAGTCAAATAGACAAATATTCAGTCAGACAAATAGACAAATAGTCAAATAAGTCATAGTCAGACAAATAGTCATAGTCAGACAAATAGTCAAATAGACAAATAGTCATAGTCAAATAGACAAAGTCATAGTCAAATAGACAGTAATAGTCAGACAAATAATCAGTCAAATAGTCAAATAGTCAGTCAAATAGACAGTCATAGTCATAGTTAAATAGACAGTGATAGTCAAATAGACAGTCATAGTCAGACAAATAGTCAAATAGACAAATAATCATAGTCAAATAGTCATAGACAAATAGTCATAGTGAAATAGACAGTCATAATCATAGTCAAATAGACAGTCAAATAGACAAAGTCAAATAGTCAAATTTACAGTCATAGTCAAATAGACAGTCATAGTCAGACAAATAGTCATAGACAAATAGACAGTCAAATAGACATAGCCAAATAGACTGTCATAGTCAGACAAATAGACAAATCGTCAAATAGACAAATAGTCACATAGACAAATAGGCATATAGTCAGACAAATAGTCAAATAGACAATATACAGTTTTTGCATTCAAATAGAAAACAGGGTTTATTACTGGCAGAGTGATGGGTAAGTGTTACGAAGGGGAAGGAAGGCGTCAAATATCTTTACCCAGTTAATTTAGCGAAGTAGTTTAACTGCTATATTTTTCGGAAATCCTCAAAGAATAAGACTGCCTATCACCTGTGTCCCTTGATGATTCTTCCTCTGCCTATCACCTGTGTCCCTTGATGATTCTTCCTCTGCCTATCACCTGTGTCCCTTGATGATTCTTCCTCTGCCTATCACCTGTGTCCCTTGATGATTCTTCCTCTGCCTATCACCTGTGTCCCTTGATGATTCTTCCTCTGCCTATCACCTGTGTCCCTTGATGATTCTTCCTCTGCCTATCACCTGTGTCCCTTGATGATTCTTCCTCCTGCCCTATCACCTGTGTCCCTTGATGATTCTTCCTCTGCCTATCACCTGTGTCCCTTGATGATTCTTCCTCTGCCTCCCACCTCACCTGTGTCCCTTGATGATTCTTCCTCTGCCTATCACCTGTGTCCCTTGATGATTCTTCCTCTGCCTATCACCTGTGTCCCTTGATGATTCTTCCTCTGCCTATCACCTGTGTCCCTTGATGATTCTTCCTCTGCCTATCACCTGTGTCCCTTGATGATTCTTCCTCTGCCTATCACCTGTGTCCCTTGATGATTCTTCCTCTGCCTATCACCTGTGTCCCTTGATGATTCTTCCTCTGCCTATCACCTGTGTCCCTTGATGATTCTTCCTCTGCCTATCACCTGTGTCCCTTGATGACTTCCTTCTTCCTCCTGCCCTATCCATCCTTGTGTCCCTTGATGATTCTTCCTCTGCCTATCACCTGTGTCCCTTGATGATTCTTCCTCTGCCTATCACCTGTGTCCCTTGATGATTCTTCTTTTCTTCTGTCCCAGTTAACCACTGATTGGGGGACTTTTTCAAGAAAAGGTGCCAGGTTTAGTTTGTTCAATGAAAGAGTCAAAAACATCTATTTACCCTTTTAGTTCCATGAGGATCTCTTTTAGGTTTCAGTTGGTCAGCAGCTTTTCTTTAAGATTCTTCCGGATGGATGCACAAAGCTACGAATCGAGACGGAGTTGATAATGTCACAACTACTCTCTTCCCAAAACCTATTTTTATAAGGGCTAACACCTAATTCGCATATCTCTAGAACATTTCGAATTCTCTCATTTTTACTCGAAACATCTTCCAAACGTTCTATTTCTAATTTCCTTATTTTTACGACTACTTCATGAATTTAAACTTTTTTGTAATAACAAGAGGACTCAATAGAATCCCTGACTATGACTTTTTAGACATTATTATTCTTATATACATAAATGCATCCTCGTAACAGTCATGTCACGTTTTTCCGGCAAATACAAACGATTAGCTTAATAAAATTCACCGGATGAAGTAAAAGTAACAGAAATAAGATTTGTTCATGAAAAACGGATCTTTCTGTCAGTCAGTTAAATGTCATACGTGATACACGTTTGGACGATCATGTCTCGAAAGAGACATGACTGACTGGGCAGAAGATTATTCCGCAACATGCCATTACTTTCTGTGGTAAACTGGTTGCTAGCCAAGGCTATATAACCCAATCTGTCCTGTTATTTAACCCATGACTAGAGGGAAGCGACGGATTAATACCTTTCCCGAGTGTATTTGTGCGAAAGTGAATGCAACGAATTCAACAAGAATTCGAACTCGGCTCCCCGATTTGTCGTTCCGAGTCGATATCCATTACACCACAACGCACATCCCTGGGGTGGGAACGGATTATTAAACGAAAAAAAAAATAGGGAGGGAACAGCGACGAAGATCGACATTGTTAGAAATCGTGAGAAAATGTAAGTGAGGTATAAAGAGAAAAAGAAGCGGTTAATTTTAATAACAAACGCGAGATAAAGAAACTGACAGACAGACAGGCGGATATTACAAACAGACCGTCCACAGAATAGCCGATTGGGTTCAAATCTTTTATTAAACTTAATTTACTTTCCCAAATTAAAAAATAAAAATAGAAAATATATAACAAAAATATGGACAGAGTTAACGATAATATTTTGAAAAAAAAATGAAAAAGTAATCAGTTTTAATGCCCTGAAAGCTGTGAAAGTTCACATCATCCTATGCTGAAAAGAATGGCTTCAATTAATGAAGTTCTTTCACTGTCTATTGGAATTTGTCTTTTGTCAAATTCAATTCATTTTTATAGCGCATTCGCCTGGAAGTTGTGCATACTTCTTAGTAGTAGTAATGTTGTCCTCCGCCGTCATCGAATGGTAAATTACAGAGAATAGCAGTTCTAAATACCTTTCGATTAAGAGAAAATTTACACAATTCCTTCCAGTAAGAAATATAATTTCATTTACGAAACAAACCAACTGGAAGAATGAATTAATTAGAAAATAAAAATTCAATAAAAGGAATAGTTTTTATTTTGTTTTCTTTTAGTTTTTTAATTTAAGTTTTTTCCTCAGGCTATGTTGATGCAGACTTTGATGGTCTTAAGTATATTTAAATTGTTTTTTTATTTTAATACAAAAACAAGTTATGAGTGTGGGTAATGTTTGACTTCCTCTCGTATTTTCAAAATTTTATTAAAATTTCAAGTTTAACAAAACTATAAACGAAAAGACAAATATAAAGACCGACAGATATACAGATAGACAATAGACATATCAGCAAAAACCAAATCTAGATAGACAAATAATAAAAACTGAATTATACAGGCAGATAGAAAACTAAATTTAAAAAATAGACAAAATAAAACTTAAATATACATTCAAAGACAAACAGAAATAGTCAGACAAAGTCGGATAGACAAAACTCAGAACAATAGTCAGACAAATCGACAAAGACAGAAATAGACAAAGAGACACAGTCAAATAGACGAATAGTTAAATAGTCAAACAGACAAATAGACAGAAAAATAGACACAGAAAAACAGTCAGTCAGAAAGACAAATAGAAAAAGAGTCAGACAAATACAAATAGACAATCAAAAAGTCAGACAGGTGAATAGACAAATAGTCAAATATACAAATAGTTAAATAGTCTATTCGACTATTTGGTTATTTATATGACTTTTGTCGGACTATTTTTCTGACTTTTTGTCTATAACATTCAGACAGCCAAATAAATAGCCAAATAAATATTCAGACAGACAAATAATCAAAAAGACAGACTATTTGTCAAACTATTTGACTATTTTGACTATATTTGTCTGACTTCTATTTGTCAAATAGACAGATAAATAGTCAAAAAGACAAAGTCTGACAAAAATATAAGATATTTAAATAGTCAAATAGACAAAGTCAGACAAATAACCAAAGACACAAATAGCCAGATAGGCAAAAAGCCAGATAGGCAAATAGTCAAATGATATTCAGAGATAATCAGACAAAAAAGTCCGACTATTTTAGATGTCAGGTAAGAGTCATAGTCAAATTGACAAATAGTCCGACAAATAGACAAATAGTCAAATTGACAGTCAAATAGACAAATAGTCAAATTGACAAATAGTCAAATTGACAAATAGCCAAATAGACACAAAGAAAAAATTGTTAGACGACACTAGCCACACAAATAGTGAAATAGTCAGACAAATAGTCAAATAGTCAAATGACATTCAGAGAATCAGACTATAGACACTTGTCAAAAATAAGTCAAATTGACAAATAGTCAAATTGTAAGTCATTCAAATTGTCAAATAGACAAATTGTCAAATAAAGTTGGCAAATAGCCAAATACAAAAAATTGTTACACAAATAGCCATACAAATAGTGAAATAGCCAAATAGTCAAATAGTCAAATAAACAAATTGTCAGACAAATAGGCAAATTGACAAATAGTCAAATAGAAATAGTCAAATCGTCAAATATAGTCAAATAAGACAAATTGACAAAATTGGCAAATAGCCATACAAAATTACAATAGCCAAATAGCAAGTCATTTACAAATAGTCAAATTGGCAAACAGTCAAATTGGCAAATAGTCAAATACACAAAAATTGACATACGGACAGTCACAAATAGCCATACAAATAGTGAAATAGTCAGACAAATAGTCAAATAGACAAATAGTCAGCTAGAAACAGTCTAGACAAATAGGCAAATAGACAAATTGTCAAATAGCCGTTGACAAATAGTCAAATACGCAAATTGTCAAATAGGTAGTTACAATTGGACAAATAAATATTCAGAGATAAATCAGACAAATAGACAAAAAGTCCGACAAAATAGTCAGGTCAAATACACAAATAGTCGGTCAAATAAACAGATAAGTCAAATAGACAGATAAATAGTCAAATAGACAGATAAAATTGACAAATAGCCAAATAGACAAATAGACACAAAGAGTAAAAAAAATTATAAGTCAAATAGACAAAAGACACGCGGACAAATAGCCATACAAATAGTGAAATAGTCAGACAAACAGAAAAATAGAAAATCAAGCAAGTAGACAGACAAATAATCAGACAAACGGAAAAATAGTCAAGCATAGTCAGACAAACAGAAATAGTCAAATAGTCACAAACAGACAAATAGTCAGATAGTCAACTAGACAGAATAGACAATAGTGAGACAAATAGACATACAAATACTCAGACAAATAGGCTGTGAATATATCTAGCATAAACAAATTCTACGCTCGGTTGGTCAGAGATATTTCTATTTACAAATAAAATAAAAATTACTCCCCTTATTTGTCTATTTTAAGATCTTAAAAATACGTCTGAAATGAGGTTGTATTTACATTGTTTACATTGTTCGGACGATTGTTCTCATCTTCATTGCCATGTTTGCATATGGCCCAGCGGATAGACGTTGGTTGGTTCCAGTAATTTGACCTAAAGAGTTCTCAGTTCAATACCAGGGTAAAGCAGTGGTGAGCAAATAACATAGTCAAAGGGAGGTAACTACATGGCTACCTGAAGTGGCATTGCACATAAAATGCGAATCATATACCCCAGTGATCGCAATAAAGAGTTCGGTTCAGTTGGCAATAAAGATGAGGATAATTGTTCAAACAATGTAAATAGGTTACTTTCATATATATATATATATATATATATATATATATATATTTAGTTTAGTGCTTGTAGGGTTATTAGAGTGACTTGACCTAAACAGTTGCGAGTTCAATACCTGGCTACAGCAGAACAAAAACTTCGAAAGTTAATTAAAGATAGAGACAACTGGAAACTAGAACAATCTAAACGAAATTAAGGGTTCAGTTCAAAATTCCAATCAATTGAAGAATGTCGGAGCGTACAACGGCCGAAATGTCGTGAGTTTGGCAACAAAGATGAGAACAACAGTCCGAACTATGTAAATAGTGTAAATAATTTCCTGGTTTTCTTACTCTAAGAAAGTCTTGCTCTTTAATCCCCCACTTTTTTGCACTTTTTTGTGCTTGTTTTGCCTTCATTTTAGTTAAACAAACGCCAACCTCTAACCCGAAGAAGAATGGCGTAATTATCTCATTCAATAAACATATTTACGAAGTTCAACTTCGTCGTCGAATACATGAATACAGTTTTAGGAGCGCCGAGGTTCGAACTCACTACCTTGGCGAATTGCTCTGACACAGAACTGCTCAACAAGGTAGGTGCTTCAATGTGTTTTGGGAAAAAGAGGGTTTGTAGTGTTAGCTTTTAATTCTAGAATTTTATTTTCATCGGCAACTTTAATGAGTTCACAACGCAAGAGCATACATTTTTTAATGCCATGCTTCTTCAGAATATAGGCAATGGATGCTAGACAGTCTCTTGCCAGACGAGGAGAAGAATGAAAACAGAAATGGGGTTCTACAGGAGGATTAAAAAAATTCATAGACGAGGCAAGGAATAAATGGGAAAGTTTTAAAGAAAATACATCAAAAAGGAAACTTAGAATGAGAAATAGATAACTGGAATTTCTTATACACGTAATGAGGAAAGAGGGGTTTGGAAAAAAAACAAATTCACAGAATATACTGATGGCAACAGACAGTTAACTCAATGCAGTCTATCTGACGAGCTTGTAAAAATGGGTGTCGGAACGGGGACAGGGAAAGAAAAGAAAAATCATAAAGAGCCACAGGAGATACGAAGTCTTCGGGAGTTGTTACTGGCCATCTCCTCAAGAGACGTGACACAGAATTTTAATTTTAAAATTTTAATTGCTAACCTTTTGCCAAACTATTCCCAGAAACGCTAGCAGCTAATTTTTCCACTTGTCTTAATTTTTATTTTTAGTCATACAGTCCATATGAGCGCATGCATGTCGACATTTGTCTGAGTGTTCTAAAGATTAAAACATTTTCAATTGCGAATTTTTGCTCAAGACGAAGATTCTCCGAAAAAGAAAATACAACATTATGCGAAAAATAACCATACCGACGTTTTTAATTTACAAGCAGCTACAATCTCTATTTTCCTAATTTCCATTGCAATTAATTTGTGATTTACATAAGAAAATAAAAAAATAAATACTCTTACCTTCTCGACAAAGCCGAACGCAAATAGGACATAAAACGAAATAAATTCTTGACTCAAACGTGGAAGCTCCTGCTCACAAAAATACCATCAATCCGATCCACCAACCGTCAAACAAAATAAGAATAACAAAAAAATATCCTTGGCTCATTTCAGCTTATCTTGTTGCATTTACTACCTATCCCAGCATTCACTGCTTCTTCCCCTATTTCTACGCATGCGTCACACTCATCACACGTTTCTCCAGTAAAAATAATTGTCAATGCTTCTTAAGATTAGTATTGCATTTTCTTAGGGTACCTCGACGTGGTGTAATGGTTAGCAAGCTTGTTTCGCTAGAACCTGTGAGTAGTGAGATCGATCCTCACTGGGTACCCCATACTTTCGGTCTTGTGCCACATCTAAGCGGTGCCGAGGAAAATCATCTCGACGTGGTGTAATGGTTAGCAACCTTTTCTCGCGAGACCTTATAATAACTGAGGAGTGAATTCGATCCCCTCACTGGGCACCCAAAACTTTCGTCCTTGTGCTACATCTAGGCTGGTGTAATGGTTGATATCGCGAGATCCATTAACGACAGAGTATTGAGATCGATCTTCACTTGGTACTCAATATATTCAGCCATGTTTAGTAAAAATCGCTAGTAATGTATTTTCTTTTTAAAGAGTTATTTTCATCCCCCAAACAAAAATTGTACTGATGGGGAATGGTTAGGACAGTGGTACCCAACCTTGAGGGAATGGGCATGCCTCACCGAAGTATCTCTAAAATCTTGATGCCCCCATGTGACAGATAATCTAAATCTAAACTTATTTATAAATGGAACTTTGTCTGTGTGTGTATCCGTTACCTATAGACTCCGAAACGGCTGAACCGATTTTCTTGAAAATTTACACAGTTGTACTATAAGCGTCTGCGATTGTTCTTAGCTCGGTTTTGTGTCAAGGTACCACCGATATATATCGAAAATCGATAATCGAAAAAATACCTTGGGAAAGGTATTAATCCGTCTCTTCCCTCCAGTTATGGGTTAAATAATAGGACAGATTGGGTTCTATAGCCTTGGTCAGCAACCAGTCTACCGCAGAAAGCAATGGCAACCTACTGCGGGATAATCTTCTGCCCAGTCAGTCATGTCTCTTTCGAGACATGATCACCCAAAGTGTGTATCACGTATGGCACTTAACTGACTGAATAAAATAGTTGGAGACATGATTAAGGTTTCTACTGAACATAAAGTGGGGGATCAGTTTTATATTCTTATGAAGTAATAAACTGATCCCCCACTAATTACTACATAAAATAATACATTTCTTTCTCCTCCAGCTATGAGTCAAATAACAGGACAGATTGGGTTCTATATCCTTGGCTGACAATCAGTCTACCGCAGAAAGCAATGGCAATCTACTGCAGGATAATCTTCTGCCCAGTCAGTCATGTCTCTTTCGAGACATGATCGCCCAAGCGTGTATCACGTATGGCACTTAACTGACTGACTGACAGTATAAAATCTACAAAGAAACTGTGACTAACAATTAGATAAAGGTAAAACTTCTGGAACACAGAAAAGAAAGCTTAGAGAATTTAAAACTCACATGACATAACTGAAAACAAGAGAAACCAGGAGAAACAGCAAATAACGAGCTCGTTTGAATGGATGACAGAACAAGAACAAATAAGGATGGTAAAGGACCAAAAGTCAATCAAAGCAACAATAGATAGGAAGTTGTGGAGAACCATGATCACACACATCCTGTAAGGACACTGCACATAAAAAATTAAATATAAAAACATCAAGGAAATTTATACTTACAATCAGAAAGAGACAGTTAAAATTTATGAAACATATAATGAGGTAAAAGAGCTCGGAGAGTTTGACACTCACAGGGAAGGCAAGAGTAACAGAAGGGAAACAGCGAGTAAAGTAAAGAATCGGAAATTAAATTTCAAATTGAAAGCTCGTCAATCTGAATATTCTGCTAATCTTGGTAAACTGAAGTTTTATTTTCTATCCAGGTCATAGCGGTCATTAGGCGAAAAGTAGAGCAGATGCAATTAGAACGTGGTCACCTCGACACAAGACGTCCATCAAACGTACTTACTCTAGTTGAGAGTACATCGTTTTCCACTAGAGAACGTAGCAGCAGTGCGCATGGAAGCCCAAAACAGGTAAGAATCAATTACTCCTATACAACACGAAACAAAAAAAAATACAAATTCTACTCCATCAGCTTCTTTTCTCGCACTACTCGCCTGTGAAATTCTCTTCCGTTTACTTGCTTATCCAACAGCTACAATCGCCAAGAATTTAAATGTAAAGTCAATAGTCATCTCCTATCTCACTAACCAACATCCTCTCTCTCATGCTCCTTTCTCCGTCCACTCCACTCTCTTCAATATTCTCATCCTTTTCTTACCCAATTCCTGACACCCCCTGTAACCTGTCACTCTTTCTCATAACTTTCCTCCTATGTAACCCCCCGCATAACAGTGACAGTAAAATGCCTTGCTTGGGGCGATATGATTATAAAAAATATATATTTTAGTATTTATGTATGAGATGAGTAATTGTCAGTAGGATGTGCGTTGTGGTATAGTGGATATCGGCTCGGACGAGAAATCAGGGAGCCGAGTTCGAATTCCAGTTGAATTCATTGCATTCACTTACGCGCAAATACTCTTGGGAAAGGTATTAATCCGTCTTTTCCTTCCAGTTATGGGTTAAATAATAGGACAGGTTTGGTTCTATAGCCTTGGCTGGCAACCAGTCTACCGTAGAAAGCAATGACAACCTACTGCGGGATAATCTTCTGCCCAGTCAGTCATGTCTCTTTCGAGACATGATCGCTCAAGCGTGTTTCACGTATGGCACTTAACTGACTGAATTGTTAATATCTGTATATTATTTCGAACTATTATTCTAATCTTGGTTGATATAGATGTTATTAAAGACATATACTATCATATATATATATATAAAATCAACAGATAATCCATATTACCCAATCAAGTGAATGCAACAGGAATTCGAACTCAGCTCTCCGATTTCTCGTTCCGAGCCGATATCCACTGCACCACATCGCACATCACGTACTCAAAATGTTATGTCTATAAAAAGATCTATATTAACCAAGATGAGACCACTAGTTCAAAATAATATCAAGATATAAAATACGATGTTTACACACTATTTACATGTGGACAATTGTTCTTGTCTTTGTTGTAGTTATTACAGTGTTTCGGTTGTTGTACCCTCCGGTCATCATCAGGTGCATGTCGATCGGAATATCCTACAGGGAATTCCAAAATAAAACTTTTTATTTAATCTACGGGGGCCCCTAAACCTAGTGGCTTGAAGTTTTATTTCGGGAAGTTGGTGACAGTAATTGTGAGTTTCCATTGAGTAATTGCGACAATAAGTGTGATTTGGTGACAGTAATTGTGACTTGGTGACACTAATTGTGAGTTTCCATTGAATAATTGTGACAGTAATTGTGACTTGGTGACAGTAATTGTGACTTGGTGACACTAATTGTGAGTTTCCATTGAGTAATTGTGACAATAAGTGTGATTTGGTGACAGTAATTGTGAGTTTCTTTTGAGTCCAAGGCCACACTCCCATAGACTGGGTATTGTGCCCTTTGACTCAATGGAAAAAGGACAAGCAATAACTGAACAGTACTAGACGTGGACAGTGAAACAAGAACAATGTACCCTCCATGTTGTCAAATATATTACACCCGATGTCAAATTTTTATTTTAACAAACTAAAAGACAAGCCAATAAAAAATCTCCTACTTTACGTTGTACATAAAAATATGTAGATATTTATTTATTTGTGTGAACTTTGTTCAGCGCAAGTCTATCAAAGTTGGAAACCTCGTGAAAAACAAAAAAGTAACAGACGCTCCGTGCATTTTATATGCATACGTGACAGTTAAGAATAATTTTAAAGTTTTACATTAACATGCTCTAGATTTTACACAGCAGTTGCAGTATACACTATTCTTTTATGTGTCGTGTCTCTTCAGGACGTAGGCGATCATGGCCCTCGCCACGTCCCCCTATCCCTTGTAGGCTCTTAACACCTTTTCTCTTTGTCAGTCAGTCAAGTGCCATACGTGATATACGCTTTGGGCAATCATGTCTCGGAAGAGACATGACTGACTAGACAGAAGATTATCCCGCAGTAGGTTGCCATTGCTTTCTGCAGTAGACTAGTTGCCAGCCAAGGCTATAGAACCCAGTCTGTCCTATTATTTAACTCATAACTGGAGAGAAGAGACTGATTAATAGGGTATTTGTGCATAAGTGAATACAAGGAATTCAACTGGAATTCGAACTCGCCTCCCCGATTTGTCGTTCCGAGTCGATATCCACTGCACCGCAACGCACATTTCTCTTTGTACCTCTCTAAAACCTTTCTCTATTATAATTGGATTATATTTTAAAATAATTATTGAACAATATTTTAGAATTAATATTAGATAATATTTTACCGAAGTAGAATTATTATTGAATAATATTTAATTTCATGAAATTTATTTTATAATTTATAGTTTTATTTTATTTTATTTAAATAAGTTGAAAATTGACTTTTGTCATATTGAACATTTGGGAGTATATTGTTTTTTTTACTACATCAGCTCCTTCGTAATTATGTGTATTATTTCATGAATTTGTAAATGTTTTAGAAAGGTTTTAAAATATTTGAAGAGATTTTTTTTTTAAAGTAAAAAAAAAAAGCGAAATATTTACTATTACTTTATGAGTTTGTAAATTCTGAATAATATTTTCTCTGGTAACTTTTAACGCTTTTTTTTTGTTGTTGCTGTTGTTTTTTTTTAAATGTTTTAGGAAGATTTTAAAACTTTTTTGAAGAGATTTTTTAAAAAAGTGGAAAAAGCGAATTGTTTAAAGAGAATCTTTTAAAAACGTTTTTGAAAAAATAGTTATTTATCCTTAAATTTTTATTTATTTATGTGTATAAATATAAAGCTATTAGTTGTTACTGTCAGTGTATTTCCGTCTCCATGTCTCTTTTTTCCTTCTCCCCTACCTCCGGCTTTTTATCCTTTTAGTCATTTATGTCTGTGGGTTTATATTGTCTATTCTTATCGTTTCTCTTTATTTTGTGCGAATATATATTCCATATATTTTTGTATCATTTAGTGTATATATCCTGTCTGTGTCCCATTTTTTGCGGATGTGCGTTGTGGTGCAGTGGATATCGGCTCGGAACGAGAAATCGGGGAACCGAGTTCGAATTCCAGTGGATATTCATTGCATTCACTTACGCGCAAATACCCTTGGGAAAGGTATTAATCCATCTCTTCCTTCCAGTTATGGGACAGATTGGGTTCTATAGCCTTGGCAGGCAACCAGTCTACTGCAGAAAGCCAATGGCAACCTACTGCGGGATAATCTTCTGCCCAGTCAGTTATTTTTCTTTCGAGACATGATCGCCCAAGCGTGCATCACGTATGGCACTTGACTGACTATTCCTAAATTTTTTCGTGTGTATATATTTTCTCATAAGATTTGTTTTGTGTATGTGTAATTTAATGTATGTATTCCTTTGTCTGTATTATATTATATGTGAGATCTGATGTATCTATTCTCAATTTATTTCTAGTTCAAATAATACAAGCTTCACTTCTTTTCTTAAAAACTTTTTTAAAAATATTCTGAGGGAATTTATTTATTTTTCAGCGGTCTGAAGGAAACAATGTAAATTCGGGACTTATAACCGTTTAATTATGTGTTGAGTTTTCTTCTCAATATATTTGTTCTGGATAATATCCATTGAGCTCTCTATTTTTATCTAATTGATAATTCATATTAATTAGATAAAATATTTTGGATTATCCTCTCTGTGTTTACAGGTTTGGTAAAACCAGTAAAGACGGAGAGAACATTTTTAGTTTTAGAATTCCTTCATCGTGCAATGTCGCAAGATGTTACTTCGATCTTTTCGTGAAAGTTTTTTAAAAACCTTCCCTTGACAACTCTTGGAATATTTTTAACAAATGTAAAAAAAAAATCCACGGAAATTAATAATTCAATGTTTAAATTAAACTTATCAATATTTGTCATATCTATTTAGATTTTATTTGTTACATTAAAAGTAAAAAATATATTGTTATTTTCAGAATGGAATTGAAACGGAAGCGATGTTGCAGAGAATCTCTTGACCAAAGCCTGTAAAAAAAAAAGAATATCAGGAGCAGAACATTCGTCTGTACTTGGCCATATTTCCGGGGTTAAGTCATCCTATGGATACATGAACATTGTCAATAGAATTTGATATTTATTTAAATACGTTGTTTACCTGTATATTGTCTTCAGCCTGTTTGTGCACAAAAGAAGGAAAAAAAGGGAAACCCGATGTAGATTTCAGTGTTGGGTACCACATTTCAACTGTTTCATGTGTTAACTAAAATAAAAGTGCCAAAAACAAAAAAAAATGGCAGCAGATAAAACAAATTTTGTGTCACCTAAGCAGCGAAACATGGATAATGAACACCTCATCCGTGCCATAATTCCCAAGGTACAAGAGTAGAAATAAATATAAAATATTACCTGTTTCCCATTATAGATGTTACATCTTATTGATGAAATGTACATGTAAATGTGACAAAGGTTTTTTTTTTATTATTCAAAACTGTTTTATTATTCAAAACTGTAATTTTACAGACATAGTCTGATGGGTAAATTGTCGCCATTTTATATTTTTAATTTCGTCTATGAGTGTTTGTCTATGTTTCTGAGATGAGGTAGCATTTACTGTATTTACATTATTCTGACTATTGTCCTCATCTTTGTTGCCATTTGTACGACGTTTAATAATAGATCATTTTATTTGTCTATATTTCTGAGATGAGGAAGTATTTACTGTATTTACATTATTCGGTCTATTGTCCTCATCTTTGTTGCCATTTGTACGACGTTTAATAATAGATCATTTTATTTGTCTATATTTCTGAGATGAGGAAGTATATTTACATTATTCGGTCTATTGTCCTCATCTTTGTTGCCATTTGTACGACGTTTAATAATAGATCATTCTATTTGTCTATATTTCTGAGATGAGGAAGTATTTACTGTATTTACATTATTCGGACTATTGTCCTCATCTTTGTACTCTCCGGCCTTCTTCGACCCGAACCCTTTATTACAATCACTGGGGTATATGAACTCGAATGGAAGTCATGAGTTATCTCCCTCTAACCCTGCAAGTTACTGCTGTAGCCTGGTATTGAACTCACAACGAGTCAAGAGTCAAGTCGGGAACTAACCAACGTCTAAATCCACTGGGCCATGTTTCCTTAAGGAGAAGAACAACAGATTGGGATTTATAAATCTAATGTCCAGTAACCCTTTTTTACCAGAGTTCATATTGCAATTTTTTGATGTTAATGGTTTTCTCTAGTATTTTTACCAGAGGTCATATTGTAATTTTTTACGCTAATGATGGAATGGAGTTCATATACCCCAGTGATTATAATAAAGGGTTCGGTTCAAAATTCCTAGCACCTGAAGAAGGCCGGAGCGTACAACGGCCGAAACGTCGTACAAATGGCAACAAAGATGAGGACAATAGTCCGAATAATGTAAAGACTGTCTAAGAGCGTTATTTATTTTTCTTTATTTTGTCGACTGCGCAGTATAGTAGGGTCAGTTGGGTACCGTCAGTAAGAAAAAGAGCAGCATGATATAATTCACTTCGCCAGAAATTTGGAAACGGCAGGCTGAACTGCTTGACATTCGCACCAAAAGCTGCAATACAAAACATTTCAGAGTGTTTAGGTGTCAATCTGAGGAGAGTGCAGAGAAAGAGTTGAATGAATCTAATGGTGATCACGAGCGATGGCGATGTTATGCCTCCATTTATCTTACCACAGGGCCTCAGGCTCAACACGGAGGCCTACATCGTGCCTTCAGGAGGTAGTGCTAACCTGGGTCAAGGGAGCGGGCAACAGGACTTTGAACCATGCCACACAAGCAGGAAGAATCAGTCATGGCTGTCAGACAATTTCTGTGACCACATCACCCCTTACATCTGGCCACCTAACTCCCCACTCTACAACCCCCTCGATTATTATGCGTGGGGAACAGTTGAGCGAGAGACCCACAAAACTTCTTGTAGCACCAAAGATGAACTGAAGGAAAGGATTATGGCAACATTCACCAACTTAATTATTGAATAAATTTACTCTTTAGTATTTCAAGTTATTTTAAACAATGTTTATTACGTTTACCGGCCTGTGCATTCGATAAAACTTAATAAATGCCCTCCGTGTAAGAGAAACCACTGTCTGATTTGGTATGCTTTAGACCGCTAGGCTATGGAAAACATTTACAGCCTAGCAAAGTTCTACATTTTTTTATTACGTTTTCTCGAGTGCACAGCTTGGTAGATGTAATGAACAGTTTTAAAATGGGACGTCTACCCAAATACGGGCATCCACCAAAAAATAAAGTTTGAAGAAATAAGGTAGTAATCAACTTGATGCCTACGCACAACCTGCAATGGAAAATTGTGATTCCGTTAGAAACAGTAAAAGTTCTAACTCAATGCAACACGACAGGTCAGTCAGTCAGTTAATTGCCATAGGTGATACACGCTTTGGGCGATCATGTCTCAAATGAGACATGACTGACTGGGCAGAAGATTATCCCGCTGTAGGTTGCCATTGCTTTCTGCGGTAGACTGGTTGCCAGCCAATGCTATAGAACCCAATCTGTCCTGTTATTTAACCCATAACTGGAGGGAAGAGACGGATTAATACCTTTCCCAAAAGTATTTGTGCGTAAGTGAATGCAAAGAATTCAACTGAAATTCGAACTCGGTTCCCCGATTTCTCGTTCCGAGCCGAGTTCGAATTCCAGTTGAATTCCTATAAACCCCTTGATTCTTATGTGTGGGGCGCAGTTGAGAGAGAGACTAACAAAACTTCTTGTAAGACCAACAGTGAACTGAAGGCAGACATTATGTCAGTATTCACCAACTTAAACCAGGAGACACCGTCCAGAAGAGTTGCAGGGGATTGAAGCCCGTGGCTAAGGCCAATGTCGATTTTATTGAATAAACTTACTTTTTAGTATTTCAAGATATTTTTGTGTAATTTTGGTAAGTATATCTGTTAAAATGAGATGTCAGTGTCATTTTCGCGTCATTTAGATGACAATTTATCCATCACACTCTGTATATTATTATTCAGTGGCTACACATTTTCTTTACTGGGGCTCTCAATCTCTCGACCAGAACACATTAATTTCAATGTTGCAAAAATTGTAATGCCTGCTCAAACCTGTGTACCCACTAAACAAAAATTATAGTCATAAGTGTTGCAATTAAAAGTTATTATCATGAAATTTAGCCAATCTGATACTAATATTGATGCCCAAAAATTTATTTAAAATTCATAAAAAAAGCAAATTCAATTTTTATAAACAAAATTGGGAAATATTTTTATGTAAAAACTATTTCATTTAATATATTAAAACTAGTGATTTGTGTTTAAAAATATTTCAGTTCAAAGAAATTGAAAGATTAGTACGAATTGAACTTTAATGTCAGGTATACCGACCATTAAAAAAATACAAAGATTCAAGTAATTTCTGAAATTTAATAAAACTTTCTTTATTACATCAATGAGTTAAGTTATTTGTTATGTTTATTTAAAAATAAAATAAAAACTACAAGGAAATGTTTTTATTTTGTAAAAATATCTCTATTCCGAGAAAACCTCAGTAAATATTGCTACTTAATCTTGAATAGGTGATAGACTTTAAAAACGTAATTCCCTGAAATACCTTTTTCTTTGCAAAATTTCGTAGGCATCTAAAATTATGTCCTGAATTGGCTAATTTAGCGATTTGAAACTGAAAGATAATGTGAAATTTTCCGGTGCTTACAAACTTTTACTTTTCTTTGTTAAATTATATTGGAGACGTTCTCTCTGAATTTCTGAGTTACCATTATTTACATTTGAATTATTGTCCTCATCTTTCTTGGTATTATCACGTTTTGATCGTTGTGCTCTCCGGCCTCCATCATGCGCTTGTCTATTTAGTTAACCATTAGAGAATTTTGAACTAAACCCTTTATGTAATCTACAGGGTTAAATCGTTCTTTTCCTGGTATTCATGTCTTAGGATATCTCGTCCAGTCACTCTTTTTTTTTTTTTTTCAATTGGAGTAGATAGACTAACCTATCGCCCGGTTCACACTCCACCCACGTCTATTGAACAGGTGAAGAGGCTCATCCCTTGTTTCCTGTTTAGGATGCGGTTTCCGGTTTTCTCTTTTCCAATCTTTTCAATCTTATGTAGCCCCCTGCACATCAGTGGTGTTACCGCCTTGCTCGGGGTGATATGATTAAAAGAAAAAGTTCTTTAGTTCTGCTCAGTTATTAGCTTGTCCTGTTTCCACTGAGCCTAGGCCTGCACTTACCGGCCCAAGGATTGAACTCGCAATTACTATATCTCCAGTTTCACAAATCAACGCTTTAACCCACTTAGCTGAAAATTATCTGTATCAACAAGCGCCTGATGAAGACAGTGGTTGCATCAGTCGAAACGTTTAACGATAGGGACAATACTCCGAGTGTACATAGTGTAAATATATTGGAGGCGTTTGACAACAATTTTATAAAAATTCTCAAAAGTGTTAACATATTCTTTGAAATTTAAAATTACTTATAAATTTTTGTTATGATTTTGATCGTTCCTGTAATCTTATTAAATATTAACACTGTTTTATTCATCGAAAAATAAAGGCATTCATCAAACACTCGCTGTACTTTTCATAGATTTTTTTTCTTAAAAAAATGTGTACATCACCATAGAAACTCCGTGTCAGTCAGTCCGTTAAGCGCCATACGTTCTTGGGCGATCATGTCTCTTTCGATCCATGACCGACTAAACAGACTATTTGCCCGCAGTAGGTCGCTATAGAACACAATCTGTCCTGCTATTCAACCCATAGCTGGAAGGAGAATAGATGGATTAATACCTTTCCCAAAGGGTTTCGAGCCGATATACATGACACCACAACGCACATCGACAGGATCTGGTTATGCAATAACCAGATACGATTCCTTCGGAGACTGATAGTTTGTCAATGCGACTGTTAAGATATCGTTTGACTGCTTTGCTAATGACAATTGTTTTCAATTTTATTAGGTTGTTCAGAAAATTATGTCCGATTTTAGAATCAACTTTTATTTCTGAATTAAATTATTTAAAAAGTGTTTAATCCACTCAGAATAGGAATTCTCAACGTCTATAAATTTCTGCCATTGAATTACAAGGTTATTCACGTTTTTATGAGAAAACTCTAATGGTTTGAACGTCAAAAATGCTTTGAACGTCTATATATTTCTGCCATTGAATTACAAGATTATTCACGTGTTTACAATACAAATCTGACGGTTTGAATGACGAAAAATCGTTGAACGTCTATACATTTCTACCATCGAGTTAAAAGGTTATCCACGTTTCTATGATAAAACTCTAATTTTTGGAACACGAAGAAATCTTTGAATCTTGAATTTGCGGTTCAAAGTGCAATAACTGAATAAATGATCAAACATATAAAATAGGTAGCTACAATTTTTTCGCAATACCTAAATTTTAAATTTTAAAATAAATTTTTATAACACACACACGCAATCAGTAACAATAACCACACACACACACACACACACACACAGATAAATTAAGTAGGGTAGATTTATTACAATACTACACATTGCCTTTACACACAGAAAAATAAAAAAAATAGTGACAATAACCACCCTAACACATTTTCTCAGGTGCCCATAACAAATCACGTACCAGGACAGAACACACACACACACACACACACACACACATAAAAGCAGATTCAGCAACGAGCAAACACCACCAGATAAATCAGACAGATAAGACAACAGCAATGTAACTGATATTCTTTGACCAGGTCAAAGTCACATCAACTCCCAGATCCTACGAACTGATTCCATCAGACCAATAAAACCCCAACTTGAATACACACACACACGCTCACACACACACACACACACACCATTAGACCATAAAAAACAACTAGAACACACACAGATACACACTCGCACACACACACACACGTACACATACACACAGGCACACACGTACAGCAGCAGTGGATAAAGCCAGCCATTCATAGATGGGCAGCTAAAAGCACGGTCATTCTAAGAATTTCTCTGTCATTCTGATGATGAGATTATAGTCTTGAAATATTAAACAGGTCATACAAACACCTCCCGACCTTCCTTTACTTCATTCAACGCATTGTGACAGCCTTCAAGAGATAACACATACAACGAATTTTTATAAATTTAAAAGATTTCTTGAATCTTTCATTTTAGCTTTAATTGTTAAATAAAAGATTAAATTTACTATTTCCAGTAAGCAAAATACTCTGTAGTGTATTTTTTTAACAGAAATTATATTGATAAGAATAGATTTCTTTATGGTGTATTATATCAGTGAATATTTACAGATATTAAAATGTTTATCGGATCTTTACAAAACTTTCTGCAGAAATTTCATCAGCTATCAAATTCATTTATTTAAAAACTAGCAGTATAGCCTGGCGTTGCTCGGGTGTTATGAAAGCTTTAAAACTAATCCATGGTCCTGGAGCACAGACTCAGCCTAAAGAATATTTGTGTGAAGTTTGGTGAGAATCGGATATAAAGGACAGACAGACAGATAAACAGACACACACACAAACATCTTGCCTTATATACATATATATATTATTGATTTTCTGCACAATTATAAGAACTACAACCTTGAAACTTCTGAATATCGTTTCTTATGTCTTTGTCTATGAGTGTATCAAATTTGATTAAAATCGGACCACCCCTTCTATAACCCGATTTTTTTTCGATATTTATCGGAGGTACCTCGACACAAAACCTAGCTAAAGAACACTCGCAGACGCTTATAGTACAACTGTGTAAATTTTCAAGAAAATCGGTTCAGCCGTTTCGGAGTCTATAGGTAACGGAGACACATACACGCAAACACATACACGCAGACACAGACAAAGTTCCATTTATAAATAAGTTTGGATTAGATCACTTATTTTAAAATCTATTGATTGAATAAATTCTCTGAAGTAAAGTTTAGGGAATTGTTTTACTTTTATGTAAAGCCGATGTCGATTTTATTGAATAATTTACTCTTTAGCATTTCAAGATATTTTTGTGTAATTTTGGTAAATATCTAATCTAAATCTAAATCTAAATCTATCTATCTAAACTTATTTGTAAATGGAACTGTGTGTGTGTGTGTGTGTGTGTGTGTGTGTGTGTGTGCGCGCGTTACCTATAGACTCCGAAACGGCTGAACCGATTTTCTTGAAAATTTACACAGTTGTACGATAAGCGTCTGCGAGTGTTCTTAGCTAGGTTTTGTGTCGAGGTACCCCCGATAAATATCGAAAATCGATAATCGAAAAAATCGGGTTATAGAAGGAGTGGTCCGATTTTAATCAAATTTCATACACTCATAGACAAAGACATAAGAAACGATATTCAGAAGTTTCAAGGTTGCAGTTCTTACAATAGTGCAGAAAATCGATAATATATATATATATATATATAAAAAGCAAGATGTTTGTGTGTGTGTGTGTCTGTTTATCTGCCTGTATGTCTATTTTTTCAATCCTTTTATTTTAGTTTTTGCTTCGGGTTTGGCTCTAAGTAGGTATAATTGTAGTTCTTAGTCTCAGCCATGATACCATTTATTCAGAAAACTTATTTAGCCTTCAAAATTCAGTTTACGACGAAAAAAACTTATTTGATATCGATACCAGGAAATCAAAATTTGACTTACATCCATTCATTTTTCTTTCAGTCTACGGTTTTGCTTTAACTGGAAACAACTATTGCTTTTTAGTCTTTCGTGCCAACGTCCAAAGAGTCTGAGCTCCAGGAAAATGGATTAGTTTTAAAGCTTTCATTACACCCGAGCAACGCCGGGCTATACTGCTAGTATCTGTTAAAATGAGATGTCAGTGTCATTTTCGCGTCATTTAGAGGACAATTTATCCATAGCACTCTGTATATTTTTATGTAATACCAATGTTGATTTTATTGAATAAATTTACTCTCATTCGTTTTTTAAATATTTCATCAGTTAACCGTGTATTTGGAGAAATTTAAAATATTACATCAAGATCAGGTGGTCTTTAGGGTGGCATCCTATTGGTCAATGTAGGTGGTTGATGGGTGAGCAACCAGTCTTCCGCCATGGCTACTTGCCCAGAGTAGTGGTTGTTTTTTCTAAGCGCCACTTAGGTGTGGCACAACGGCCTCGACGTGGTATAATAGTTAGCAAGCTTGACTCGCTAGAACCTTTTACAACTAAGTAGTCAGTTCGATCCTCACTAGGTACTCCTTGTCCAGAGTAGTAGGTTTGAAGTAGGGAGATGGTTAAATATTTATTAAATTGGCCTTGTGTCAAACATAACCGAACTCCCTACAACTTAGGTTTATCAGAATCATCGGATTGTTGGAACGTGGAAGAATAAAAGTATTTCGTTTGTATGTTTAAAGTAAAATTTTATTCACAGAACAAAATAAGATTGATTGTAGGAGTTAAATGTTCCAAGAGAAAATGTGGTACGTAGTTAAGTGAATCCAGAGCTTGTCGTTGTAAGTAGCAGAAAGTGTTTATGCAGAATTAACAGGTTTGTAATAAAGTCTGTGTTCTTTTTTTTTTTTTTTTTTTTTTTTTGGTCGGCGAGAAAGTGAAAAGGAAGGTAAAACAATAAAGGAGAATTGTACTTAGCGTTAATTTTTAAAAGTCAGTTGAAGTATCTTGTTGTTGTTGTTGTTGTTGTTGTTGTTGTCGTCATCGTCGTCGTCGTCTTCTTCTTCTTTGTTGACTGCGAGAATGTTGAGGATGAAGAAGAGATAAAGGAAAATAGCACAAGAGAAGAAAGGAGAACAAATGTATGATGGGACCTTATGTCCGAGTCAGTGGATGGAAGTTTTTGTCACATCTTTGGCGGTGTCGTCTCTAATTTTTGCACCCATCTGACTGACTGATTCGACTTTCTTTTATAGCGATTTACTTTTTCACACTGGATCGTTAACTTCTCTCTCAGTTTTGAAAATCGCTTCCTTTCATTGGTTAGAAAATAAATTTAACATCGGATCGCGAAATTTGGCTTCGTTTCTTGTTGTTTTTTTTTTTTTCAGTACGGGGTCAATCCTTTTCCTATTTGTCAAAATTAAATTTCACTCTGGATTGTGAATTCTTGGAAAACTAAAGAGAAGAGAGTTACTTTTAATTCCCTATTCACCACATGTTCTTATTTTGATCGCCAGCAATGTCTTGCAAAGCGAATTCTACTTTCACGCAAGATTGTAGAAATATCAAGGATGGGTCCATAGAAGTGTTATTTAGTGGAGTGTTGTCTCCAAAAAATGTTAAGTATGGCCCTCAGCACCCGTGTCTAGTTTCCATAACCCTATTCATCTCCTGCAATTCATTAACAAATTCTAGCGAGGAAAAAGAGGCGACACATTTATACGCCGACTACACAGGATAATTGTTTATGAAAAAGTAAACGATAAAAATCTAATACTGCTTCGTTCAGTTCATTTGTGTTTTTATTTTATGAAATATATGAAGGGGTTTAAAGTTTTATTCTGATTTACCCCTTTAGGTACCTCCCCTCATTTTCGATGCCTAAATTTAAATTTAATTTTTAAAAATAAAAAGTTTCTTGAATCTTTAATTTTAGCTTTGATTGAAAGCCAGTAGATTAAATTTACTAATTCCAGTAAGCAAATTACTCTGATGTATTTCAAACCAAAATTATATTGATTGGAATCTAAAATTTTCCTGATTTAAAAAGAAATTCAATTTTTCGGCCATTTTTCATCGATTAACAAATTTTGTAAACAGAAGCCAATTCTCGTTTTTAAAAAATCTTGCAAATATAAAATATACCTCGCTGACATATGATTTTATTCAAATTAGCAAATTTAAACTTACCTTAATCTAATTTGAAACAATATTACTTGCTTACTGCCTGAAATGTACTATGAAAGCGTTTCTTAATTACAGTAGCCTTGTTATCAGGGGCCATCATCATGTTATCTGAGCCGATAATTGACATGACAGACGGAAGCCGTCAAAAAATGCTAAGCATGGTAGACGAATTTAACATAATTTAATGTTAGGTTAAACGTACGCTTCGTTTTTTGGTTTTTAATTATATAGTAAAATTAAAAATTTAACAATATTTTCAGCAACTATCCAATATTTTGTAGAAGTTTAGTTAGTTTAGCTTTATAAGCCTTACATATGAAGATGTTTTATGAAAAATTAAAATTAAAATAATATAAAACTTTCGTTTAAAAAATTTTTACAATTTAATAACAGAAAAAAATTATATAACAACAGAGGTAACTCAATAATTTATTTAATGTTATGGCATTTATTACTTGTTATTTTTAATATTTATTTTTCGTATTTTTTATTAGGCACCTCCAAATTGTGAATTTCACAATTACTTCTTTTTAACAAAACTAGAAAACTAAGAATTAGAATAAAAAACTTGCTTAAATTTTTTTAAGGGATGATTTGCAAAGACCGTTGAATGTTGAAACGTAGGGCATAGGAAAAACGGAAGCGAGATAAAAGAATTGTACCCTGCTGAAAATGTTTATATAGTTTTGTGTTTTTTGTTTTTTGTTTTTTTTTTGTTTTGTTTTGTTTTTTGTTTTTTTTCCTTGTGAGGAGCGCAA
This sequence comes from Ascarosepion bandense, assembly GCA_037127315.1. Classification (NCBI taxonomy): domain Eukaryota; kingdom Metazoa; phylum Mollusca; class Cephalopoda; order Sepiida; family Sepiidae; genus Ascarosepion; species Ascarosepion bandense. The sequence goes on from JBBBDQ010001125.1 coordinate 524,401, forward strand.
CCTTTGAAACATGTGACCTTTTAATGATATATATCACGTACGCCCAACCGTAAAAAAAAAATACGGGTCATCATATGCATACAATTAAAATATTTTAATTATTTTAAAAATCGAATGGCTCAATTATTTGAATTAAGCATTTCAGTTTTCGATTAGTAAATATAGTCTTCATGTATTAACTTAACAACCTAGTGTAAACGATGAAGGAGGAAATTTTTAAAGATTTTTGAAACTTTATAACATATAGATATTACCAACACAGTTTTACGATTATTTTTTGTTACCACAACTCACACCCCTGAATATGATCTCGGAAGGAGATTGAAAGTACTTGGGAACATCGAGAAATTAAAAATAAAATCATCTGTCAACGTTGCAGCTCATTTCTTACATCTTTCAATTATAATACGCGGAAGATTATCCATGAGTATGAACGAATTTTACTAAAAATAAGCAGACACAATGTTTGCGATTTATTTAATCTTGCATGTCTAAAAGAAACTTTGCTGCCTATATATATATATATATATATATATATATATATATATATATATATATATATATATACCCACAGCTTTTTGTTTAGTGTTCTTCCACTTTTGACACAAGTTATTTCGGCATTTGCTTCCTCCATGATGACGAACAAGGCCTTTGATTCCAGAGTTCAGCGGTGCCGCGACTGACATGCCGATCGTAGAATGGATCGAAAAAATGAGTAAGGTTAATCAATTCTACCAATCAGAGATTGACAAACACAGGTAAGCCACTCTCCTCGCCAAAACCCAAGACTCCTCTGAACAAGCATGCCATGCTTTTATGCATTCACTTAGCCAATGAGCGCCCAGGACCAGCCAATGAAGATGGCTACAGTCAACACTGCCATTTTTGCTTACACAAAGTGCTGCCCAATTCACTTTCAGTCCGAAGCTCACCAATTCGCCGTCTTCATACTCCATCGCAAAACATACACGCGACTCTAGCCCTTTGGGACCGCCGAGCTAATCTCCTATGCACGGACGATTTGCTAATGTTAACTAACCCTTAGTGAGCGACCACTTCCAGAACGCGACCAGCGACTAACATCAACGAGTGAAAATCACTGATCAAGCGACCGCTTTCAAAAAAAATCCATTTTGGTCGTACACTGCGAACTTCTAAATTAGAAGAAACTAAATGAGTAATCTATTTCATTTTGATTTGATCTAAGCCAGGAATACTTCCTCATTGTTGTGTTATTGTAGTGTTGTATCAAACTGTTATTTCTTGTTGAAATGTACATTGCTTTAATTCACCTCACGGTCAAACATCGTCTGTTTTGTACAACATGTATGGTATTTGACATGTTCAAAGGAATTTATCGCAGTCTCTGAGCTGACTTGGATAAATTCAGGGATTGGGAAAATCACAATTATCCCCCTTTCTCAAATTTCTATCTCTTTTGTTCCTTTATTTTTTGTGTATCTATCTACTCTATTTATATCTGGGTATATCTATCTCTATCTCTATCTCTGTTTCTCTACCCCCAACAACGATCGCTGTCAGTTTTTTGTATGTTTTTTTTTCTTTTCGTGTATTATCTCAGATTCTCTTTTGCTATCACTCACTTTTAAGAAAAAAAACTGAAACCGTATACTTTTTTTTAAGTTCACTTAATAAATATTTTTTGTGAATAAATATTTTGGTCTCTTATTGACCGTTGTAAATACGCTTTTTAAAATTTTAAAATGAATTATGCTGAATAAATTTCTTTAAATTTAGGCCATTTTCTTATGTTCTCATTTATTTATTACCAGATTACATAGTAAAATTCTAATATGTTCATTCTGGTGAGTGGAATATACGTTCCTGGCGTAAATAGGTCATGACTATGAGCCTTTAGTGAGCGACTACCTGCCGTATGCGACTAGTTTTTGGTGGCAGTAGGGGTGGTCGCATACAACAGGTTCCAATATATATATATATATATATATATATATATATATATATATATATATATATATATATATAATTATTTTTCAGTACGATATATGTTTTATTATTTCAAACGTTATTTTAATGAATAACCGTATTTGAGTAGACGCATTATTTTTACACTGTTTTAAAGAAAAAGTACCCTCCGACATTTTCTTTTATGTTTTCTTGAATACGCAATCCGGAAGATGAAATAAATGCTGCTTAAAAATGGAGCGTCTAACTCAGATACGGGTATCCACGAAAAATAACGTTTGAAATAATATATATAACCATTGACCCCCACATCTACAATTATTTATAATAGAAAGCCTTGCCTTCCGAAACAAAAACAAAAAAAAGGAAACCCAAAAATATATCAGTTGATAATAGTAAAATATCTCAAAATTTCAGAAAATATTTGTTTGACAGGAAAGTCAATTCTCCTGCGTAGAAAAGTTGTCTGGACAGCATAGTGTCTATTTGAGTCGAAATATTTCAAATATAATTATCAGAGACGTCAAAAATAATATAAGCATACGACGATGTCCTTCTGGTCTCTCCATTCATTTGTTTATCATAATCGTGTCAGACGAATATATTTTCAGGCCAACACTATCATCTCGATAAATTCAACGTTTTACACGATTTCATATTTTATTATGCATGCCATTGATTTTACAATAATTTTCTTCAAGATTTATTTGTTTACGTGAGTAATAGACTATGTATGATTCAACTTATAACAAATCATCCTAAAACTTGCTTTGAAGCTGCCGAATTTGATTATGGAAACGAACGAAGTACAACATATTTTTTATATATATATATATATATAAAACCCCAAATATCGGTCATGGATTTAACACAATATCCCATATACTTCAATATATTATTATTCGATATTCTTCTACAAGCTTGTGACAGTTGAAGTTTCCGGGATATATAATGAGGAAAGAAAGATCGGAGAATCTAATACACACACACACACACACACGCACACAGAGGACATATCGGAGACGAGGAGCAGTGCAAAACAGCGAATAACAAAACTAACGAGTAGGTCTCAGCGATATGGCGAGAATCACCCGCTGCTGAGAGCTAAAAAGAACAAGAAGCTGTGGAAAGTAATGATCGCCCACATCCTGAAGAGATACGGCGCATAAAAGAATATGAGCTTGTTGACATTCTATAGCCTTCATCAATCTTTCTACCATTTTGTTAATTTTTCTGCAGGTAACAAGTTTTATTGCTTCCCATAAATTTTTTTGGTATTTTTTTTTTATTTGTTCCCCGATGGCCTTTACCCCGTCAAATCTTTCCAAAACATCCTTCATTCCGTGCAAATGTATATGCTGAATTCAAATCGATACCTGTTTATTGAAGAAACCTACCTTTTTTCATGTTATCGATCAGAAAAAATTGAACTATATCTCACCCCTTACCACCGTTCTCATATCTGATTCACCGCTGAATGAATTGAGGCGTAGGATACTTATTTCGGCCTATTTACTTTCTTTGAGTAATTACTCCGCGATTTGTTTGGTTTCGGAACTCAATTTCCGCGTAATAATTGCAAAAAGGAAGTAAAAAGACCAAAAAATTTGCCAAACTACGCGTGAAGTCATTCTGCAGTGAATAATATTTTTGAAGCGTGGTTACGGGGTGAGATAAACAGCGACAAGAAGTTCGATATTTTTCAGGTCGTTAACTTGAAAAAAGGTACGTTTCGTCAATAAACAATTATCGATTTGAGTTCAGCATTTACATTTGCACGGAAATAAGGATGTTTTGAAAAGATTTGACGGGGTAAAGGCCTTCGGGGGAAAAAAACAAAAATTTACCATCTGTTTTTGTCTGAATAGTGCTTTTTATTCTTATAGACCTCTTTAATTGTAGTTCAATTAATATCTAGAGAGACTGGGGTATATACCATAAATTTGTTGTGATTCAAATGTTTTTGGCGAGATCAACTTTATAGAATACCTCAAACTCAATTTCCCACGTATCACTCAGCAGAATCTCATTAAGCTATTCCACTGCTGCTTGAAGGGAAAATTTTCCCAAGCACATGGAAGGTGGCAAGCGTATGCTCGATCTCCAAGAATGCGGGAGATTAATTCTCCCCGTCACGATATAAAGGCACTAATCTTCTCAGTATAATCAATAAGCTTTTTGATGCCTTAATCAACAAAAAGGTCATCGAGCACTGCGATAGAAACAACCACTTGTGCGATGAGCAGTAAGGGTTTCGATTAACCCAATCCACTGCTGACGTTCTAATTACCATTACACACTGAATTAGCAAGGCCCTTGACGACACATACATCGGAAGTACTATGGCATTAGATCTTTTTTTTTTTAATCATATCACCCCAAGCAAGGCGGTAAGGCCACTGGTGTGCAGGGGACTACGTAAGAGTGAATAGATTGGAAAAGAGAAAGCCGGAAACCATGTCCTAAACAGGGAACAAGGGATGAGCCTCTACACCTGTTCAATAGACGTGGGTGGAGTGTGAACCGGGCGATAGTTTAGTCTATCTACTCCAATTGAAAGAGAAAAAAATAAGCAAAAAAGAAAAGTGAAAGGATTGGAAAAGAGAAAGCCGGAAACCACATCCTAAACAGGGAACAAGGGATGAGCCTCTACACCTGTTCAATAGACGTGGGTGGAGTGTGAACCGGGCGATAGTTTAGTCTATCTACTCCAATTGAGAGAAAAAAATAAGCAAAAAAGAAAAGTGAAAGGATTGGAAAAGAGAAAGCCGGAAACCACATCCTAAACAGGGAACAAGGGATGAGCCTCTACACCTGTTCAATAGACGTGGGTGGAGTGTGAACCGGGCGATAGTTTAGTCTATCTACTCCAATTGAAAGAGAGAAAAAAATAAGCAAAAAAGAAAAGTGAAAGGATTGGAAAAGAGAAAGCCGGAAACCACATCCTAAACAGGGAACAAGGGATGAGCCTCTACACCTGTTCAATAGACGTGGGTGGAGTGTGAACCGGGCGATAGTTTAGTGTATCTACTCCAAAGACATTTGACAAGGTGTGGTCGAAAGATTTGCCACACTAGCTCTCCAGCTATGGAATCACTAGAAGGGTTTTCTCTAATCCATAATCCCTTCCTCACAGGTAGATCTCTGAAGCCAGTTATTAACGTCCAGTCCTCCAATGTCCTGGAGGTCAACACAAGCGCCCCCAAGAGTCATACCAACCCACTTTCTGATGTACAAAATGATCTGCCTAAAAATGTACTCCGATCATTTCATTATCTATTTTATTACACACTTCCTGACACCCCCTATAACCTGTCACTCTTTCTCATAACTTTCCTCATATATAACCACCTGCAAAACAGTGGCAGTAAAATGCCTTGCTTCGGGCGATATGATTATAAAAAAAGGAAAAGAAAGTCACCTCCTATCTCACTAACCTGCATCCTCTTTCTCATGCTCCTTTCTCCGTCCACTCCACTCTCATCAGTATTCTCATCCTTCTCTTACCCGCTTCCTGACACCCCCTATAACCTGTCACTCTTTCTCATAACTTTCCTCTTATGTAACCCCCTGTACAACACTGGCAGTAAAATGCCTTGCTTGGGACGATATATATATAAGGCAAGAACTACCCTACAAACGCGGGTGTACCCCAAGGCTCTATCCTAGGTCCTACGCTCTTTCTAATCTATATCAATGATCTCCCTGATACCATAAGATCACAAGTAGGTATGTACGCCGATGATACCACAGTTTACTCTCGCCTCGATCAAAAATCTGGTGTAGGTGACAAGGCGACCCTCACTGCCGAGCTTGAGAAGGACCTCCAATCCGTGGTGGATTGGGGTAAGAAATGGCTCGTAAAATTCAATTCTTCCAAAACGAAGCTGCTGTCAATTAACCACCACAGACAACCGCACCTCCCTCCCATTAGCATGGAACAGGCTTGCCTCCCAGAGAGTAAATCACTACGCCTGCTTGGCCTGACACTCTCAGCGGACCTCAAGTGGAATGACTACGTCGAATCCATTGCTAAATCCGCAGGAATGAAAGTCGGCTCTCTGTGCAGGGCCCGGAAATTCTTTCTGCCTGAATCTATCCTGCAATTATATAAATCCACCATCCGCCCGTGTATTGAGTACTGCTGCCACATCTGGTCGGGTGCCCCTTCTATTCTCCTCGGGGTTCTTGACAAAATACTGCGAAGAATCTGTAATGTAATTGATACCGACTTAGCTGACCGCCTGCAGTATCTCTCTCACCGGCGTGACGTGGCTTCCCTGTGCCTCTTCTATAAATACTTTCATGGCTTCTGCTCTGATGAACTTAAATCACTGGTGCCCCCTAGATGTGAATTTGCACGAGATACTAGATTGGCAACTAGCTCCCACCCTTTTACAGTGAAACCGATGAAATGTAACCGCAATTTCTACTCCAACAGCTTCTATCCTAGCACTTCCCGCCTGTGGAATTCCCTACGGCATGCTTGCTTCCCCGACGGCTTCAACCTCCAGAAGTTTAAATGTAGGGTCAATAGACACCTCCTAACACACTAACTCACACCCACTTTCTCCAACTCTCTCCCTATGTACATCCTAAGTCGTCTATCACCCGCCTTCTGACATTTCCTATACCCAATCCCTCTATGTAACCCCCTGCGCTATAGTGGCAGTGGAATGCCTTGCTTGGGGTGACACGATTAAAAAAAAAAAAAGATGTTTGTGTGTGTGTCTGTTTATCTGTCTGTATCTCCTTTATACAAATCCACAATTTTTATCTGATTCTCACCGAACTTCACACAAATAATCTTTAGGCTGAGTCTGAGCTCCAGAACCATGGATTAGTTTTAAAGTTTTCATTACACTCGAGCAACGCCGGGCTATACTGCTAGTATAAAATATGTTTATTAGACTTGCACAGTTAAAGTTAGCATGAGTGAGGGTAGGCTGAATAGTTCAAAGGTTAACTATGAAGAAGTTATGCTAGGGCTGTGAAACCTTGCCTGCATTCATTTCAACTGATTAATAACTGCATTGTTTCTTTCCAGGTAAACTGACAGACTGTGCAAAGGCTTAAAAATAGCTATTTCTCTTGAAATGTGGCATTTTGGTGTTATCAAATACCAGCAGAAAATGGGTTTAGCTTCCAGGGACATTCATGTCGATATGGTTGTTGCATAAAGGAATGATGCTCTAGCTTTATCAGAAGTGCTTAAGTGGGAAACTGGATTTAGGGGGGGAGGAAAAGTCCTGAAGAAGATCCAAGGCCCAGACGTCCTGCAACCGGTACACCGAGGAAAACATTAATCGATGGGTACCACGTCTTCTGACACCTGATCAGACTGATCACATCCCGGGAAAATCTTATATTTAGGCAGGTCCAGCTGGTTTCCTAACCCAGGATGAGTTTTTGGTTTTATCACTTTGAGACAGAGACAATCCATGCAGTGGAAACATTACTCATTTACTCCAGTATTCTTGCTTTCCTAACGGCTACAACCTCCAGGAATTTAAATGCAATGTCAATACTCATCTATTAACCACTTGACTCTAGTTCTTTCACCACCCCGTATATCCTTTCCTTTCTCTCCACCTTTGCAATTGTCATCACACCTGTTTTCCCATCCTTCTCTTGCTCCTTTCTAACTAGTTCGTCTTCCTCTTCACTCTCTTCTACTTAATCTTTTCACTCTTATGTAGCCCCCTGCACATCAGTGGCATTACCGCCTTGCTCGTGGTGATACGATTAAAAAAAAAAGTAGGCAAATGTCATTTCATATGCAGGGAAGGATGACCTCAGTTTTGGGGGAATCAAAAAGACCGCACCATCAATGGATAGTACGATGCCAACTTGCCGAGGCAGTTATGAAAGGATGTCAAGACGATGCTCCAAAACACAAGTCCTTAATTTCAATGGCTGTTGTGTGTGACTGTGGCTTTTAACTAGTTCATCACCCTCCCCCTGATTTTGACGTCATATCTGCTGTTGATAACTTTTTTGCCAACAGGATGAAAACTACTTCATCAATGGAATCAAAGAACTGCAACATCGATGAAAGAAACGCGAGGAATCCAAAGGGCGTGGGGGGGGGAGTGACTGTGTCAAATTCTACATATCTTACCCGGGTATGAACTTTTCAATCGACCTTTTCAGTAGTAAATTTAAAGTTCAGATCCCGGTTCACACTCCACCCTCGTCTATTGAACAGGTGAAGAGGCTCATCCCTTGTTCCCTGTTTAGGATGTGGTTTCTGGTTTTCTCTTTTCCAATCTTTTCACTCCGTTTTCCTTTTTCTTTTTGTTTTTCAGTTGGAGTAGATAGACTAAACTATCGCCCGGTTCACACTCCACCCACGTCTATTGAACAGGTGAAGAGGCTCATCCCTTGTTCCCTGTTTAGGATGTGGTTTCCGGTTTTCTCTTTTCCAATCTTTTCACTTTCACGTAGCCCCCTGCACATCAGTGGCGTTACCGCCTTGCTCGGGGTGATATGATTTAAAAAAAAAAAAAAGTATAGTTCCTAAGACCAATCCTTCGTCCTACCGAGAAATCTACACACTATTTCATTGAGAAATCGACACACTATTTTAAAACTTAATTCAAACTTGTTTAATGTTTTCTGAAGTTTTTTCTCGTCTTTGATCGGAAGAAAAAGCTTAAATTTTTTTCTTAAAAAAATCATTAATTATGAGTATGACAAAGTTATAAAATCAATGTTTAATCTAATCGAAAATTTCATAATAGTTAATTAAAATTTTTAAAAATTTGCCATATTGAAATGGATCTTTGTTTTGCGTAGTTCAAAACGAAAAGCGGCAATAACTATTATGCAAAATTACAAAATGTACCACAATTGCGGGTGTGAAAAACAACATGTCAACAAACTGAAATTTTATTTATATCTCAATAGAGTGGGATATTCCACATAAACCATTCTACCCTTTCTCAGAAGTGTAGACACTTTGTACAAAGAGCCTTTTAGCCAAACTTCGAACTTACAAATTTTCATTGGTCGAGACACTCTAAAATTGAAATAGATTTGTTCTTTCCTGCCGAGGCTTCTGGGGCCGATTTCTAGAACCCTAAAATGTATATCAGTGGCAATATAACTCAATTCGAGTTAATTTGCGAATTCCGAGAGATGTCAATAGCCTCCACGCGTGTCTAACCGCTAACTCATCAATCGACCGCGTTAAAATACACATTTACTCATCAATGGTAACGCTTGCAATATATCTATTTTCATCAACGTGTGCCGTGAAACTTATAACATAATTTTTAACGGTGGGGTGTTCTAGACGCTTTACTTTTATAGGTACTTCCACTAAATCGCGAAAAAAAGAATTCTATATCGCCCGGTTCATACTCCACCCACGTCTATTGAACAGGTGAAGAGGCTCATCCCTTGTTCCCTGTTCAGGTTTTCCGGTTTTCTCTTTTCCAATCTTTTCACTCTTATGTAGCCCCCTGCGCATCAGTGGCGTTACCGCCTTGCTCGGGGTGATATGATTAAAAAAAAAATGTTCCTATTGGGCACCAAAATCCACACGGCCTTGAGATCCACATTGTTAGCTGAATACACGAGTCAAATCAATTTCACGCATATCGATTCTTTCAAGTTCTCGTTATACGTCAGAGTTCTCAATAATTCAAACTTTCTCCCAGAAGATATTGCACACTTTTTTCTATCCAGACATGATCTGACATAAAATTTCCCCACTTCTCCACTGAACGTTCTAGTGGTAGAAGCTTACAAACAAATTAGATAATTCTCATTACGGAAATTAGTGAAACTGGTTATAAACAACTGACAATTTGAAATGATTTGTTTGAACATTATTTTTTATCAATACTCGTATTTAAGTAGATATTCTGTTTATAATCAAACATTATTATATATTTATTTCTAACGGCCTGATTATGATAAACTTTTGTTGCAAAAATGTGTGCCATTCAGCAGGATTCGATCTTGCGACCCCTATCCACATAGGGGAAGCCACCATTTGATCTGGCACGTCTTAAAAACCTCTCGATCACGAATGACCATCAGTATTGATCAAAAATAATCTTCAAACAAATCATTTCATAATTCTCATGGCATTATGTACCAGCATGTTCATTTGGTTGAAGATGTTTGTATACGAACGATACATTTCCATTCGGGCTTGATCTACGTCAGTGAAAATGTCTAGTTATGGCTTCTCCACATACCTTATATCACACTTCGATGTGCCATAGCCTTTCAGGACATTGATATCAAGGCTCTCCACGATTCCCTGTTCTTTGTAGATCTTAATAACTTTGGTCTTTTTGCTATCTCTCTTAAAACCTGTATTGTCACCCATTTACACAAACTCGCTAGGCAAGTGATGCACTGTTTTCTTATGTTTCCCTTGCCTTAAATATGTTTTGTGAGTATCAAATTTACCAAGCTTTGTTTCCTCATTATATGCCCTGGAAGTTTCTCCTGTTTGTCGTTTTTTGTTGCCGTTTTCTCTAAAATTTTCTCCTTTTCTACATCCATGGTATTCCCATCATCCGTCTGCAGAACCACATTTTTGTTGCTCCGAGTGAGTGAGTGAGTCTCTCTCTCTCTCTCTCTCTCGTCTGAAATTTGGAATTTGAGTTATTATCTACACTATATATTTCTTATGTCTTTGTTTATGAGTGTATCAAATTTGATTAAAATCGGACCACTCCTTCTATAACCCGATTTTTCCGATTATCGATATTTATCGGGGGTACCTCGACACAAAACCTAGCTAAGAACACTCGCAGACGCTTATAGTACAACTGTGTAAATTTTCAAGAAAATCGGTTCAGCCGTTTCGGAGTCTACAGGTAACAGACACACACACATACAAAGTTCCATTTATAAATAAGTTTAGATTACATCAGCTAAATTTTTCAAAGGTACTGATGCTCGTTATTTTTTTTAAGCTCTGGGACAGTTTCTGTTGTATCGCTGAGGTGGCAGTACGATACCAGATGATGTGTGCTGAAGTATCTACAACACAATATCCGTGCTAATGGATAGTAAGTACAAACAAGACAAACACAATTAATATAGAACAATAATTAGAAAGAGAGAATAGATTAAGTTGTCAGAGAGCACAGTCTGATAATACTCATCAATGACACCCCCACATGGGCAGAAGCCAGTGGTTGATACAGCACAAAGCCACTTAATGGAGGTCAAACCGAGCACATAAGCTCAGACAATTTTTTTTCCTTTGCCCCTGAAGAGCTTTGACGGAGCCTCATCTGGATTTCTCTCTGCCTCCGACAAAGTTAACGACTGATGCACGCAATCTGCTCAGACTGTCGATGACAGTCTGAATTATTTACAGCCTCCCTACATAGGCAGAAGCCTGAGGTAGATGCGGCACCACACCAATTAACGTAGGTAAAACCAAGCCCATAGATTTGGACAAAAATTCTAGTCTGCTTTTCTCTAGACGAGACGACCTTTGGCAGGGCCTCGTCTGGGTTCCTCTCCGCCCAAAGGTAGAGATTTTATTGACTCAACTCCTACTGGAGCGAGTTGTGACACAAGATCAGTTTTTAATGTGGGGAAACTGAGAGCATACACTTAGGCCAAGGGTCAAAGATTACCCCCCCCACACACACACACACACACCGCCTATGCGGTATCTGTGTACAAAGCTAGTCATAGCTGGCCTGGGTTACTCTCCGCCCAAAGGCAGAGAGTCCTACCAAGTGATCAACTGACTCACGCAGTCAATCTCTTCAGACTGTCAATGACAGTTCAAATCTTTGACTGCTATTACCCTTTATTTATACAGCTATTTCGTCCACAGCCCATTCCATCTTTTAAAAAGCTAGAGAAATGTCAGCTGCTCCACAACGATTTCCACTTAAAAAAAAAAGTGGGGGATGATTTTTCTCCATATTTCATACAATTACGTTCAACCATTTTATTGCAATTATCTGAATTTCCAGAATATTTTCATAAACCCAAATGAAATGAACTGAAATTTGGAAAATGCCGCCATGAATAAGAGTGAGACTGAAAATGAGATTTTTTTATTTTAAAAAAAATTTTGAGTTACCTAAAAAATTTCAATGGAGGTATGATGGAGTATCGGCTCGGATTGAGGAATCAGAAAGCCAAGTTCGAATTTCAGTTGAATCAACTGCATTCACTTACTGCTAATACCCATGGGAAAGGTATGAATCCATCTCGGCTCTGGTAAATAGCAGGACAAACTGGGTTCTCTAGCCTTGTATAAGGAAAATTTGATTGTGGATTGCAATAAATGACAGCCGAGACTTTGGGGATTTTTTTCTGGGGAAAGAAGGTTTGAAAAATTAACGACCACAAGGCACAGTGAAAGCAAGAAAAACAGGAGAAAGGAGCAAGAAACTTAATTGACAATTTATGTGAATAGATTAACAAGCAGGAAAGAGAAAGAGAAGTCATATAGTAACAAGCATTGCCGAGAGCAACCAAAGACAGGAAGTAGTGGAGAGCTTCAATAAGCAACATCATGAAGGGATTTGGTACACAGAGAAATCTTTTTGACTTACGAATAATTCTGCAGGTGTCCTTCTGCTAATTGCAAACAAAAAATAAGAAAAAATAAAAACAAGTGCGAAGCAGCAGATAATTAGAAAATTAGCCTGACAGTAATTTACCGATTCAGAGACAACTTCTGTTTTGATGTTTTTTTTTCTCCAGAACCGCCTTCTTTAATGTTCACGTTATTCTTTATGGCAAACCTTTAATTAGGTTACTAATAAGGCCGAGCATGTGCAAATCTTTTACTTCACCATATATTGGAACACACATAGAGATAACAACTGAAATTTTCTATTTCCAGTGGTGACAAATAATCTTTGTCGACAGTTGTGCAAAACCTAATCTTCACACAGAGCAAACTGAAAAAAAATGCCCATTTAAGAAAATAACTGGACTCCCCCTTTAAGCCGGAAAAGCAATTCCAGAGTCAGTCAGTAAAGTGCCATATGCGAAACATGCTTGGGCGATCATGTCTCGAAAGAGACATGACTGACTGGGCAGAAGATTATCCTGCAGTAGGTTGCCATTGCTTTCTGACAGCCAAAGCTATAGAACCTAATCTGTCCTGTTATTTAACCCATAACTGGAAGGAAGAGACGGATTAGAGCATAAGTGAATGCAATGAATTCAACTGGAATTCAAACTCGGCTCCCCGATTTCTCGTTCTGAGCCAATATCCACGGCACCACAACGCACATCCAATTCGCAGTTTTAACATATTTCCCAAGTATAAGATTGACAGTTTGAAAGGTGGATATATTTTTGCCTTTTTACTTTCAGAATTTGGCGTTCTGAGATTGTTCATTTGGTATTAAACAGCCCAAGAGATGATCCTGAGTAAAGACTTCCTGGATTGGATTACTAATTTTATTTGGTCTTATAAGAGGGAAAATATATTTCATCTAAAAAAAAAATAAATAAGAAAAACACCTGCTGTTCTGCATTTATGTACATTGCCGCTACAATATGTGGAAGATCATGGTTCTCCATAACATTGCATTTTTTGATGAACTAAGTAACTTTTTCTACTCTTTACCAAACCTTTTTCTGACATCCATTAACAGAAACTCATTAAACAGGTTATTTATTGTTTCCCTCCACTTCTCTTGCTTTCAATATGCCTTGTGTTCAATTCTCCAGATCTTTTTCCCTAATGTGTCCCAAGATTTTCAGGTCTTTCCGATTTTTGTGGTACAGTGGATATCGGCTCAGAACGAGAAACTGGGGAGCCGAGTTCGAATTCCAGTTGAATCCATTGTATTCATTTACGCACAAATACCCTTGGGAAAAGTATTAATCCGTCTCTTCCTTCCAGTTATAGGTTAAATAGCAGAACAGATTGGGTTCTATAGCCTTGGTCGGCAACCAGTCTACCACAGAAAGCAATGGCAACCTACTGCGGGATAATCTTCTGCCCAGTCAGTCATGTCTCTTTTGAGACATGATTGCCCAAGCGTGTATCACGTATGGCACTTAACTGACTGACTGACTGACTGTCCTCTACTTGTGTAGTTAAGGATAACTATAAAAGACAGAAAGGAAACTACAAGACCTCCTATAGAAGGTAGCTGAAGAAAGTAAGAAAGGACTAGAAATAAACTGCACGAAAACTGAATGCATGGTCATCAGTAAAAAGGGCAGCCCAAAATGCCAAATACAGGTCAGGGATACCAGAATCTCGCAGGTACAAAAATTTAAATACCTGGGAAGCATTATAACAGAAGACGGAAAATGCAACACAGAGATCCGAAGGTGAATTGGCATGGCGAAGGAAGCATTCCAGAAGTTGAGTAAAGTATTAAGAAACAGGACAATTTCGCTAGAAACTAGGAAGAGAGTACTGGATTGCTACATGCTGTCCGTCCTTCAATATGGCAGTGAATGCTGGACAATACCACCAAAGATGAAGGAAAAACTTGAAGCAACTGAAATGTGGTTCTACAGAAGGATTTTGCGAATATCATGGATCGAGCATGTGAGCAATGATGAGGTCTTGGAAATGATGGAAACAAAAAGGAAATTAATACTGAACATCAGGAAGAGACAGCTAAAGTTCCTGGGACACGCAATGAGGAAGGAGGGCTTGGAGAATCTAATACTAACAGGCCAAATAGAGGGAAAAAGAGACAGGAGAAAGCAACGGATAACATATTTGAAGGACCTAATCAGGTGGATGACGGAACGAGGATTGCATGGTGTAACAGAAGGCGTGCTCAGAACCATCAGGGGTAGGGAAACGTGGAAGGCCATGATCGCCTACGTCCTGAAGGGACAAGGCACTAGAAGAATAAGAGCTTACACAAAACTGGTAGTTTAAAATGAAACATTAATCGAAGAAGTGCTGGTAGCATTAGCAAAATAGATAATCCCAAGCAACAATCTACTCCCGCGTCGATCAGAAACCAGGTCTGGACGACAAAGTGAACCTCGCTGCCGTACTTGAAAGGGACCTCCAATCCGTAGTGACCTGGGGTAGGAAATGGTTGGTAAATTTCAATGCCTCCAAAACAAAGCTGTTATCAACTAATCACCATAGACAATCGCATCTACCTCCCATTAGCATGGGACAGGCTAGCCTCTCAGAGAGTAAAATACTACGCCTCCTTGGCCTTACACTCTCGGCGGACCTCAAATGGAATGACTATATTGAATCCATTGCCAAATCTGCTGCTATGAAAGTGGGCTCCCTGTGCAGGGCCCGGAAATTTTTCCCACCTGAATCTATTCTGCACATATACAAATCTACCATCCGCCCGTGTATTGAATATTGCTGCCATATCTGGTCGGGTGCCCCTGCTGCTCTCCTTGGGCTTCTTGACAAAATACAAAGGAGGATCTGTAACGTGGTTGATACTGACTTGGCAGACCGGCTGCAGCCGCTCTCACACCGGCATGATGTGGCTTCCCTGTGCCTCTTCTACAAGTACTTTCATGGCTTCTGCTCCGATGAGCTTAGATCACTGGTGCCGCCTAAGCAGGAATTTACACGAGATACTAGATTAGCAACTAGGTCCCACCCTTTTACAGTTAAACAAATAAGATGTAACCGTAAATTCTACTTCAACAGCTTCTTTTCTCGCGCTTCCTGCCTGTGGAACTCCCTTCCACAAGTCTGCTTTCCCGACAGTTACAATCTCCAGGTGTTTAAATGTAGGGTCAATAGACACCTCCTATCACACTAACTCCCAACTATTCTCACAACACTCATCTACCCAACCCTCATTCTCGGTATCCTTACCCGCCTATCACCCACCCTCTGTCATTTCCTATATTTAATCAGCCTTTACGTAGCCCCCTGCACAGTCGTGGCAGTGACATGCCTTGCTCAGGGTGAAACGCTTATAAAAAAAAAAAAAAAGAAACAAGATAATAAAAAATGACAAATTTTTTTATCGTTGAAATAGTCAAATGTAACCCACTATTCTTTTCTCGCACTTCCTTTCCTGTAAAACACTCGTTTACTTGCTTCCCTGATAACTACAATCTCCAAAATTTAAATACGTCAACTGCGATCTAACCTCTTGAATCCTATTCATCTTCTAACCATTTGTCAATCTTTCCAAAACTTATTCTTCTCTCACTTTCACTGGCTGAACCCAGCACCATGTACCAGTAGCATTTCCACCTTGCTTGGAGGGTGAAATGATTACATATATGCCCAGAGCTGCTTATTCACACCATCCAGCCTTGAAAAAAATTCAAAATCTCTTGTGTGTGTGTATGTGTGAGAGAGTGAGGGGGGGGCTTATACTCTACCCTGCAACCTCTTTTCTACAGACACAGTGCTGCACATTCATTGCTATTCTATCAATGTTTTCATAGTAAATGTTCAGATGAACTCAATTTTTTGTTCCACAAGTTTAAACCTTTAAAAGAATATACCCTGGTACTTACAGGATTGAATCACTTCCATTTCTTCAGTAGTCCAAATGTAAGGAAAAAGCTCCACCCAGATAGCTTTTCTTCGAAAACTGCCAAATTTATGGAAAAGACATTCACCTGAGTGCATTCCTGAACACTTCAATTTTGGCCTTTTCAGGTCATGGGTCAATCGTTATCTATCCACATAATCATCTTCACTTCCTAGTTGTTGTTTTTTGTTTGTGTATTTATGACACAAATTCATTTTAACATTAACCTCCTACCTTGAATGGCTCACGAGCCTTTATTAACCTAACTTTAGTAGAAAAAGAGTAAGACTGAAAATAACTCAATAAAATCCAAAGAAAGTAATGTTTTTCAGACAGTGTTACAAGATCAAGTAACATCTGAAAGCTAGCCTATTTTGAGACAGAGAGAGAGAGAGGGGGGAGGGAGAGTAAGTTTCAGCTTTTCATCTTCACCTGAGCCATATCCATCTTTGTAATTATCACAAAGTTTTTTTTTCTTTTTTTAAGTTTTATTTCTTGAATAAAGCCAGATGTGCAAAAAAGTGTCTCATTCTTTAATGTCAAGTACACAACATAATTCCTACACACAGCATTGTTTTCATGTAAAAATGAGTATCTTCAGGCTTCTTGTCATAGTTAACTATATATTATTTTTATTTATTTGTTGCTTCTGCTTGGATGGATAAGCCAGCTGTGGGGTAACAATTGTCCCAAGTGCTAACTCTTCTCTATCAACCATCTTAGCATGCCAGTGATGGGACTATTGATGAGAATATCATCACCATTATCATATCCAGGTATGGTTGCAGGGTTGCTGTACAGTTAAAGCACTTTCACAGCTCCCTCTATATACCTGCATTGAAAGACAAAAAGGTGTTCCATCGTATATAACTTGTCTTGGGCAAGTAAACATAGTGGATCCCTGGATTCATGGTTACCACATGACAAGCAATCATAAGATTTTACAAGATATTGACAAAACAGGCAAATTTTGAGTGTTTTATGTAAATACCAACCATTTCAAGTGTCATAAGATGGACTTGATGACACCCACAAGATCAACAAATGGATTTAAGATGACAGTTCAAGAAAACATTAGTAGCTATGGTTTTGAAAATATAGAAATTGGGGAAAAATTTTGAAAATAAATACTAGAAAGGACAGAACTTAGAAAGATAGCAAGAGAAAAAAAAATGATGCTTATAAAGTGAGGAGAGAAGGTTGACCAATATTTAACTTTTTTTTCATAAAATGTTAGGTGAATAAAGGATTTTCAAAAAAAAAAAATGTTAAAATCACTTATGCCCACTGTTTTTATTCTCAATAAGGAAAAAAAGCACTGAAAATGTTGCTACCATTTAAATGATCTTTTGCCTTCAGTAGCAGTAATTGTCAAGCCACTTGGCTTAAAGTGTGATACACAAATTTGGTGCATGTCATAAAGAGTCAAAGCCTTTCAGCTATAATCTCTTGAAAAGAAAATTATGTTCACATTACCTGCAACAAAAAAAAAAAAAAAAAGGAAGAAGGAAAGAACCCCAAATGGACAGGTGGAAAAATAACAAAAGCAGAAAAATAAATATAAAGAAGAACAGTAAGTCACATAAATTGGCTTTAGTTTTTGCAGTGAAAGCAAGAGAAAGAAAAAGAGAATCTGTTAAACCTTCAAGTGAGAGAAATAAAACTAAAAAAAAATTTTAAATGTAAAAATTAACACAAAATGACATCAGAATAATGACTAAAATATTTTCATCTAGCTTCTATTTTTTATTTACAACAAAATCTAAGAATATTTATATTTTTTTAATCAGTGTCATCACCATTATAATAAGCACTGAAACGGGTAAGAGAAGCGTTTCACAATTGTCACCAGTAATTTAGAACAAGAAATAACAAAACCCGCTCCTATACAATATTCACCTAGAATTTTTTCTGTAACTGCTTTCCATCAAAAATAAATTTGCAAGTCACTGATTAATGAAATTCGGTACCCACACATCACACTGTACCAGTAGTGGGACATGTGTGGTGCAGGAAAGGGTAGAGACCCCTAGGCACACTGTTATGGGGACAGAAAAATCACTTGTGATTGGCAAGTTTATTGCTGAGATTGAGATTGAATTGCAAGCAAAATGTTCCACTTCCAATATTCCCCACCCCAACAAAAAAAAAAAACCTAAAAGTCTTGCCTAACTCAACCCAATCTAAACAAACTTATTGAGATGTAGTGAAAAATTAAAACCAAGTTAGGTTAAAATAGGCCATTGGTGAAAACGTTGAGAAGTGAAAGAGGACCTAAAATTTCATTTTTATTTACTTTAAAATAATTTTATTTACCCTAACATCTTTGTGACTGCACACAGATACTTATTTTATTAATGGCACATCATGAATCATTTTGGTGACAGCACTCTGTAGTTTTTTCATCATATGCAGTGCAGTTGGAAGCACATGCCGACTAAAACGCTAAATGCATAAAAGAAACAACAAAAAGTCTTGTTTGATTGTTTTTCCTTGGTTGAGGACACATTGAAAACAAATCCATAATAATGTATGAAGATTTATTCTTTCCTCAGATGGTAGACCCAGTGTTTCTTTTCTCCTCACCTCAATTGATAGCTCATAGCATTTCACTGACTATATCAAAGATTTAAACATAATTATCTTATTGTAACTTGTTCTGAATATAACATGCCACATATTACTATATACAGTGTTATTGTGCTAAGGTCCCATGCTGTCATTCAATTGACAATAAGATCCAAACGAACTAGACCCACGATCATTATGTAACTAAGGAGACAGCTATACTTATTTCTTTTTTATTTGAAGAAGAAATTTTAAGAAATAATCTGATGCAGAAGGAAGAAATCCAGTCAATATTTGTCTATATTTCTGAGATGAGGTAGTATTTACACTATTTACATTATTCGAACAATTGTCCTTATATTTGTTGCCATTTGTACAACACTTTAGGTGTTTTATGCTCCGGCCTTCTTCGGGTGCTAGGAATTTAAAACCAAGCCCTCTATTACAATCATTGGGCTATATCATTCTCATTCTTTGCATAGAACCTCATTTGGTAGTCATGAGTTATCACCTAACCAGGCTCTCTAAGCAGTGAACAAGCAACTTGGAGAGTGCAGTTAGAGGGCGATAACTCATGACTACCATAAGAAGCTTTGTGCAAAAAATGAGAATGATACACCCCAGTGATGGTAATAAAGGGTTTGGTTCAAAATTCCTAGCACCTGAAGAAGGCCGGAGCATACAATGGTCAAAACATCATACAAATGGCAACAAAGATGAGCACAATAGTCCAAATAATGTAAATAGTGTAAGTCCAGTCGAGTTATGAAAGTTTCTAAAAAAAAATGCCATGCCCAGATAGAGGTGATGACAATTGTGTTGTTTTTCTACTTGTTCTTGCCACTGGCTCTGACTATACAGGCACAGCCCCAGGGTCAGTGGACGAATCATAATCTTTACTAGTGCTGACAGCACCACCAACTACCACTGAAAACAAAGCAAACACTTTTTTTTTTTTAGATGTTTTCAATCAGCATTCATCTTAGTTTTGTTGACAAACTGATGAACATGCACAATAGGATTAGATTAAATATGCCATGTTAACCAAGAAAGATGTAAGTTGCTTTAAAATTTGATGTAAATAGTGATAAACCACAAATTTCTGATGATCTTTATGTATGGTCTTGATCTGAACGACTTATGAATAGATTTATGACAATGTTAGAATAATTGTTGGGTGGTTCTGGGCATGACAATAAACTGCATCTGGCAGCAAGGTCTCTGATTGGGATGTTGTGAGGAGCATGGAACCACCTCTTAACTGCTGTTGTTCCCAGGTCCACCCTGACCCAGAGTGGTAGTACTTGTTAGGGTGCCAGTTACAGGCAAATGGTTAACCCCCAAACTGGGATCAAAACACTACGAAAGTATAAAAATACACTTTTATAGAATTATATACATAAAAATAGACTTTTATAGAAAAATATACATTTTTTAAGAAAAAATTATTACCATAACACATTTCTGAAGGAAAAAATATTTTCAGCAAAACATTTTTGAATACAAAACTAGAAGACATTTTCAGTTTTCTAAAATAAAAAAATAAAAACAAAAATATGTCATTAAAATCTGACTAAATCAACCTTCTCACTATAACTGAACATAAAAAAAAAAAACCCTTAAAACCTCACCTTTTTGGCATTAAATACCCGACAGAGGTTGATATGACGTTAAACAAAACTTAAAATCAAAAACAATTACTGGGAGGATGCCCCGTGTGCACAAATACATATCACAGAGAAACTCAAAAGCAATCTTTGTAAAATGTGACAACCATTTTCTGAACCTCGTAAAAGTGCATGTAGCATCAGAAAATGTGTTTGCTATATCATTTTTTGGAGTTCTTTATTCACTGGACAATTTTTTTCTCCAGCTCAACAATACAGTGGTAGAAATTGACGGAGACTGTAGGGACAGCTGTAAAGTGGTCCCGATACAAGGTGGAGTGATAGGTATGATGACGTTCACATTGGTAAAACGAAGTTGCTGGAGGATATGGCAAGTGACACTTCTGTATCAGTCAACAAAAGTGGTGCTAGCTGCTTGCTGCACAGCATGCAAACTTTGAGCATTCTAACCATGCTGTTGTTCTGGGATGATGTCCTGACTTCTATTGACCAAATACAAAAGAGACTTCAGTACCATAGAATGAACTTCAGCGAAGGTCAAGCTGATATTAAAAGTCTTCTGTAATCTGTGATGGGTGAACGGGATTCTCTCTGTAAAAATTCAATTGCGAAAGGCAAGGAAAAAATGCTTACAATGAAGTAATGATGTTGGTCAACAGAGATGGGTGCAGCATAGAAAAAAATATGGTTGAAGACATGGTGAAAAATGAGCCTCTAGATGTAAGAGAAGAAAAGGATGTTACCTTGAAGGCAGTACTGTACAGGCTGAATACATGACTGAAAGATTGATTTACAAATTTGACTCGGTTACAAGGGCAATTGGTGTTCCTCTTGGATATTGAAAGGGCCTCATTGACGCGAACGAAGACATGGCAAAAATAATGAAAAGTAGCTGCTGCAGCATCTGATGGAATATAAATCTGGTAAGAAATTATAGATTGCCGAATATTAATACAGAAAAGACCTTCATTAAACTGAAAACCCCAATCAAGCTTTTCAACTTTACAATATCTTAGAGCAATGATATGTTCCTCAATTTCCAAATAGCATTGCACATAGCTGCTGTGTCCTGTGAGCACTGTTTAAGGAAATTAAAATTAATGAAACTATTTCTGAAGTACAGTGGGTTAAGAACACCTAAGCAATTTGGCTTTATTAAGCACCAAAAATGAAGAATTTGGTCACATGAATGTAGGATGTGTGTTGTGGTGCAGTGGCTATCAGCTCAGGATGAGAAATCGGGAAGCCAAGTTTGAATTCCAGTTGAATTCCCTGAATTCACTTACGCACAAATACCCTTGGGAAAGGTATTAATCTGGGTTCTATAGCCTTGGCTGGCGACCACTATCACAGAAAGCAATGGCAATCTACTGCGAGAATCTTCTGCCCATTCAGTCAAATCTCTTTGGAGACATGATTGCCCAAAGCGTGTATCACATATGGCACTTAACTGGAATGTGGAGGTCATTATTGACAAATTTTTTACCACCAAGCCTAGTTGTATGTTGCAGCTTTATGAATTCTGGTAATAGTATATTGAATAAAAATGTATTTGAATACTTTTGTATTTGTGCAAAAATACAGCTATGTTTAGATGTTTGCTTAGTCTTAAAAGTATTTCATTCGTTTCTGATTTTTGGAATCTGGAATAAAATTACTTGTATTTATATCTGTATTTTCAATTAATACATATCAATAATTATTTGTATTTGAATTTCTAAAAAATTAGTATTGGACCAATCCTGGCTTGCTGACCGCTGGTTATCGTAGGGTATGCCAAGTCAAGCTCTTGCCCCCACCCTACCCTTGACCAAGGCCTTGGCATGCCACTGTCACAATGAAGCTCTTTATTTCTACATTACTTACCTAATTGATCATCACTTGGTGTGTTGAGTAATTTGTTTGACATGGTAGTTTGTTAGTAAAATGAAAACAAACAACACTAGGAACAAGGCATAACATTTAAACAAAGAAAAAAGTGCCAAAAATTTGACAGTTGACCTTGAAACTAATTATTTAGTCAGTATAGTCTTGTCTGGTAAAATGCAGTTTATCTAATCTAAATCTATCTAAATTTATTTAGAAATGGATCTTTGTGTGTGTTTGGGTATATCCGTTACCTATAGACACTGAAACAGCCGAACCGATTTTCTTGAAATTTACATACCTGTACTATAAGCGTCTGTGAGTGTTCTTAGCTAGGTTTTGTGTCGAGGTACCCACGATAAATATCGAAAATTGAAAAAAATTGGGTTATAGAACGAGTGGTCCAATTTTAATCAAATTTGATACACTCATAGACAAAGACATAAGAAACGATATTCAGAAATTTCAAGGTTGCAGTTCTTACAATAGTGCAGAAAATTTGATATCGATACCATAAAAAACAAAATTTGACTTACATCCTTTCATTTTTCTTTCAGTCTATGGTTTCGCTTTAACTGGAAACAACTATTGCTTTTTAGTCTTTCGTGCCAACATCCGAGTCTTAGCTCCAGGACCATGGATCAGTTTTAAAGCTTTCATTACACCCGAGCAACACCAGGCTATACTGCTAGTTTCACATGAATTTGTGATTTGTAAATCACAAACTCACATGAGCTCAACTGACTTTGAAAGTGATAATTTATATTTACTGAGAATAATAAAAAGTCACATAATTAATCACTATTTACATAACCTGTAACATTAATAAATGAATATCTTTCAATTGAATTACATGAAAAAAGGTGCTATCCAATAGTTCGTGAATTTTAAGTGTCCACAAACCAATTTTAATGGTGTTTTGTCACATTTTGTGAGCCTGTGCTAACTTCAAACAATTCACCAATTCAATTTACCCCTGCTTAATTCTCATTATTTTTTCTAGAAACAAACTAGGTGAGACCAAGAACTTTTCAGCACCCGAACACATACACTGGACTATATATCAAGAGTGGTTACATTTAGATTCTAAGGAAATAACATCGCTACTTAGGTTTTAATGGTAGAATATATATTTGCGTAAACAAATTACTGTTTGCCTTTACTAGTTGAAAAAAAGCTTAGCTAATTATTTAATCTAATCTCTTATAACTAATGAAGGACTTAAAGTTAAACTGATGTTCTTAATTGTCCTACCAGTATTATATTTGGAAAATTGTCATGACCGTATTTTCACTAATCTGCCGAGTTAAAGAGACTTTGTTAGCTCATTGATGCAGCCAGTTTGCGTGGTCAGTGATATGGTTGGCTGAAAAATTAAAATTAACAAAAGCAGAATATAATACAACTTGTAATTTCACAAGGAAAAAAAAATACCTGGCCTTCACCAGGTTTCTGAATAGTTGAAATGACTACAAGCAAATCACACGGGTATGCTATACTATGTATTAATTGCTTTAAAAAGATGTTGAAAATGTAGCGAAGTCAGAAATATTGATTCTATCTTCCATGTAATTAATAAAATAGTTCAATTCTAGATTCATAAAATTTTCTGGAGGTTATGTTTTTTGTGAAAATGCTATAGAAAGTAATTTATAATTAATCTTTTCACAGACTGGCCCAAAACAACATTTTTGACCCTAAAATAACTTGAGGGGACCTAGAAGGTTGATTTTAGAAAGAAAATTGGTTAGGTTACAATTGTAACCTAACCAATTTTCTTTCTAAAATCAACTTATTCTAAAAGATGTAGTAAGATACATAATTGGCTTTATAATCAAGTACATAATTTTTATGATTTAAAAAAAAAAAAAAACCCTAAATAGCATCTCATAAACCAGACTATAACTGCTATAATTAGTTTGATTCTCAATGGGTTTTTTGTGCTAACAACCTTATACTGGATGAAATTTAGTAAATATTCATGTTTAAGCCCAGATAAAAGCCAAAATTTCAAAATGCTGATTTTGAAGGTAGACTGGTACAAGCTTCTTATCCAATTATCTGCCCAATATTACTTTGTACCATAGTAAACTAAACTTAGTAAATATAAATAATGAGTTGAATTCAACTGGGTTAAATCTCCAGTTATTAGTACAGAAAATGGAATTGGCAGGCTAATTTCAAATTCTGATTGAGGCTGTTTTATTCAAGGAACATTCATATTTTTATGAGTATACTAATAAAAGCTTGAATCTATTGAGTCTGTATCTTGCCAGGAGTAAAATAGAAAATGTCAACTGATCTCTTATGGCCTGGATAGTAAGAACCAATTTATAAGGACAACATAATTCAAAGCCCCCAATGAAGGCAATATAGACAGGAAGCTGTGGGTAGTCATTATCAATGTCCTAAAGAAACATAGTATTGATATAAAAAACACAGTTAATACAATGCTCTTTTGAACTATTTCAGTGTCATTCACCCCTAAAGACTTCATCACAAAATTTCATTCACCTGCAACGAAATTTGGTTTTTTCATCTTATCCTCACTTGCATATATTTCTCATGTGCAAACAAATTAGCTCATATCTTAAGCATTTGTTCTATTCAAGTTTATGAAGATCTGAGAAACAGAAAATTATAAAGGATAAACAAAAATTCTTATTTTCATACTTTATATATAATTAGTAAACAATATTAAAATGTACATTCTTAATGTTAGAAGCATATCTTTATCAAAATATTATAAGCAGTTAGCTAATTTTTTTCCCAAACAATTATCATTGATGATATTCTAAGAATATTAAATTGACACCATCTCTTCCATTATAAAGCAAAGAGAAATTACTAGTTCAATGAAATTGCTCTTTTTAAGTATAAAGAAAACATATTTGAGCAAAGTCATTTACCAGTTGAAGTACTGGTGTAATTGTTAACAAGCTTGGCTCAAACTAAAACAGTTGTAGTGTATTTAATCATCTTCCATGATTAACTGACATTTGTGGCCTTGTGTAAGACCGTTAAGTTGAGTAAATACTCAGGCAGATTATGCATTCACTTGTATGCAGAGCACAAAAAAATACAAGGGATTATAGTGTAAGTTTTGTCATGATAGAAAAACAATGAGATTTATAACTTCAGAATAAATAGATTTTTGTTTTCTTTAAGCAATATGTCAAATATGCAATACACAAGAAAAATATGTAAATATGCTCAATTCAAAAGTTACATAAGAGAGATCGATGAAATAAAACTTTAAAATGCACCGACATGAATCGTGCATCTATGCAATGAACTCTTTTGGTGACGTAAAAAAAAATAAATGTAGCTATGATGAATAAACTTTCAAAAGTTGTGTGTGTGAGAGAGATTAAAAGTTTCATCTGTTACAGTCATTTGAATTTATATCAAGGGGACAAAACACAGGATCAACTGTACATTTTACTTGTAAATACTCAAGCACAGCAAGACCATATCTAATCTAAATCTAAACTTATTTATAAATGGAACTTTGTCTGTGTGTGTGTGCGTCTGTCCGTTACCTATAGACTCCGAAACGGCTGAATTGATTTTCTTGAAAATTTACACAGTTGTACCATAAGAGTCTGCAAGTGTTCTTGTGTCGAGGTACCCCTGACAAATATCGAAAATCAAAAAAAATCTGGTTATAGAAGAAGTGGTCCGATTTTAATCAAATTTGATTTGCTCATAGACATAAGAAATGATATTCAGAATTTTCAAGGTTGCAGTTCTTACAATAGTGCAGAAAATTGATAATATATATATAAATAAAAGGCAAGATGTTTGTGTGTGTGTTCTTTTTACAAATCCACAATTTTTATCCGATTCTCACCAAACTTCACACAAATATTCTTTAGGCTGAGTCTGAGCTCTAGGACCATGGATTAGTTTTAAAGCTTTCATTACACTCAAGCAATGCCAGGCTATACTGCTAGTTTTATATAATCTTACTGCAAAATTAAGTATAATTGTTTTGATACACTGAATCGATAATGAAAAACAAAAATAGAAAAAAGAACATTCTAAGCAGAATATGAAAATAAAATTTTCTGATCACTGTTTATCAAAAGTAATATTAAGAAAAGCTGAAAATTGTGACACTATGGTTGGGACATAAACATAGAAGAAAGTGGGATTTTTATCTAGACCCCCCTCCCCACCAGTGTTTCTGTTTTATAACTAGCAGATGGGGGGGGGGGGGTCTTTGAAATCAGGTCTTACGAAATAGGAACAAGAAAGCAAATAAGTAAAAGAAATCTGATGTAAAGCAACAACAAACCAGACATTGATTATTTCCAGTTGCTAGTCAATACTGAATCACAGTTGGAGCCAAAGAAGTTAGTTCTGGCCTGCCCCTGAAAGGAAAGATAGCTCTATTGTCAGCCAAACAGAGTTAGTAGGAAGGAAGAGCTGAGCTCTTAGACTGACAGGGCAGAAGCTATCCCAGATGACACCTACCTACTCACCCAGACAAGTAAAGCCCTGAATGAAACCCCCTGTTTTATATGATTGGAAAAATGATTTCAGTTCTCATTTCTGAAAATGTTCTTTTCACCTTTTGTTTGCTTGTAAATTTTTGATTTGAGTTTTGTTTAACAGCATATCAACCTATGTAGGTTATTTAATGCCGAAAAAGAGTTTAAAGATATTATTTTTAATGTTCGGTTATAGTAAGAAAGTTGATTTAGTCAGATTTTGACGAAAAAAAATTATTTTTTATTTTATTTTAGAAAACTGAAGATGTCTTCTAGTTTTGTATTCAAAAATGTATTGCTGGTAATTTTTTTCTTTCTACAATATACGATGGCAATAATTTTTCTTGAAAAATGTGTAATGGTAATAACTTATTTCTTAAAAAAAGTTTTGTTGGTAATATTTTTCCTTCAAAAGTGTATATTTTTCTATAAAAGTATTTATATATATATATATATATATATATATTTCTATAAAAGTATTTTTTACACTTTCGTAGTGTTTTGACCCCAGCTTGGGGTTAGCAATTTACCCATAGCTGGGACCCTAACAGGTGCTACCACTCCAGGTCAGAGTGAACCTGGAAACAACAGCAATTAAGAGGCGGTGCCATGCTCCTCACAGCCTCCCAATCAGAGGCCTTGCTGCTGGATGCAGTTTACCGTCATAACCAGGACCGTTTCCTTGTAAACATACATCAACTGTGTTATTTTTAGTGCATACAGAAAGAAAAGAGTTGCAAAAAACTAGGTCAGGGCTTCATTGCATGCTTACAAATATATTTATTACCACATGTCAGTGAAGTATGTTAGGTACTTCAGGACAATTATTGAATTTGCTTGTTTTATTTTACATCCCTGAATTGTTATTAAAAACATTGAACTCTTAATATTACCCCAGATGAAAGATACTTTATAAGCGATTTCAAAATTGGGAAGTCAATTCTTCTTTTATGTGCTATGTCCCTTCAGGATGAAGGTGATCATGGCCTTCTACATCTCCCTATCCCTGGTGGCTCTTAGCACACTTTCACCACCCAATTCCGGTTCCACCAACCACTTACTCAGGTCTGTCAAATATGTTACACACTGCTTTTCCCTGTCTCTCTTTCTATCTGACCTGTGAGTATCAGATTCGCCAAGCCCTCCTTCCTCATTACATGTCCAAGGAACTTTAGCTTTTTGTTTTTTCTGATGCTAAGTATTAATTTCTTTTTCGTTTCCATCCTTTCCAAACCTCATCATTGCTCACATGTGCGATTCATGATATCCACAGCTTCCCTCTGTTTTACCACATTCAAGTTTTTCCTTCGTCTTTGATGAAATTGTTCTTCTATATGGCAGTGAATGCTGGACAGACATCACATAGCAATCCAGTACTCTCTTCATTTCTGGCAAAATTTTCCTATCTCTCAATACTCTACTCAGCTTCTGGAATGCATCCTTTGCCATACCAATTCGCCTTCAGATCTCAGTGTCACACTTTGTCTTTATTAAAACACTTCCTGAATATTTAGATTTTTGTACCTGCTTGATTTTAGTATCCCCACCTATAATTGGTATTTTGGGCTCCTCTTTTGGTGACCATGCATTTAGTTTTCTTGCAGTTTATTTGTAGTCCTTTCTTTCCACTTTCTTCAGCTACCTTCTGTAAGAAGTCTTGTAGTTTCTTTCCCGTGTTTTCTATCAGCACTGTATCCTCTGTGAATCTTATGTTGTTCAGATTGTGGCCGCCGATGATGAATTCTGGCATAACTTCTTGGGTCCTCAGAATGGTCTCACTGTACAAATTGAATAGATCTGGTGAAAATACACATCCTTGTCTTAGACCCCCCTTTCTATATCTGTTGAATTCATTTCCTGTCTACATGCAGGTGGTTTGCTGCTAGTAAAGGTTCATTATTACTTTAATGTCTTTCCTAAATATGTCGAGGTTGCTGAGCATTTCTAACAATTCTTTGTGGGGCATTTTGTCAAATGCCTTTGCATAGTCTATAAAACAGATACACGTTTGTTTTTCATTTGTATTGTCCCTTTTTGATAGCATACAAAACATAAATATCACATTCCTTGTTCCAGCATCCTTGACAAAAAAAAGCACTGTTCTTATCCTATCTCTGGCCTGACTGTACTTCGCACTCTATTCATCAGAATTCGGATGATGAGTTTTGCTATGTGGCTAATTAAACTGATTGTTCAGTGGAGTTCGCATTCATTTTCACCTGGCTTCTCAGGTAGAGCTATGAAAATCAATCTGCTTAGCTCATCTGGTATTACACCACTGTTAGAGATTTCATTATTTCTGTAATTTTCTCTATACTAAAATCATCTAAGGCTGTCAACATCACTATTCCAATGCTGCCTAGTTGAGCTGCTTTGTTTCTATTCAGCTTTGCTATTGCAGCTTCCACTTAGGATTTTAATATTTCCAGTTCACCAACAACTTGGTTTATTGTCAGTTGCTCTCTCTTGTCATGGAAGAGATCTTTTATGTATTCTTCCAACCACTGAAGTATTTCTTCTATCTCTAATATGATTGTTCCATCTTTGGATTTTATACATCCTGCTGAGGAGCATGTTCTTTGTTCTGTTAGTTCCCTTATTTCTTTATGCATGTCTCCTTTATTAGTCTTGCTCAGTCTCTATACTTCTGTACAATTGTTGTTGAGCCATTTCTCTCTAGCTTGTCTGCATTTGGTCCTTTTTGCTTTATGTAGTTTTTTGATTACATTCCATGTTTTGGCATAGTTTTGTCTCTTTTGCATCATGTCAAAAATCTCTTCAGTCATGCACTCATTTTTTCTTCTGCATCTGATTTCCTTTGAGACAATGTTGTTTGCTGATGTCACTAGCATTTCCTTTCATGCATCCCATTTCAAGTTTCCATTTCCAATTTGTTCTTTGTTTTTATTATTCACTGTTAGTGTATTTTTCTTGCAGGTTGAGGTCATTCATGAGCAGACTGTATTGCAGTTTGGAGACTGAAGAAACCTAGTGTAGCACCCAAAGTTTCACCCTTAGTTTGCAGGTGACTGGGAGGTAGTCACTTCCAGAGTCAGCATATGGATAGATTTTGTATTGAACCACTGCATTCCTGAATCTCCTGTTTATGGTTAGGTAATTGATTTGATTTTTAATGTCCCCCTCTTGGGCTTCTCTATGTCCACAGCCATCTTGGGTGTTCTTGAAACCAGGTGTTAGTTAATACCTGGTCATTTGCTGTACACCACTGGACCCATTTTTCTCCTCAGTCATTGCAGATTTCTAATCTAATCTCCCCTTCCCTGTCCTTACCTACCTTGGCATTCAAATCTCACATGATGATTCTAATTTCTTGTATTTAACACTGAGCCTTAAAACTTTAAAATTTCCTCTTCTCTTGCTGACATTTGTATATTAATTACAATAGAGAAAAACTGGAAACTTCCCAACCATCTTTTTTTTCTACTCAAGTCAGGTTTTTCTCAAACATTTTAAGAAAATGAGAATTCACAGAGTTGTTAATAGGATGCACATACATATTCAGATTTCTAACCTAATTTCAGTATGAAGATAGGACAAATTAAAAAAAAAAATTTTTAAATAAAATCTCACTCGCCAAGATTATGTTTGGCATGTTTTTGTTTTTAATCAAGGTCACAAAACTGCTAAAAACATTTGTGCTGTGTACAGAAATGGAATGCTTCAAAATAACTAAATGATCAATGCTAAGCTGTATCTTGAACAAGCTCAAAGAGGCACTTCAGTTAAAAAAGATTTGACCTAACTGGTGATATAGTATGATTATTGAAATTGCTTGCCACCTCATCACTAACATGACCAAATTTTTAGCCCATCAAGACTACCAACTTTCTAACAATTTCAATAATGTAAAGCTTAAAACGTAAGTCGAATTTTTTTCAGTCAAAACCTAGTGATTTCTATTGACAAGGTAGGGATGATTGGGAATAAAGAGGAATTCATTGTTGAATGATTCATTAGGACTACTAATAAATAAGAAGTATTAAAATAAATCATAGAATACAAACAAATTTATTTAACAACCTATAATACATACACACACACACACACACACACACACACACACACACACACACACACACACAGAGGATTATTGTGAAGAAGTTTGTCACTTAACTGAACAGAGTTATGCCGACTTTAAAGTCTTGTGAGGCACCATTATGATGCTCTCACTTCTCAGAACTGTTTTTCCATCTGCAAAACATCAACCCATAAATAAAAAACATTCAACATCCAATTGCTTTTAACATATTCCACTTCTGAATGCACACACAGACGTGTATATGTGTGGATGAAAAAAAAAAAAATGCTGAGGAGTAAGGTGCCTTCACGAAACTTTGAAGTCATCATAACTCCACTAAGTGACAAACTTCTCCACATTCATCCTGTTAATGCTCTATCTCAATACTGAGCACTTTATGACAAAAATGAAAAAATGAAAAAAAAAAAAAAAAAAAAAAAAACCTGCTAGCCAAAACTTTTTATCAGCAAACTACTGAAAAAACAGAAATCTTGAATGAATTGTAAATATATCAACTTCTTTTAAGTTTACCTTTACGATAAAAACAGTGAAATCAATTAAAATAATCAATATTAATTACTTAATTTTACATTTAAATTTCATTTTTTGCCTCAACTTTAAACCATGTAAATGTGTATAAAACCTACCAGTGCTGAAAAGTTCTTGGCCCGAGCAAGAGGTACTAAATACATATGTAAATGAAATAATAAAATCTAACATTTGGTCATTTGATCTGATTTTTCTGAAATGTTCAAGTATAACCACAACTGTCAAACTTCAGTCAGATATTGTGACAAAGTACAAAAAATACTAGAATACAGCAAAATTAGTTTTAAAAAAAATAAAATAAAATGAAGAGATTCAAAGCATTTCAAATTGTGAGTCAAAAGAAAAAACAACTGAAGATAAAAACAAAAACAGAAAAATGTCCAAGATGAAATATTCATCTCACAGCAGATGAATTTTGGCACACATTTTAATTTTAAATTGAGCCATACAAGATTAATTTGAATGAAATTTTTTTTAAGATTCATGAAAACAAATTTTGCAAATTTCTTAAAACCTGTTAAAATTGAATCTAAACTAGCAAAAAAAAAAAAATAAAAAATAAATTTCCTTTTTTTTTTTTTTTAAATCATATCACCCCAAGCAAGGCAACAACACCACTGATGCGCAGGGGGCTACGTAAGAGTAAAAAGATTGGTAAAGAGAAAGCCAGAAACCGCATCCTAAACAGGAAACAAGGGATGAGCCTCTTCACCTGTTCAATAGATGTGGGTGGAGTGTGAACCAGGTGACAGTTTAGTGTATCTACTCCAATTGAAAAAAAAAAATAAAGAAAAGAAAAGCCTGTTTACATAAATTCAAAACTGTATCTCATAATTCATTTATTGCCATAAATTCTGTTAAGACTTAAGAGTCAAGTTCAAATGCTTGGGCCAGAAAGTGTCTATAATAAATAAAAACATAATAGTTTCACTTTGTATGCAAAGGCAAACGTCTATAGAATGTATGCACTTAATCTATATGGACTTTTAATAGAATTTCCATAACTCCATATTTAAGAAAAATTAAAAACATAAAATAAAAAAAATCTTAAATTATTTTTCTCATGCAGTTAGTTTTGCCAGTTGCAAAAAAAAAAAAAAAAAAACTAATACAGCAATATAAGTATGTGTCTGTAAAAATTCAACAGAAATTAAAGTTTTTGAAATTTTATCTGAGAACTTAGAAAAACATTTAAGGGAGGTAACTCCGTTTTTCATTATAATGAGTACATACCCGCTGAAACGAGAGACTTTTCAGAATCACCCAATAAAGATTTTTGCTTGAATGTTTTATTCATGTTTTTTCCTTTTACACATTGTAGGGCTTTTATGATTTATTGAAAACTAAGTGGAAACGCATGAAACTAAAGAAACGTATATCAATTTCAACAAGTGTATATTAAAACTGATTAAGGAATACAAAATAACATTGAGCTGAACAATAGAAGTCAATTTGTATTCTAAATTATATAGAATTGTAATAATACAGTGAATTTGATCATTTCAGAATTAAAACAAAAAGTTTATTTGATAAACTTTAATGCTTTTTAAACATAGCAAAGTCAATGCAGTTCAGTATTTTCTTTGCTAAAAGTCTAGAACATCAAAATAAATTTTATCCAGCATACACAAAGTATTTGAGAATTCATCTTCCCCTGTAACAAGGTATGTGGCAAATTTCAACATTATTTCTGTTTACAAAACACACACACACACACACACACACACACACACACACAAAGGCAAAATCAAAAGCATTAATAATCTGGTAGATTCCAATCTGTCACTGGAAACAAAGAAGTAGGCAATGATTGTAACATAGTAATCAGATTTGCCAACAGCCATTTTTATTTGTTACAATGTTTGTCTTTGCTAACTCATGCACCCTGCAGGCATCAAGGGATTAATTTTTAATAAGTCAGTAATGTTTTAATAAATCCTCTTTACCCTACTTTCTTCCTATAGTTTACAGTATTTAGGAATCAGACTATAAGATTTTATAAAAGCCTGGATGAAAATAACAGTATCTAAAATGACTTGGAGTCTACATGCCTAAGCTGCTAGAGAATTCCAGTGGAATTCATGGTCCAATTCAGCCAAGTATCTCTTCAGGTGATCAATTTTATGAAAAAATTCTCCAAAACAACAAAAAAAAAAAAAAAAAAAAAAAAAAAAAAAAGCCACAGCTTCACAATAAACCAAATTTTGGAATTTGTAAATGATAGTAAACTGCACATAATTTACATCTCAATCTGTTAAGTGCCATACATGATACATGCTTTAGGCGATCATGTCTCAAAAGAGACATGACTGACTGAGCAGAAGATTATCCCACAATAGGTTACCATCACATCCTGCAGTAGACTGGTAGTCAGCCAAGGCTATAGAACCCAATCTGTCCTGTTATTTAACCCATAACTGGAGGGAAGTGACAGATTAATACCTTTCCCAAGGGTATTTGTGTGTAAGTGAATGCAAGGAATTCAATTGCTGTACTCGTTTAATAAAAGCCTTGACAAGCTTGGAGGAGACCAAGTTATCACTCATGTATTGTGTACAATCTAATGAAAGATTTCAGTTATTATCTTGATAGTGATAAGTTGAAAAAAAACATTTGGTCTAGAAATTAAATTACATCAAATTTGCAAGATGTGTTCAGTACAGCATTTTCAAAGTTTAAGAAATGCTTGGATATTTATCCAGTATATGAGTTTTACAAATCAGTTTATCTGTTTGATCCTAGACAGCTACAGTGTATTAGCCATGACATTGACAGTTTTGCAGCCATCAAAGACTTTCAAGATCCATTGACTGAACTCTGAAGAATTTCAAATTTACATAAACAACGGAGATGACCCACCAAATCCCTTTAGCATTCTAGCATCTTTATTGTGCCAACAAGTGCAGATTTCCCATTGTCACAGACTGCTACCAAAGTTAATTCTTTTAATCTGTGTTACTTTTCTGTAGGCTTCAACACTTTCTCTTAATTCTTCTTTAGGATTGTAGCATTCCATTTCAAGGGTTGTACTACAAATTCATCAAATTTGATTAAGGGCAGAAGTATGAAACCATATCAAGCTGGGGACAACTTAGCCAATGGGTAGAAATTCCAGCTAGTAAAATTTGTCATTTTGCTTTCATAACATTTATATATTCTTACACTTTCTCACTAAGTGTTATAATGAAGCAAAAACAATTCTATACTGTAAACAGGGGAAACTGCCACATCAGAATTTCTTACTGTAACTCTTTATTCCATTTCCAGAGGACCATTGTTCTCATTTTATTTTCTCATTGTGTTGTTACAACAGATGCATAATCCTAAAAGATTTTTCAATGCCAAGTAATAAAGAAATCTTAGCTTACAGATTAAGGATGGTTTGAGAGTGGATTGGCCAAAATATGTTAATAGTACCAATAATACACAGGTGTTCAGTTTCAGTTTCATTAGACTGCATAACGTAATATAAAATGAAAAAGTTGCAACCACATCACCCAAGACAAACAATTTGTCTTACAGAAACTAAAAAGTCAAAAAATGTCAAAAATCATGAAGCAATTTTACTTTTATCAAATACAGTAACTTAAACTTTCATCTTATTCCCACACTATTCAGTTTTCATAAATTTTCCTTAAAAATCCATTGCAATATTAGCCACATTAATTTTTTATTTTACTTCTCCATTTCCATTAATAAACAGAATTTTAGCACAACTAGAATGCAATAAATAACAGAAATATGAAATTTTATATATTTTTTGCTGAATGAACAAGTTATATATACAAAATGATTCTTGGGTTTTATTTTCTGCTTATTCAGCATTTACAAAAAACCAAAAAAAGAGAAAGAGCAAACTGAAATTTTGCAAACAGTTGTTAGTTTCAGTACTCAGGCAAACAAAAACAAGAATTTAGGGTATTGCATTTTGAGCATTCAAATCTTTAATGAAGATCTTAAAATTTTATATATATATATATATATATATATATATAAAATATGGTTATGTTTTGAAGGCTGTCAGAAAGCGTTCAGGTGATATCCAACGACTTATTTCCCCATCCTTTATTTTACTAAATGCATTGTGACAGCCTTCAAAACCTAACCATATTACTAATATACACAATGTTTCAGGCAAATTACAAAACTTTCTTATATATATATATTTTTTTTTTTTTGAGAGAGAGAGAGATAGATTCATAATATAAACAGTGCATTTTGATTTTTTTTTTTTAACCAAGATTCACAATGTGTTTACAATCTCGAATAAAATTGGTTCACTTCCATGGCCAAATATCCAAATTCATTCAGTTTGTTCCCCCACACCTCGTCTCTCCATCTGCAGATTTAACAGATTGGGAAGAGGAGCTTGCTTTTCCTTTTGGTAACATTTAAAAGCTGTTCAGATTGTGTAAGCTTTTATAAATAGAAATAAATAAACTAATTTCACTTAATTTTAAGGCAAAAGCAGCTATTTAATTTTGCAAAATAATTTTATCATTTGGAGATGACATAATTACATCTGCTGCAAAGTTAGTTCACCATGTTGCGCAAGAGGGTTTTTATTCCATATTTACAAGTCTACTATTCATCGAATATTCAGGGAACAAGGGACAAGCCTCTTAACCTGTTCAATCACAAATTAAAGTACTAGATTAGCAGCTGTTTCACTTTGGCTTCCTGTTTTTTAATCCAACTAGATAATTGAAAGAAGTTTAAATTAGGTACTTCCACAAAAATTGCAAAACTGAAGGTTTAAAATTTTTTTTTTTTTTTAAATGAAAACTTTTAGCTTTCAATAAAAGCTAAAGGATTAAATTTACTATTTCCAGTAAAATTTTCATGTATTTCAAACATAAATTGTACCAATTGAAATAAATCCCTCCAAGTAACAGCCAAAATTGTCCATTTTTGAGACATTTGTAAACAAGTTAGTTATCAGTTTTAAAATCATAAAAAATAAAATATACTTTTCTGAAACTGAGGAATATTCGGGTCAAATTTGGATTTTATAAAATTTTTTAAGGAGTGGCAAGAGCTGTAAAAGATTTATACCAAGATTTTCCAAAATATTTAAAAAATAATTTCATTCACTTGTGAAAATCTCATTGAAATCTGACAATTACTTTTACTTGATTTTTGCAAGAAGTTCAAAAACTTGTTCTTTTAAATAAAAAAAGATGCTAAAAATTTCCCCCTCATGACCTTTGGCCCACCACTGATTAACAAAAATAAAGTAAATAAAAATTTTTTTTTTAAAATGATAGAAAGGATTAAAAAAATAAATTTAAAAATCTGGTCTTTAGCATAAGAAGCATTGATAAAACTGTTTTTATTAAGTTTAGGGCCTTTTTCATCAAGCTATCTTTGTTTTTTTAGCAAAAAAGTGGAAGATCCTAGATTAAACACAATGTAAATTGTCCTCTTTTGTCTTTTTGAAATATATTCTTTTATTGTCCCGTTTCTTTCTGCAACACCTTGCATCTGAGTAGTTGTTATTGCTTTGCCTTGGAATGAAATGATTTAGGAAAAAAAGGAAAAACCTTTCTAAAATAAAATCATTCACTGGTATACACATTTTATTTCTTTCTACACGTGATGACTTCAATAATTTCTGCAAACTGGCTTAAAAAACAGATTGTACAGTTAAGAGCAATTACTCTAAAGTAACTTAAAGACAAATTACCCCCCTTACATTTTAGGTTTTTCAATCAGTCAGCTAAGTGTTATGTGATACACGCCATTACTTTCTACGGTAGACTTGTTGCCAACCTAGACTACAGAACCCAATCTGTCTTGTCATTTGACCTAAAGCCAGACGGAAGAAACATTAATATTTCTCAAGTGTATTTGCGCGTAAGTGAATACAATGAATTCAACTGGAATTCGAACGCGGCTCTCCGATTTCTAGTTCCAAGCCAATATCTACATATCTAGGTTTTTAATAAAGAAATGTAATAGAAAAGTAAAGTTAGTCAAATATGAGCGTGAATATTTTTCGATGAATTTCAAGAGAATTTTTATTCTTGCAAGCTGGAATTTATTTAAAAAAAAAAAGAAAAAAACAGTTACTGCCAATGTACAAACAAAGCTGAAGGCCATATATATTCATGAGAAATGAATAGTAAGCCATAGCAAACTTTTATACAAGTAATGAAAAAGAAAAAAAAAAAAGTTAATTGAAAACATTGAGCCTGCTCACATTATCTCAACAAACGAATCCTAAGAAAGAAAAAAAAAAAAAAAAAAAAAAAAAAAAAAAAAAATGGAATTCTTCTCCATTAACATCACGTGTGTGTGTGTGAAAAGATTATCTTCTTTTCCTGTATGCAATCAGTTTGTTGAAATTTGTGACAAATTTGTTATATGTCTTGCTATTCAAACAACAAACATCATTTTATTGTTTTTACTCACAAGTGAATAAAAAAAAAAACAAACAAGGTGAGCCTGCTGTTCTCATTGAAGGACATATAATAATTTTACCCCATGCACGCCAATAAAGCCACAAGAGATTACTATGTGCAGAAGAATTAGGAACATAAACATTATTAATGAGCAGGAGGAGAAAAGAGTAATTAAGGAGATAGTAGATAGCAATCTGATATTGCATTTACATTTTTACAGATTAAAGTTGTCTGAAAAGCATGGAGCTGAAAGAGAGTTCCACAGTGAGAAAAGAAACTGTTAGCATAGAATTTACAAATACATCTAGCTAGCTCAATTGTAAATTGATGAGCCCGTTAAACGGGGAAAATAAAATAAACAAAGATTAAAAAGCTCAAAGAATATATGGAATTATATGACTTCCAAAGTTCCGATGGTCAGACAACCATTAATTTTTGTTTGCATTTTCACTGTAATTATTCAAACCATCAGAATAATTGCAGTGAAAAGCAACTGAAGATCAAAGAAGCACTTGAAAATTAATAATGGTTAATGATGATTCATCTTAACATAAATAGAAACCAGTCAAATGAGAAAAGGCCTAGAATAGCACATGACACCTGCATGAGTGCCAAGAAACTGAATAGCTGCCTTACACTCGTTTATTTGAATAATTGGGGGAGCCTCATTACTTCAAACTTTTTAGTCAATGTCTGATAATAAAATATATCAGGTCTTTACTCGTTTAGTTTTCAATTCAACGTTTATGTCAAGAAATATTTAGTTAGAATTACAGTTATATCTGCATTAATATTTTGGGGTTTTTTTTGTTTTTGTTTTTTCTTTAATGTAACCAGTTTGTTGCAATTACTGCAAACCTGGTATTTAGCAAATTTACTGAAACATGAAAAAAAAAGTTGTCCCGGCCCCCATTGTAAATTTCCATTGGTGACAAAGTAGATTAATTTCAATTTAGATACGGATTTAAAATTTTCTTGAAAGGTTTCTCTATTTATCAATTATTTCTTGTTATAATATCCACAACTTCAAACATTTATTTCAATTAAACATGTGAAGAAAACAAAAAATAAATAAATAAATAAAAAATAAGAACTTGTCTCTCAACCATACAGGGGGGCAATGGGGAAATTGTCGCCATTTTATATTTTTCATTTTGCACAGTATAGTAAAATTAGTTGTGTACCATCTGTGAGAGAGAGAGAGAAAAAAAAAATAAAAGCACCATGATGCAACTGGCTATACCAGAAATTTGTAAACAGCATTCTGTACTATGTGGCATTTTTGCCAGAAGATCCAATACAAACATTTCAGAGTGTTTGGGTGTCAATCTAACTGACAAGACTGCAGCATGTCACACAAGCAAGAGAACCCAGTCATAGCTGCTAGACAATTTCTGCAATCTCACGTCCCCTTACATCTGGCCTCCTAAATCCCGAGACTGCAAACCCCTTGGATCATGTGCAAGGCACAGTCAAACTGAACGCAAGGATGATGGCAGTATTCACCAACTGAAACAAGGAGACCATCCAGAAGAGATGCAGGAGATTCTGAAGTCTTCTGTAGGTCATGGTTGAAGCCAATGGTGATTATATTGAATAAATTTACTCTTTACGATTTGAAGATATTTTGGTAAATATATCTGTTAAAATGAGATGTCAATGTTATTTTCATCTTTGCATAATTTAGATGACAATTCATTCATTGCACCCTGTGTTTATATGAAGTGATATATTTATATGTACTTTGCATGAATGGTTGTAATGGGGTGAAATGATTATGTGTGTGTGTGTGTGTGTGTGTGCACAAGTGTATTTACTTGTGAACAAGTATATTTATCTCTATATATGTGGGTGAATATAAATATATGTGCAGGATGCAATTCGTAAGCATCACCCCTTACATCTCGCTACCAAACTCCCCAGACAGCAACCCCCTTGATTATTATATGTAGGGCACAATTGAGCGAGAGACCAACAAAACTCCTTGTAACACTCAAGATGAACTTAAGAAAAGGATGATGGCAGTATTCACCAACTGAAACAAGGAGACCAACCAGAAGAGATGCAGGAGATTCTGAAGTCTTCTGTAGGCCATGGTTGAAGCCAATGGTGATTATATTGAACAAATTTACTCTTTACTATTTCAAGATATTTGTGTAATTTTAGTAAATACATCTGTTCAAACGAGATGTCAGTATTATTTTCATTTCTGCATAGACGATCCATCACATTCTGTACTCTCACTAGTAAAAAAACACTCCTGCAGCCAAAGACAAAACCAATTATTGAGTGCAACAAATGGGACAAATTTTCTGAACTAAATGTGGTATGGATTTTATCTTTTTTTTTTTATGAGCACATGTGTAAAAAAAAAAAAAAAAAAAAAAATTCTTTTCACACAGTGAAAATATGATGTTAGTTTTAAGTCCAACCCTTCTTTTAAGTTGATGGCAAAAGTCACCACCTCAAAATATTCACTTTCAAACAAAAAGTAAGAATTAGAAACAGATTATTCAACAAATATTTCTAAAATCTAATTTTCCTTTTACTCAAGTCAATACAATTTAGTTGAGCTAAATGTTTTCATTGACAAGCAAACAGAATAACGGAATCAATCTTGCGTTCCCCTTAACAAATAAAAAGCAAATTAAATTCTCAGATTCTATAAAACTGAGAATTTATTAATTTACTAAAATTACACAATTTATATAACCCAACCTGTCAGAACATGAGTAAGATTTATAAAATGATACTGAAAAGTCTTATCTAAACTAATTCCAAATATATAACTAATAATGACCAAACAAGAATTCCAGGAGGGGATAGCTTCTTAGTCAGGCTGAGGACTTTCTAGCACCCACTTCTTAAAAAAAAAAAAAAAAAGAATTATATATCAACATCATACATGAAGTAATATTTGCATAACACAAATGGAACTATCTTCAGACCAAAGGTAAAAAGAAAAGAAAAAAGTTTAGTCAAACTAGATTTCAGCTTGATTAAGATTCACCTAAGCTACAAGGATTTTAGTCAGAAATTGCCACTGCACAGAACCTGGGAGAGAAAGTTAGCTTTAAGTGATCGTTGTATTCTACAAGATTTACTGTGACAAGTTGGAAACAAGTTGTACTTTGAAGTGTGCACTAAATCCAAAAGCATGACCTGTCTGATGAAAGGTGTTGTCAATCATTACCCAGACCTTGATAAGCAGCTGAGATAGGTAATCAGGCCAGATGAATCACACATACCTAGTAATGGCACTGATTGCAAAGCAGGAATAGAAAGTAACTGGACTAAAGCATCTCCAATTGTTACAGTTGAGAATTACAAGCTAACAACTTGGTCTCTCTCAATAGCCAACTGATTATGAATAAAGTTCAAAACTCTGAAAGATTTTATAAATCTATGCTTTGTTAAGCTTAGGAATACAATTATATGTTTATTTAAAACTTACACGCATTAATGCCACTTTACTTTTTGGAACCTGCTTTGTATTCACCTATCAACACCAAAAATCAGGATTGTGAATGCTGATTTTTTTGATACAAGAAACTTGGTAAAAAAAAAAAAAAAAAAAAAAA
This sequence comes from Ascarosepion bandense, assembly GCA_037127315.1. Classification (NCBI taxonomy): domain Eukaryota; kingdom Metazoa; phylum Mollusca; class Cephalopoda; order Sepiida; family Sepiidae; genus Ascarosepion; species Ascarosepion bandense. The sequence continues at coordinate 565,932 of JBBBDQ010001125.1, forward strand.
AAAAAAAAAAAAAAAAATTGTGTTTTGAATTCTTCTATTTCATTGCTCACTTCTATCAATAGCAGATGAAACAAAGCTAAATAAATAAGATAAGATGAAGATATATCATACTAATGTTAAAAAATGAAACATATAAGCAAAAAGTTAAAAATTCCCTTAAACGCTTACAGAAGTCTAATGAAGATAGACAGTTCTGCATCATTTTATTAATGACTAAGGAAAAAAAAAGATACCTATGTACTATGTTGACTCAAATATATAATGAAAATACACATATCCATATATTAGTTAATGTTCAACTGCTTGTTGGTAATAAGAAAAAAACATGAATATTTTTTAAGCAAATAATGTGTTAAGTGATTAAAATAAATTACACATTGGTCACCAGGGGTGGGGGACATAGAAATTTGAATCAATCCATTTACAGCAATACACACCAAGCAGTAAAGTATATGAGTATTGAGATTTTAACATGCTACCATAATCAAATTAACAATTCTGTCACAAATCCTCAACAGAATTTATGAGTTATGCAACTCCTTAAAATATTAATTTTGAAGTAAAAAAAAAATTACATTATTTATAATGTAACACACTGGCATTACTGAGGAAATTGTTTTTTAAGGTTTATTATGAGTATTTTCTTGATTAATTTTGACTTGCTTATATTTTCAATCAATCTGTTGATCAACTATTAAAGTAAATTCATTTTTAAATAAAGTGGCTTCTAATGAAAATCCTATCCATTAAGTTCATCTTTCTTGAAATTTCAAGCTATTAAAAAAAAAGGGACCAACTAAAAGCAGGACAAAAAGAAACAAAATCAAAACCATGACTAAAAATGGATTATATGCACAAGCCCATTTTAAGTTACTTTTTCTTGATATGTGAATAATTGCATGTATACATTGCAAAATAGATATAAAACGTTTAATAGAATAGTTTAATAGTAAAATCTCCTTAAATGAAAGACCTATTCTTCTACCACCCATAGAGAAAAAATAAAAATGGTGTCTTATCCAGATGCTTTTTTTTTTTAGAAAAAAAACAAAAAAAGAAGAAAAAAGAAAAAGAAAAAAGCTTAATGTAACAATTGAAGATTTTAAAGTCAAATGAGAGAACAAGAAAAACTACCTGCTGTTTAAAAATAGAAACAGCCAAAAGTTATTTCATTGAGACAGTTTTTTTTTCTTCCTAATTTTTAAAACAGTCTTGGTTTCTGAAGGTATACATGTATTATATACATAGACAAACAGCATGTACATATCAATTAAAACCAGTCTAATCAAACTAATTAAATTATAAGCAAAAGTGATAAAAAAAAAAATCAGAACATAAAAAAAACAAAGCAAAACAAAGAATTGACAATTGTATATAATCACAAGTCTTCTAAGGAAAGTGACTAATAATCAGGCAAGTCTACAAAACTACAAAAATTGCTTATATTCTGGGCAGTGAATTATTTTTGTATTTATATTAAAAAAAAATTAAAAAAATTTAAGAGACATTCAAAATTTTTTTTCATCACATTGTAATAATTTTTTTTCCAGAGTACAGGTGATCATGACCATCAAGATTCCTTTGAGTTACTAAAACTCCTTGGCAAAGAAAGTCGTTTCTTATCAACTACTACAAGTATACAGTTTTGACTGGATGCCATCCAAGGTTTAGAAAAAAAATTAGTCTACTCTGCTACTTAACCCATGGTTGGGAAGAGAAGAAATGAATTCATGCCATTCCCAAAAGTATTTTTGCAAAAATGAATACAGCAAATGAGACAAGAATTTGAATTCTTGCCTGCTCATTCACACCAGTAAATGTTACACTATAAACACATTTTACATTTTCATACAAAATTAAGAACTTTAAAAGATAACAAATAAATTTCAATGGATTTTTTTTTTTAATCATATCACCCCGAGCAAGGTGGTAATGCCACTGATGTGCAGGGGACTATGTAAGAGTGACAAGATTGGAAAAGAGAAAGCTGGAAACCACATCCTAAACAGGTAACAAGGGATGAGCCTCTTCACCTGTTCAATAGACGAGGGTGGAGTGTGAACCAGGCGATAGTTTAGTCTATCTACTCCATTTTAAAACTACTTTTACAAAGCTATTTGTCCAACATAAATTTTCAAAGATTTTCATCAAGCAAACGACTATAGAATTCCATTATTTACATATTTCTTTAGATTTTGTAAAGCAGTTCTTGTTTCTTTTTCCTTCCTAAAATATTTTGTTTGGTAGACAGTCGTTTAATTTTCTTCTTGTACAACTATAAATCATTCACAGAAGTATTTCATTTCTTTGAAATCATTCACCCTATTCACTCACTGCTCCAAGGTCTGGGAAGAAAAATTCCAAATATGAATCCAAAAAGTGAACACCTGCTGCAACCCATTATGCTTCTTTCTCTTAAGTTGTAATTTGGATTCTTGTCATTACCCGAGAGCTTAGAAATGACGTCTTTCAATAAGCTGACTTGCTCATTCATGACATCTTGCAAGAGAAATTTAGTTTCTCATGTTGAGTCAGTACAAAAATGACCTTTCAGTTTACATTCAGACAAACCAAAAACTTCACCCAAATTATATATAATTTGGAATATATAAACAAACGGGCACTATGTTTTCATAGAACTCCAAAGTGCTTCATTAAACCAAGCTGAAATAGAAGACTTTTTGGATTTGCTATGTTAGGTTAAGTGTTTTGGCACCAACCTGTAAATTCTGGATGACCATTAGTTCTGAATCCTATATAAATCACTGGTTCTGCTGTTCTACTCAGAAAATATGGGAATTTCATAGATATATATATATATATATATATATATATATATATATATTCTTACTGCTTAACCTTCAGATTTTCACATGAGCTATTGTAATTTTTTTTCCTTTTTTTTTTTCAACATTTGATATGTTCCTTTCAAATTCAAAGAACACTTGAAGAATGGAGGCTATGCCAAATTTTTGCATGAGAAAGGTTGGTTTTTTTTTTCCCAGTACAATAAATCAAAAATTAATCTTTGTTGAAAGAGTGCAAATATTTTGGATTTCAGTCCCAACATAAAGTTGTTGGTAGATATTAGTCCCTGCCACTTTCAATTTGTACCCCACAAAATTAGAAGTATCTTTAGAGACACCAAGGTTTTTTCTGAAATATTGAAATTCTTCCCTAGAGAATTACTGTGGCTCATCACTTGAACATCGTATCTGCAGTAGATTTTCCCTTCAAATGAAATCTACATCAAGGCTAGCAGTTGTAGTAGCGATTGATAAATCAGATCAATATGACACTTGTCTTCCTCCTGCTGATGGCTGGCCAAGATAAGCAATTTCTTGACAACCCTTTTTGTTACATCAGAAAGATTCTACATTTTCACACTGAAAATCAAAACTATTTAAACAATCTCTTGATATCATATGTTCATTAACAAGACCATCAATTTGTATCATTACATCTTCAACAAATCGTCAATACTCTGTAACAAACAATGTAGCATCAGACATGTCCAGGTGCTAAACTGGCAACAGCTCATCAAGGTGTTGGGGCCAAGCTGGGTTCTCGCTTATTTATGAACATCACTTTCAAGTTTTTTTTTTTTAAATTTGGCTTAATATTGCAAAGAACTGAATTCAAGCATACTGTCATTAAAAAGGACATATTCATATGGTTTGTGCAAAATTATAGTCAAAGAAAAAAAAAAAAAAAAATCAATCACACACACCCCAAACATAAAATTCACCTGAAATAACCCAGATAATTGTTTCCATCTAGACCTATATTATATGTACAACTACCAACAGTTAAGACATTTCAATATAACAGTGCTTCCAGAGAACAATTCTTTTCATTTTTATTACACAATAAAAAACAATTATTTAAGTGGTATGGTAAGTATCTTATCTAACATTTTCTAGAAAACTTGACAATTTCTATTGAAAATACATATTCCAGTATAAAAATGGTGTTTAAAAATAACCTTAAAAACTAAATGTGCCAGAGTCTTTTTACCTGGTTACTGCAAACAAATTTCAACCAAGTTGAGCAAATGAAAAAAATAATTAAACCATTAACCACAAAGACTTTCCCTTGCCAATTTCGCAAATACTTTTATTAAATACAAAAATAACTCTAAAAAGAGAAATATGTAATAAAAATAATTTACAAATATGACGTATATGACCTTAGATTTGTAAGCAAATATTTTGATTTTAAACCATGGGATCTAAGTTTAAAAGGATTTACTCATGTGATACCTACAAATTTCATTCTTATAAAACCTGATATAATATACCACATATTTTTAAGTTTGTAACATTTTTTTGGCACTGCAAATCCTTACATTAAGTTTGTAATGTTTATTTCTACTATTCATTCGATATTACTGATTATTTTCTACTTAACATTTAAACAATTTAAAAAAAAAAAAAATTAAAATATAACTATTTAATAACCATAGTTTAGATCATCACAAGCATGTAGCACCCAGTGAGGATTGAACTAAGTGCCTTATACACACTTGGGTGTTCATGTCTCAAAAGAGACATGACTGACTGAGCAGGAGATTTACCCGCAGTAGATTGCACTACTCCATCATAAATGATCTAGCGTGGTAACCATTACAGCATGTCAAAGTGAGAATATTGATCACATTCACATTGATTACTTTCTATCATTTGAATATGATAGGTATACCCGACAACTACTTGTAAACTAAACATAAGTATACCTGATAACTACCTGTAAAATGTGTGTAATATATATGTGTGTGTGTGTGGCTCTCATATTGCCAAACCTCCTCCCTATCTTCCCTAAAATAAAAACTGTTACCACCTCATCTATGGTGATGTAGCACTATAGAAATTAACAGCAAGTGTTACTATGTGGAAAAAAATCTTTTATACACTTCCTGCTCTGTCACTCTTTTCTCTTATGTAATTAAATTTAACCATTTAAAGTATGGAACATGGTCAAGTTACGACTTTTCCAACCAAGAAAACTCATATTGCCAAGCCTCCTAAAATAAATAAAATAAAAACAGTTACAACCCTTGTCCATGGTGACATGGTCTGGTCACTACACACAAGTGCTACTGGCCCCACATAATAGTACTACTTGCTGTTTGTTCCATTCATTAGCAAGTAAAGTATACCCCCACTCCACCTAGCCTGGTAAGGAGACTGGCTAGTCATCCAGCAGGATTTAAATACCCTGTTAGAGGACAGATTAATCTTCCTGTTAGTTCAATAACCATTGAGCACAAGGAGACAGCATTGAAGGGGAGAGGGCTTCCAAGACTGAAACAAACTGCAAAAGTAGAAAGTTCATCTGACTGTATCAATGGCTATACATATGTAACCAAGGTAACCTTTTTAAGTTGGAGGACAGTAATTGTCATTTGACCCGGAGAGAATGAACTCCACCAGATCTACTTGACCAAGACATGCTACACCTGAATGTATACTTCAGCTTTTTACGAGGTATGTGGAGGAAAGTGGTTAGAATGGTCAGCAGAACTACAACCAGTCATTTGAACTGATGAACATTTTGCCATCCAAAATTATATTTCTTGCATTAGCAATTTATTTGCATGAGAAAACAATTAAATAGAACCAACTAAAGACGCTATCATTTTTTGACAGTGTGGTTAAGCTAATATTTATATATTAACAAACAACAAATGTTAAGTTGCTTTCAAAGAAAGACTCCTTGTTTTTTTGCCTTTTAATAAAAGGTCACAGACCAAACCGGTCACAATCCTGAACCTTATTCTCATTAGAGTTAGATTAAAATAAAAATCAATCTTGTTAATTACATCAGATTCACATATCTCATTTACTGAGAAAGCAGAAAATCTAAATTCCAAGAAAAATATTTTCAATGTCCTGATTTGTCTTGAAACTTCCAAGATGTTAAAATAAATTTCAAAACAAGATGAACATTTTCAGAAAATATTATGAATTGAAATCAAGTATTGCTTTGAGAAATTTGCTTGTAATTATCAACTTTTACCACCTGGTTACTTAATATACAAATAGAATTAGTCTAAAATAGGATAATGAAAGCTTAAATACTTGTGAATCCTATCCAGAGCAGCAGTTTCAGCAAATTCTTGGCTTAGCATAAATGGCATCAGGTACATCAACATTCTCTAACATCACTAAGTTCAAAACTGCTCACTAATTTCACATCTAATTCTCATTTGCAATCTCTGTCCAAAGTGGGAATGGCATTTCAGATTAAGACATTCTTCCCTCTAAAACTTTGAAATTATCAAAGAAAAACTGATGTTACTCTTACAGTATCAGATGAAAAAGCGCTAATTTAACAATTATCTTACTGGATTATCAAAACAACAGAACAAATTCTTAACAAGAAAGTTAAGAAAAAAAAACATTTAAATTATAGGATTTGTAAGTTTTTCCAGTTATGATTAGTAAATGTAGTTTTTACACAATATCAAAGAGTGAAATTAAGATAAAAATTTAAGATTTAAAACTTAATTATTCTATAAAAAAGTAAAGATGGAAATTCTAAAACTTCATTATTCAAAAAGATTTTTCTGAAGATAATAGTGACTAACATATATCTTATTTATAAAAGGAATTAAAAATTTTCCTACGAGATAATAGGATAGTTTTATAGTATTTTTTATTTTACAGTTCAGGGTAGATTTTCAGTAAATGGTGGTTCTGTTTGACAACAAATTGATTTGAATTCTCCAAAGAGTCCTGCTTTTATTAAAAATTAAGTGAGAGCAACAGATGAAAAGAAAAAAAGAATTACCAAGATTTAAAAATTTCAATAAAACCTGATAATTATTTGATTTCTCAAAGAATTTCCAAAACAATGTTTTTCACTAAAATGTTTTACCAAAATTTCAAACATGCTAGACAGAATTAAAAATTACTTTGTTATTATTAAGAGGAAAGATCAAAGATTTTGACAATAAAACTTTCATCATGCTTGGGACCTTTATTTTTTTTTTTTTTATCATGGTATGCTTTTTTAGCAAGATTTGGGAGGTACATATATAACAATTTCATGAAACTCTTAAAATCACTCAGCCAACCACTGTATGATACCCCATAATTGATAAGCTTTGCAGCAAAAGAAAATTCAATTTAAAACTACCAGGAAACTATCTCTTGACTATTTGTTTAATAAAATAAAAAAATTATTAATAATACATGTAAAACTATTTTACAGAATGTAAGAAATCAGATAATTATATCACCAATACTTGATTTAACATTTCAAAAAGTGAATTACTGTCAGTTTGAAAGATCTTAAAGATTCATCAACTTTCAAACTGATTTTAGCTCACAAACAATATTCAAATTAATTTGAGAATATGCATTTCTCTAAGAAGGACAACAAGTACAACTTTAGTAACTTATTACCACAAAATCTTGAGAATGTAATGATTCTAGCAAGCTTTTTTCATCTAGGTTAAACAATGAGTAAAGACAAATTTAAATGATAACTAAACTTCTAATTTAAAACAAGCCTCATTAAATTTCTTTTAAAAGCTGAAAAAGTCAAAATATCATTTATGTATGAAAATAGTTCTGACAAAGTGTTTCTGTAAATGATTTTGAAAAGATAAGTGATTTTAAATCCCATGTCACTGCTATATAGTGTCCAATAAATTAATTCAATAAATTTATTTTCCCCATTTAAATCAGATGCTAAAACAAATTGATCAAAAGTTTATGAAAAAAAGTGTGAATATTTTGCCAGCCAGAATGGTCCCAAGGTATATACGTGAATAAAAGACAAGAGGAAAATTTATAACTTTATTCCTAATACTTTTACAAACATTTTTGCACAGACACACAGTATATATATATATATATATATATATATATATATATATATATATATATATATAAATAAATCTCTTGAAGTGTAATGTTAGTTAAAAGAGTAGAAAAAAAAAGATTTAATTGGATGAGTTAAAGAAATGATCATCAAGGCATTCAAGATGAATGATGAGCCTAATGTTACGGGTGGAATAATGAAAGGGAGACCTATGCAAAAAAAAAAAAAAAAAAAATTTTACATAAACTACACACATTAAGAAAATATGAAAATGTTAAAGTTTTTCATAATGTGTTTGTTAGCTTCTCCACATTATATAAATTGCTGTGTGCACAGAAATTCAAAGTACAAAACTTTCAAACACTAAAAATCTTGTCTGCAAAAATTATTGTGCCCCAGTTTAATGAAGAACACTTCAACATTTATTATATATCTGATAATCAGTATCAGACCATGAAACTTTTACCGACTTGTGTTCTTGTTGCAATTTAATAATATCCCAAAAATTACATTCTGTGGGTGTATGAACACAAACTCTAATTACAAGTGCCCGAAACTTTACAGATCCAAAATATAATCTGCTACGCGACTCTCCATTCAAGCACTTTAGATAATAACATTTTAAGATGCTAAGTGACACATTCATTATCATTGAATTAAAAAAATTATAAATATATAAAAAAATAAACAAAATTATAAATATGCACTCTTAAGTCAACATATTTAGTAATCACTACTTGTGGTTTCAATTCCAGGTGAAAAACATTGATCAGCAAAAATGTAATATGCAATAAACTGACAAATAAAAAGTGAACAAAGTCAAATAAGAAGTTGATTAAAACATCAGACAAGCATAAAACCAGAAGACTGAACAAAAACAGCTTTAGCGACTAATTACTACACTCAGTCTAATGGCAAGAAAACATTCAAGATACAAAAACCAAACCTTTTTCCAGTCATCACATATTTTACCTTGAGAATCAAAGAGGTCTCTAGTGAACTTTCACTAATTCGCTTCTTTATTAAAGACTTCAGTTTAAAAGTCAATTCAATGTACAAATTTCTCTAAGTCGTCAAGCATAATACATGCAGGTGCTATTGTACACACATATACTCGATCTACCAAGTCAATATTATAATTTAAAGCAAGTTCAGTCAAACAGTTATTAGTATCATTAACTTTTTCAATTAAAAAAAAAAAAAAAAAATATCAAGTGTCATTTATACAAATCTTCACTTTCCTCCAATCAAAATTAGAATGGATATCCTGCAAAGACATTTTTGAGATGTGTGGTGAACACAGTCCTAGATGAAGCAAGAGGCTTACGGTTGCCTGCGTCTTTTGTAACTGAAGAACGGGTGCTAGATGAAGCAAGCAACATGGCAGTGAAGCCTAGAATGACAGAAAAAGAAAGAAAGAAGTTTGTTCCTACACATACCACTCAAGAAATACAAGTTATTTCGGCAATACTACATATAATGGCAAAAAGGCCGTTCAACCCGCAATTAATTCCCGAGTTTGGAGGAGCCATGACTGACGGACAGATAGTAGAATGGCTTTAATGCATAGAAAGACAGTGAGATGGTTGAATAGATTTTGCCCCTGCGGTTGATAATTGTAGCACTTGCGGTATATTGGCAACTCAGCAAGCCGACCTTATGGAAATCAAAAGTGCCCTTATTACCGCGTTTTCTTTGTGGACTCATTTGCAGCATTCAACCAGTTCACAGCATTGGAAAAATAAGACAAATTCCTGACTTAAGAGACTTGCTCTACAAGTTTGGGAAATGCTGCCAGAAAAATGGATAGCTTGTGTGTTCGTTTCTGGGCAGCCGCAGCACATCAGGCTCTGAGCATCAGCATGGATGAATACGAGGACAGCGGAGGAACTGGTAGCCCGGGCACAAGCCATCATGACCGGTGATGCAAGGGATGAAGAATCAGTTGTGGCAGTGTTCACTCAACAGACATGTTTGACAGTACCACCTACCAGTTCCAGCAGCAAGGCAGTTATCTGTTACAAGTGCTCTGGTCCCAACCATGTGGTGAGAAACTGTACTCTAGAATGACAAGAAAGATTGGATGATCAAGCGTTGAGGTCACCATGCACAGCCCAATGTTTTCAATGTAACGGCTATGAACATCTTGCTCAAGAATGTGTGAAAAACTTTGGTGGTGACAGACCACCACCACACGACACAGAAGAAACCAATGGCAGGCAGGTAACCTGAAGCCTGTACCACAGTAGTGACAAAACTGGCCATGTTCGAGATAAATACCAGGAAAACACTCGAGGTAAGACGACACTAACTTCGGTCTTTTCCCCAGACAAACGCGTAACCAGAAACTGCTGTGGGGGTGCTGGTCAATGGACAAGAGTGCCTGGCTTTGGTGGACTCCAGACGCTCACAGATGCTGGTGAGCAAAAATGTATGCTGTTCTTGGAGGCAGAGGAGTGTTGGAGTACTAACAGCTAACAGGAGAACCTTGACATGCCATGGGTTCAGAAAGATCAAGTTGGATGTCAGACAGGTCAAACTTGTGGACATCGAGGCACTGGTTGTCTAAGGACAATTGTTGGACTTAAACCTTTTTGGAATTGACACAATCAAAAGCCTTGGATGTGTGTGCGTAACTGAATTAGGCAAAGCATATTTTGAGAGAGTACACAGATGTCCCATCATTTCGATCGACAAGCCCATCAGAATAAGAAAGCTCAGACTTGGAAGTGGGTAAATAGCCAAACACCTAATGGACTAAAGAATTCAGGAGTACGAGGTGCCCAAGCGTGTTGAGGCCGCACATGAAAAAGAGATTTTGTGGCAGCACAACAGATGGTTCGTACCATACTCAGAGAAAGAACTTGGCCCACTCAAGAGTTTGATTCCCTTAATGGCAGTTGTCCAAAAACATAAGCAGAAGGTCCACCCAGAGCTGGGTCCATTGCAAGTTAAGTAGATTTGTGGTGACAACAGGAAGCAAATGTGTCACTTTTTAGATCTGAGAAATGTTTACCTTCAGACTCACATTGACAAGGCTCTTTGGCCTTTTCAAACTGTCATGTTCAAAGGTCGTTGATTCTGCCTTACACGTCTGGGTTTTGATTTGAATGTGGCACCACTCATTATGAAGTCCATCATTGACGTAGTAATGTCACAGGATCAAACCATCAAAAACACTATTTCAGCATATATCAATGACAGTTTTATCAATGAAGATCTGCTGCCTGCAGATTGTGTCCAGGAACACTTTACAGACCAACCCATGATCTGCAAAGACCCAGAACAACTGAAAAACGGAGCCAAGGTTTTGGGTCTGCAGGTCCAAAAAAAATGGCGTCCTTTGTTGGAGACGAGGAGGTGAAGTGCCAGACATTCCTGGCATTCTCACTCGGTGACAAATGTTCTCTCTGTGCAGGAAATTGGTGGATCATTTCCTTGTGTGTGGCTGGCTCCAAGTGGCAACAGCATTTATCAGGCACCAAGCGACCATCGTGTCCAAAGAATGGGACAATGAAGTCAATGATGCCTCCCTTCGCAGCATGCTGAATAAAACTGTAACCAGAGTACTCGAATCAGATCCTATCGATGGAGACTGGTGTGTAAACAGCGCAGAGATGAAGATCTGGGTAGATGCGAGTTCTGTGGTAACTGGTGTGGCATTGGAAGTGAATGGAAGCATTGTGGAGGATGCTTGTTGGTTGCGCCTGGCCAATGATACCAAACATGTCAACCTGTCCAAACTGGACACTGCAATCTGTGCTACATTTGGTCACTGATTCAGTGTGCGTACATCACTGGATGTCAGACACACTGGCCTTGGTTCGATAGGAGAGGGGAAGCTAGATGTGAAAAATAACTGGAGCAGGCTAGCAATGGATGTAACCCATTACAGCAGTGAGGATTTTTTTGACCCTGATAGAATGCAGTCCCTCTAGGTTTGCAATATGGCAGCCACTATGACAAGATTCCACAAGTGTCCTCTGTCAACTGGAATTAATTTCTTATGAGCAGGGCCCATCAACTGAAATATTAATGAACAATGACAGTGCATTTACTAGCAAACAGTTCACGGAATTTGCAAGTAGCTGGGGCGTACATTTGAGGTTCCGATGCGCTCATGTACTGGCAGAGAATGGTATTGTGGAACAAAATCACTGAAGCCATCAAAACCATCACAGCCAGAAAGATCTGCTCTGTATTAGAGGTGGTGTACTAGTACAATGTCAGGCCAAAGGACAGCCTTTCAGCCTCCACAGCACTGGCTAATCGACTGCATATATATCACGCCCCAGAGGTATCGACGCCACACCTTCACATAGACCTTGGATTGAGAGCCAAAGATATAAAGAGGGAGACATTGTCTGGGTAAAACCCCATGAAGCAGGTGCATAACCAAGTTTAATACAAGACGTGGAACCAAGGTGGCAAGTCCTCAGTCAATATGGATTGACGGGATGCCATGCCACGTCAAAATTTTGCATCCTTTTGTAGGGTCATCTCCATCGGCAAGCGATGAAAGTGAAAGTGACACGGAAGAAAGTAAACGATTAGTTTACTTCAGATCAAACTCTTCAGAACAACTCTTCCAATATTAATAGTTCACCAGCAGATGCCAGACTACCTGAAGAGTAGAAAGTAATGGATGCAAAAAAAAGCCTATTGGAGGATGAGGCCTGTGCCATCCCCCTTCGACAAAGTACCTGTCAAAAGAGAGCTGCATTGGGGTGTATTGTTTGTGATCAGGAGTTAGGTAAGGAGTGCGGTGAATACAGTCCTAGATGAAGCAAGAGGCTTAGGGTTGCCTGCGTCTTCTGTAACTGCAGAACAAGTGCTAGACAAGGCAAGCAATATAGAAAAACCTGGAATGACTGTGCATGTGAGAACTGTAAAGGAGGCTCACGTTTATGCAAATCATGGTCGGCCTGAGAGAGATAAATGGAGCCACAGTTTGACATCCGGGAGTTGTGCTCTCAGTTATTGAGAGGGATGGTTTATTCCTACACATTCCACTCAACAAATACAAGAGGCATGCAATAGACTTGTCAAGAATACATTGAAATAAATTTGCAAAGAACCACATTAATGTAATTAAGCATTTTTGAAAGCTATAATTATTACCAAAATATGTAGGTACCTCCACTAAATCGCTGAAAAAACAGCATAGTATGAATAAAAAAAAAAAAAAATCACAAACTTGATAAAACTTTCTTCCATCAAAATGCTTATATTATTAAGAGGAAAGATTAAACTATTTTTTAATTATTTTTAAAAATTTTTTAATCCTTCTAGCAAGTTCAAAATTTTAGTAAAAAACCTTGCTTTGATTTTAGTTAGCAGGTAATCAATTTGTTATGAGATTTTATAATGGAAAATGTAATATTACACAACAGTTTTTTTCCAGTGACAATCATTAATTTGGAAATTCTTGCAAAAATCAAATAAATGTTGGATTTAATGAAACTTTCAGGTCTTATTCACAAATGAATGAAATTATTTTTGAAATTATTTTTAGAAGATCTTCGTAAATTTTTTTTTTTTACACTCCACGTAAATTCATGAAATTTTAAAAAATTAATTCTTGTTAGGAAAATTGGTTTCATTAAATGCATTGGGGAATGCAAATCATCTATTATTCTTTTTAAAGATTTTGCCTGTATTTCTGAAAAACTGCTTCCAATAGTAAAATAAAAAATGTAATATAACTAAGACATTAATTAATTTAATAAGCTTTTAATTGTTTGAATAAATAATATAAATTAAGGACATAGTCTGAAGAGAAAAAAATTTTCAATTAATAATGGAAGTTGACAAATTGTTTCCTGTTTTTTTTTTATTATAATTTATAAAGTTTCAAAAATACTTTTAAAATACTTCAAAGATGTGTTGGGGGTTAGTTTATAAAGAAGATTATATTTATTAATCAAAAATTAAAAAGTTTAATACAAATCGTTGTGCTTCTCTATTTTTAAAATAATTATTTTATTTTTTTTTGTGTATTTGAATTTTTTTGTATAGTAATTTCTGTGTGTAAATTAAAAGGGCATGTTTTAGGATTTCCTCCCATTAAGAGAAAAAAATAACTTTGTACAATTATGTCACTTGTGATTGCCATACACTTATCTCACATCTGTGAAATCTGTCAATAAGGACCTAAGGTGGAATGATCAGAAAGTTGAACTCTTTTTAAGAAATAGTTTTATTCTAATTTCATGCCATAAATAACTAATACTTATGTAAATCAGATTAACTTAACATTAAATTTGAAAATTTTCCAAAAATAATGTGTCACAGATGTATATTTTAGCAAGATTTTAAAAACCGAGAATTAACTTTTGTTTACAAATGTGTCAATTGCTCAAAAATGACCAAAATATTGAAAAATAAAATTTTTTAAACCTCAATTTTATATTCCGATCAATATAATTTCAGTCTGAAATTACACCAGAGTATTTTGCTTACTGGAAATAAGTAATCATTTAGCTTTAAATTAAAACTAAAATAAGTTTCAAGAAAACTTTATTTTTAAAAATTAGTTATCAAAAACGAATGGAGGTAACTTAAGCATAACATTTTCTTTGAGTCATTTCTAGTTAATTTCAACTGCCACAATTGACATTTGTTCTCTAAAATTCCAAGTCTTGCAAACACTAACATTTAAGCATTGGTTTTTACTTGTACTGCAAGATATCTGATTGGTACTAAGTCCTAAAAAGGATATATATAAAAAAAAAAAATCAAAATCAAAATACTATAATGATTGAGGAACACAATATGGATATTTCAAAAGGTTTTAAAAATCTTAAAATAAAAAATGAAAATAAAATAAAAATGGATAAAAATCAGGATTAACATTATGACGTACATGACTTACAAAATCCATTGAGATTTACTTGGCAACATTCAAATTCCAGATCCTCAAAAAAAAAACAATTAAAAAATAAAAAAGAAACAGTGGTAGGCTCATAAAATTACTTTGCATTGTTAAGACAACTTATCCTCAACAAAGTGACAAAACAAAAAAAAAAAAAAGACAAATTATGTCTTTAAAGATTAAATGAAAACTGAAAGTCCTCTTAATCTGAAAAAAAAAAAAAAAAAAAAAAAAATTTAACGGGACATAAATGATATTCAATTCATCAATATTCCATCAATAGTTACAAAATAGTTATTGTTTCTTGACGTAACAAAAAAGTAAAAACAATTAAACAATAACATTAACAACATCCCTCACCAAAACTCAATACATTGATTCAAAAATAAAATTAATGACCTGTCAGTAGGCTTTTTGGACAATTCCAACTCCATATCTTGAATCAAGTTTTTAAAATTAAGGAAAAAAGAAATTTACTTTTTTCTTTTTTTAACAAGGCTCTCGAAATGCCATTTTTTCAGACTTTCACAAAATCGATGAGAACATATGCGAATATAAGATTAACCTTCATTATCAAATCCTTCAGAAAAAATAATGTACAAGACTCATATGGAATGATTATCGATTATTGGTTTCGAAATAGACTTAAAGCCATACATGGATCGATCATTAAGAGGAAATTTTAATCAACCCATTTCTTTAAATTCTTCTTATCACATGCAAAAGAATTTTACGGTTTCTTAGTCTCGTGAAGACTCGTGGTCAGCACTAACGAGTTACCTGCCCTTGGTTCGATGCTGAAAGACAACTGGAAAATTAATAAAAAAAAAAGTATAAAAGTGTCAGATTGTTATGGATTGCACATGTAAACTGAAATCCAGAATCCTAAAATGATAAAAAAATTAAACTGAAGTTGTTAAAATACGAGCAGAAAGACAAAGATATTGTTGAATGGAATTAGAGATTTATTATTCATAATAGCATTGTTACGTGCTTATTACTGAAAGTGTCAATATACAGCGGGTTGTAATAAGGTAAATCGTTTAAGAAGGAAGATTATGGTAAAAGCAAACCTAATGCCAAAACAAATGAGTTTAA
This sequence comes from Ascarosepion bandense, assembly GCA_037127315.1. Lineage (NCBI taxonomy): Eukaryota > Metazoa > Mollusca > Cephalopoda > Sepiida > Sepiidae > Ascarosepion > Ascarosepion bandense. The sequence goes on from JBBBDQ010001125.1 coordinate 581,734, forward strand.
GGTTTCCGAACTTGAACATTGCAAACAAAAACATACAAAAAAAAATTATATTTTCTGGTAAGCAAACAAGAAAGGAAAGAAATGGAAGATGTGTGGCGACCTGAACCGAGTTCAGTTTTAGGTTCAGAAATTAAGCATCTTTAGTAAAAATTCTTTTAAGTTTTAAGCTATGATGAAGTCAACTGGAGGATGTTGTTATTTAAGAGTTCAGTAATCCAGAAAACCCATAATAAAAACTAAAATAAACAAAGTTATTTTATTTTTATTTTTATTATCCTAAGATCAGAACGTTTACAGCTTCTTGCCAGATTCCAATCTTTCCCTTTGTTTCAAGTGGTTAGTAATAATAAAAACAGAAGAACGACAACAGAGTGATAACAAAAATGGTCAGGCTGCATACAAATACTTTCATTCACAGATTTACAACATGAAAATGAAATAGTTTGCAAACTGTATTACATTGCAGCAAATGAGTCAAAAGTGTCTGATATTTCTTACTTTCAACAAGTGTCCATCCTTGGCTGGAACTCCTCCCCTCCCCCCACTGGAAATTTTTCCTTACAAAACCAACAACATCTGGTCAGAATGAAAATGGAAGAAAATATTTTGTTGGTAAATTTCCATTCTGTTGACTTTTCTTCCATTTACAAAATTCATTTATTTTTATACTATTTTTTTTTTAAGAGAATGTGTATGTGTGTGTATGTGTTTTTGTTTGTTTAAAAATTTTTATCTCTCTCTAGTCAACATCCATTTTCTCTTCTGTTTTAGAACTATCAGCAGACTCAGTGGTTTCAGGTTTAACTTCCTGGTTCTCCATATTGTCTTCTGTTGCTGCTGAAGCAGCAGAGTCAGCATTAGGTTCCAGATCAGCAGCAGTAGGCTCAGCAGCAGATACTGGAACCTCTACCTTGGCTTTCGGCTTGTTTAAAATGGGATAACAGGTATTTTCAAGAGATTGTATTTGTGTGCGAATCTGTATTACTGTGACTACAGGGTCCACGTCCGGGCTCATTTGGTTCTGTAAGTTTTGATGTAATTCAAACCACTCAAGTTTCTCTTTCCAATCCTTCTCAACAATCTCAATATCAGACTGTAGAAGGTGATCGTATTTTTCATCCTTGTTAGCATAGGATTCAAGAGCTTTCTGCACACTTTGTAAAGTGCTGCCAAATTGATTGAAAGCTTGGGGTCGTTCTTCAGCTTCCCTGTATCTGTTTATAATAGGTTGGCCCAGTTTTTTTAATTCGTCAAGTTTGTCAATGTATATTTCTTTCTTTTCATCTTCACCTTCCTCATAGAGCCAATTTTCTGTATCATCTAACTTTTTGGCAAGCACAGCACGATCTTCCACCTTGATAAATTTTTCTAGCGGGCCATTAATCTTTTCACGGATTTCATATACATATTCTTCAACAGCATTTTTAGCATCTGCACGGTCATTTTCAAGCTTATCTTGAAATTTCATTTGATTTTCTCTCTCAATATAGAAATTCAGTTCGTCTTTTGATAACTGTGGAACAAAAGGTTCGATCGGTAGGTCCACCATTTTTACCTTTTTGCTTTTTTTAACATTGGTTTGAGTTTCTACCTTTTTTTCTTCATTAGGAGAGTCTTGTTTAACATCGCCATTTTCTTTTGGAGCTTCTTTTTCTGTACTGCAATTCATTTGGACATCATCTTCATTCTTTTCTGTTGGATTGGTTTCATTAGTATTCTTTTCATTATTAACAATCTCTTCAGCATTCTCAACATCCATCTCCTCTGTTTCTTCACCACCTTCCACTTTCTCAACCATCGTTGCAGAAACAACTGACAAAATGCCATGAATATCAACTCTTAACTTGATTTTAAGTTTAGACTTTTCTCCATTGGCCTGTGGTACTACTTTATCAATATTGAAAGAGCCAATATGTCTGTGGGCTTCAATGACCTGCTCAGAAGGAGAGTAACTTGCTCTCAATTGGAATGGTTCTTTGCGGTAGAAAGTAAGCATTTTGGCAAATGGAATGACATGAAATTTTGGGAAAACTTCCAATTTAGAATTTTCATTATCATCTGCATCCCAAGATGCAATGATACTGTATGGCTGGCAATCAATAATACTGAAGTCCCTGACACGGAAAGTTGGTGACAAGATAGCACATTGCAAAGCACAGCCACGGGCAACCACCTCATCAGCATTCATTGTGGTCTTTGGTTCAGTTTCAAATATGGTTTTCACCAACTGTTTGATGGAATGGATACGTGAGCCACCACCAATAATCTCTACAGAATGCAAGTCAGAGGGTTGAAGGTTGCAACTAATCAAAATGTCTTTCATCGTTTCTTCAGCCTTCTTCAGGAATGGCTCGCACATCTCTTCGAACTTTGCACGATCAAGCTTTCCGGAAACATCCTTGTCATCCATGAAGCACTCCAAATTGAAGGGTGATGGCTGAGTGTTGACACTCAACTGCTTTTTTAATTTTTCACACTCTTGAATCAAGCGAATCATTGCCTTTTTGTTCGAGCGAGCATCTATCTTATAGCGGTTCATGAAGTCCTCAACAAAATAGTTCAAGATTACTTCATCAAAATCACGGCCTCCAATCTCGGCTGTTGACACTCCCAACATCTTCAGTTTGCCTTTATTAAAAGCACACGCGGAAATTTGTAAATTAGCATAGCCCATATCGACAAAAATAACCACCCTACGATTTTCGTTCTCTTCTGGAAGATCCTGTTTGTAAATTCCGTAGGCAAGTGCTGCAGCTGTTGTGTCATTCATCAAACGAAGACAGTTTAGGTTAGCCATTTGACAGGCATCCAACATAGCCCGTCTTTGAACATCAGTATACAAAGACGGAACAGACACGACACAATCGGTCACTTTGGTTTTGAGAGCAGCTTCGGCAGTCTCTTTTAGTTTTCCTAACATCATGGCCGCGATCTGTACCGGGGTGAACGGGCAGGTCTCCTGCCGGTATTTCACTTCGACCAGGGGCTGATCATTTTCACCAGCTACTACTGTGTAGGGTACACGTCGTTTCAAACACTTAACGCCGCCGTCGGAGTGCAGTTTGCCAAGCAGATCCTTATAAGAGAAAATGGTGTTTCGAAAATTCGTGATACATTGGTTCTTAGCCGAGTGTCCCAGAGATCGGACCTTATCTCCGAAGGAAACATAATTCGGGGTGCAACGATCGCTATATTCATTGTCAATAGTCTCGATGCCACCCGTCCTGGCTACAGCAATATAACACGATTGGGTTCCGAAGTCGATTCCCACCACAGACATGATAAGGACAATTAATTAAATCGCTTAAATAATTATATACACACTCAGTTTGTGTGTAAAAGTTGAGGGCTTTTTTTTTTCTTTGTTAAAGCTGGATTTCAGATCAGATTTTTTTTTTCTTTTTCAAAGACGAGACGCAGTGTTGAGAAATACAATTAATCAATGAAGCGATTTAAATTCGTTGATTATTACAATAACGAGAAGTCCACAAAATTGATGAAAATAAATAAAAATAAACAAAGAAATCTTCAGTGTAGATAGATAGATTGATTAACAAAGAAAGCCGGAAAAAAAAAAATAAAAAATAAGAGAAAAATGAGAAAATTAGGAGTTAGCAAAGACAAGGGAGATTTTTTTCACCCTTTTTTTTCCTCCTTATTTTCGAAACAATATTCCCAGAAAAATCCAGAAGGGATTTTTCAGTCAATTATTAATAAAAATTACCACACGTATTTTCAAGTCAGGATTTTTTTTTTTTTAGTATATCTTTAATACTTTTTATAACAAAGTCTTGCCTGTTTTGATTTTTTTTTTCTTTAGAATTCTTTAAGTGATAATTTTTTTTTTGTTTCTTATTTCGGCGTCGTATGTGTACAAAAATTATTTACGATCAGTTCAATTTTCCTTTTTTGCTGCTTAAAATCCAAGTAAGGGAAGGTTTCGGGAAACGAAGCAATGTAGAGAAGAATGAAAAGACGAAAAATTGTCAGTTAACAAGCAATCGCCGATTTCTCCTCCTTGAAGATTTTGTTTTCGGATAGAGAAAAGATAATAAAGATTATCAATATTATTATTTTTATTATAACACAACTTCTTGTTGCGTGTGTTACTGTTGGTGTGAGTGTATGTGTGTGTATGTGTGCATGTAAGGATGGATGCGCGGGTCTCTTTCTTTCGGAGACTTTTTTCTTTTTTCAGAATAGTCCACAATTACAATTATTTAGTATATATATAAATTTTTGTTTTTTTTTCGTTTTCAGTACACGTGCATATAAAGCATTAATCCGATGAAAATAGCTTCACATTTACATCATATAATCACTCACCTGCTGCGGCATCGGCCAGCAAAAGACGGATCGCTCCGCACCGTCTTTAGTTTTCGTTTTAAGTGGCTCACAGGCAAAGAAGGGTCTCGAACTTATAGCCTAACAATCTTTCGTAAGAATGTTTGTGATTGGCTGAAATATCTTCTATACGCCAAGATTCAATAGAACAGGCATTTTCATTGGCTGCTCGGAAATTCGTCCTGAAATTTCTCATTCTTTCTATCAGCTTTTTCCTCTCGGTAGAAATTTCGGGAAACTGCGAGAATTGAGATGTAAAAGTATGTAAAGACTGAGAGTGAAGGGGAGTTGAAGATTTTTAGAGAGAGTGTGTTGAAAAACCTGAACGTTAAGCAGCCGTGATACCGGGAAGCGTTGTATACTGAAATGTTTATAAATACAAGATTTTTTTTTTTTTTTAGAATTTAACCAATTCAGACGTGTTTTTATGTGATAGATTCATATTTTTTAAATGTTGCTTCAAAAACAAAAGTTATACACTTAATTGCTTAAAATATTTTGTTGAGAGATAAAAAAAAACGTAGAGTTCTTTCGTAACAAAAGAAAACAAAACTTAAAAAACAGTGATATTTTTTTTTAAACTTTTGATAAGAATTATAGTGAAAATTAAAAATAAACTTATTTTTCAATCTACAGTTCTTGAAATGAAAAAAGTTTTCTTTTATTCTTTTTTTTTTTAAGAACCGTATCACATCATCAGGCATGATAAAAAAAAATTTAAAAAAACACCATTTTTTATTTTTATCTTGATATGTTTTAAATTTTTTTAATTTGAAATTTCAAATATATCCAACTAATAATAATAGAATCATGTTTCAAAACTTTAAAAATGTTGAATCAATTAAATATTTGAATTTGACGGTTGAAAGCGCTTCCACATTATTTTCATAATTTTGTTTGACAATAAATGAGCATTGGCCATAATCACTCAACAGTCAACATTTTTATTTTATTTGTTTTCAATGTATTGTAGTCTCTTCTCTTTTATTAATTTTGTTTTTTAATTATACTACAGATTATGACTATGAAAATATTTTGAAAGAGATGAGAGCAGAGAATAAACACTTGTAATCACCTAGCAATAACACCTGTAGCTTATAGAAGTTATTTAATCTCCCCACTAAGGCAGGATGTGACACAATGTCTTTTTTATGTGGGTTGCCCATACACATCCATGTACATATGGGCCAAGGTCAAAAACTGCTCAATCCCCATGACCACTGTTCACTGATCCTGCCTCTCTTAGTGCAACAAAGAAGGTGCTGCCACAGGTTTGGAATCCCCAGGATCAAGTGCCTTCTATTTCAAACAAGAAGAAAACAGAGATAGACTAGGTTTTGATCTCAGCCAAAATGCCAATATTTGTTGCACAAAGCAGTACAAATAAGCCACAAGGGTAAAATGTTGGGAAGAGAGGGTTGCCTATTAACTTGTTCTATCACTAATGCAGCTACCAACCCACTCATTCAAATATGGATTCTCTCACCAAAACAACTCATTTGCACAATACAGTTGCCATAACACCACATTGCTCTACTTAATGCCATATGTAGTCTTTTGTGGGAGTATGGGCAAAAATTTTTAACAAATATATTTAATATTATTCCTAATATATATTTACAATGAAAGAAAAACTATTTACACAATGAAGCAAAATGAGTTACTAAGATGAAACCCATACAGTCTAATGGTGGTATAGTAACAAAGAACTGGACAAAAAAAATACTGTAAGATTAATATAATTTAAATTGTTGCCATGGGGCGATGGTTAATGTTTCTTTGATTCAGCCTTGTGTCAGACATAACCAAACTCTCTACAGATTACAGGATGTATGCAGAATTATCATCAGAAGGTTTTTCATCCTCAGAAGATTGGTAGACAGTTGGAATGTGTGGAATAGCGTAGAAGAGTGGAATAATAAAATATACAATTTGAATGTTAAAATAGAAATTTATTAAAAGGAGGAATAATATAAGTTGTAGAAGTTAATGTCCAATTAGAAACATTATTAAGAGATTAAGGGTAGAGTTTGTACAAAATGTTCTTGTCGTAATTGTTGTAATAGATAAGGAAAAAGAGAAAGAGGATAATGTCCAGGTTGCTTGAAGTTTGAAGTTAAATTTTAGTTGTGTGTCCCTTTTTCGCTGCTCCCATCTCTGACTCTTGACTGACGCCGAGGTCATTTATATAGTCTTTTTGAATTTAGCACTGGATCGCTAAGTCCTCAAGTTTTGTAAGTCGCTCCCATTGGTCAAAAATCATTTGAACAGCAAAATCTGGGTTTGACTTTTTCTTCAAGCACATGGTCAATCCTTTTTCTATTTGTGAAAACCCAGGATTTCACACGTCATTGTGAATTTTTGTAAAAGTGAAGAAGAAGGTTGATTTTAATTAATTTATCTGCTACAAAATCATGCACATATATAATTATTCACACATTTAGACGCAATAACAATTATGAAAATACACATGCACACAAAACAAAAGACATCCCACAATTACCAGAGAACTGAAATCTGTCTTCTAATAGGGAAGGGATATTAAACTAAAAAAACAAGCCCAAATAAAGGAGCTAATGACCTTCGATATTCTAGCAAAGTTTAAACTAAAGGATTAAATTCAAAATAAAACAATATAAGCTACCCTAACACCAAACAGGGATATGTATAATCAGAGGTGACTGCTTGGGAATTTTTTTTTTAATCATATCACCCCGGGCAAGTCGGTAAGGCCACTGGTGTGCAGGGGGCTACGTAAGAGTGAAAAGATTGGAAAAGAGCAAGCCGGAAACCACATCCTAAACAGGGAACAAGGGATGAGTCTCTACACCTGTTCAATAGACGTGGGTGGAGTGTGAACTGGGCGATAGTTCAGTCTATCTACTCCAATTGAAAAAAAACAAATAAACAAAAAAGGAAAAGTGAAAAGATTGGAAAAGAGAAAGCCAGAAACCACATCCTAAACAGGGAACAAGGGGAACGGGGAGCCAAGTTCGAATTCCAGTTGAATCCATTGTATTCACTGACACGCAAATAATACCCTTGGGAAAGGTATTAATTCGTCTATTCCTTCCAGTTATGGGTTAAATAGCAGGACAGATTGGGTTCTATAGCCTTGCTCAGCAACCAGTCTACCGCAGAAAGCAATGGTAACATACTGCGGGATAATATGCCCAGTCAGTCATGTCACTTTCGAGACATGATCGCTCAAGCGTGTATCACGTATGGCACTTAACTAACTGACAGCAGTCAATCAAGCTAGAGCACTTGATGTAGCACAGAAGGGCTCTGGGTCATATACTTGTCCCTTCATATATAATCAACCAGTCTCTTTCAATGTTAGTTAAGATAAGGACCTGAGCCCTCAAAGAAGATGTACTCTTTTCAGAAACTACTTCCTGCAGCATCTTAACAATCTCAGTCTGTACAAACCTCTTGTCATAATTTCCAAGTCTTGATTTAGTGCCAACAGATTTTCAATTTGAAAACAGGTTGGAAAATAAAGAAAGAATGTCCACTGAAGCAAATGACATCTTTTCATACCAGTGCAGTTTTTCCAGTGGTCATTCTTTACTACACTGTCTCTCTCTGTACCAGAACCAGTATTAGTACATCACCATATCCATGTCAGTAAATATGATCCTCTGGTTGACGAAGTAGATTTGTTATAAACAAATTCACATGACACCCATATAAGATATAGAGATGGACATTAATCAACAGTCTCAATACATGACTTAGCCCCAACAGGTGATATGCCACAAGGCAGGAAATTATCTAACATTCATGTAACACCTTACTCAATAACTCTCGGGTCTAACTAAGAAAAGAACAACTTTCAGGCAAAATTCAACTTTATTCATCAACATAGTCTCCTTATTGGGTGATACACTGATTCTAACGCTTCTCTAACAATTCAATGCTTTTTTGTAGAATGATTTGTATTGGGTCTCAAAATACGCCTCAGTTTCCAATATCACTTCTTCAGTGGAGCCAGATCTCTTTTCCTGGAGCATTTTTTTGAGGTCTGCAAACAGTCAGTAGTCACTGGGGGACAGATCTGGAGAATAGGGTAGATGCAGAAGCAATTCGAAGTGCAATTCATGTACTTTTGCCATTGTTGCGATCAACTTGTGACATGGTGCATTGTCTTGGTGAAAGATCACTTTATTCTTCTTCATTTGTGTTTTTTTTTTTGGCAATTTCTTTCTTCAGACACATCAATAATGCTATATAATATTTGCTATTGATGGTTCTTCCTTTAAGGTAATTGATGAACAAAATACCTTGCACATCCCAAAATATGGGGGCCAAAACCTTGCCTACTAATGTTTGCATATTTGGTCGCCTTGGATAGCTTTCACCTGCTGTTGTCCATTCAGTTGATGCCCAATTTGACTCCAGAGTGAAGTGGTGGATCATGTTTCATCCATTGTCACATATTTATGCAAAAACTTCTTCTTGTGGTGTTGAAACAATGCTCTCAATCGTCAACGCGTTGTTGCTTTTGATCAACTGTGTGCAAATGCAGTACCCACTTTGAACACAACTTTCTCATTGACAAATGTTCAGGCAAAATGGTGAATACACTGCCTTCTCATATGTTCAACACCTCTGCTATCTCATGCAACTTCAATTTATAATCAGCCAAAATGAGTTTGTGGATTTTTTTGGTGTTTTCTGGGACAACTGCTGATTTTGGGCGACCTGAAAATTCAGTGTTATTTGTGTCTGTATGAGTGCGTTTAAAGTCAGCATACCACCTCTTAACCATTGTTTTGGACAGAGCAGAGTCCAAATAACACTTATCAAGCCATTGCTTTGCTTGAACAGTATTTTTTCCATCAGAAAGCAACATGCAGGTGTAGGCTTTAAGAAAGCTTCATTTAACTGACAATACAAGGTTTGTGTATAGTGTCCTTTTATAGTCTCAGTAAACAGAAATAGCTCTCTCAAAAAGTAGAGTGACAAAACAAAGGTAGACCACTTTTGATTATTCATAACATTCTTAAAGCACAAAATCAGTTGAGAAAATGAGAACTTTTCACCTTCATAAAATTCCTTCTGTCACATTGTCCAAATCACAACATTCATAATACTAAGTGTATATAGTGTTCATTTTTGTTCAATTGCAGCACAACATTGCTACGAGTGGAACTGGTCTCAAAGACAAAAAGCATTCCACCTAGTATGCAGACTGTAGCCTTCAACTAGTTTGCACAATAGATGTACAATGCTACAGCGAAAGAAAGAGTGCTCAGTGAACTCCTCCAAATCACCACAGCTCATGGATTCCAGTATAACTGCCAGCACTTCTGCACAAAGCTTTTTGCCAATTCAGGGAGTATTTTGTAACACCAGCCAGGTGAAGGTTGCCTCATCATTATTGAGATACCTCAACCCATTTGCCCAAGGCCACAAAGTGTGATACACCTCCTTCTTTCAAACCAAGTTTACACTTACAATAGAAGGAGTACTCAACTTGGGTTAACAGCAGGCCTCTCTCTCATCTTCATGCTGGAAAGGCTTTCTTAGTATCTTATTTCAAGAATTCGCTGTTATACTCACTCTTCAAAGAGGGTTAGTTAGATTCACCTGTTTCCCAGTTCATACTCCTTCTCTATCTATTGAACTGTAGAGGTTTATCCCTTGTTTTCTGTTTTGGATTAGATTTCTGTTTCCTTCTAAACTTCTTTCTAAAGTTTTACTCTCTTTCATTCCAAGTAACGCCTCGCATTTTAGTGGCATTATCATTTTGCTTCAGGTGAAATGATTAAAAAAATATTTTGCAAAAGTATTTGCTCTAGAAATTTGAGGTGTGACGTATGCTGACAAATTTTGATGTGAGGCACTCCTAGACCACCCTCAGATGGGTGGAAGTAATAGACTTCACAACACACCTTAAGAGCCTTGTCACCCCAACAGCCAAAAGCTCATAGAATATCATGGTTATTATCCTATTTTCAGAGCCACGTCTTTCAACAAAATCTGTTAACAAAAATACTACAATTTTTTTTTAAAACTTAAAGAACAAATGCACTTACTAGATAATATCAGCATTATTGTGCAAAAAGTCATAGGTTCTATCAGTTCTTAGTTTCTTAGAATTAATTACAGTAAATTTTTAATTCAGAAAAAGAAAACTTTAATTTCAAATGAAAAAAAAAATTCTCTAAGTGCTAGGTTTCTTCACGATACTTACAAAATCCACATACCAGCTTAACTTTAAATATCACAAAATTCACTTAACTTTCAAAAGTACTGAACTGATAAAAGGATGGGCTCTTCATAGCAAAGCTTAATTTCATGCATCAAGAGATGATATCTCTCTCTCTATATATATATATATATATATATTCTAAACATATACTGTTAAATATAAGAGACAATGAATGTCTATTATGTTTAATCATGAGCCATTCAAAACATTGTATTTTGGCTTTAATTTCAGGTGAAAATGAAGACAAAAATTCTCTAACATTTGGATAATTTTTTATTAAGTTGGTTCTAAGCTTTCGGCTCACATGAGCCAACTTCAGAGAGGTTACAAGGACATTAACATAAAAAGACAATTTTATCTTGTGTTGACATAAAACTTTGCTAAGCAACGATAACAGTTACCAAAGAGCAAACGCAGTTCATAAATTTGTAATGTGGTTCTATGACATCACACCGTGTGAGAGCTCGAAATGTTAACAGAACCATATATTTAAATGCAATGTAATGTGTTATGACCAGATTTAAACCTGATTTTATTAAGTGTGGGTTATTTGGATTTAATGTAGATAACCACCAATATTTGAAGGTTCTTTTTACTGTGTGTATGAGTGAGGATTATTGTATTGTTGACTAAAATCTGTCTGATATTACCTACATGGCTATGTTTTCTAAGAAATGTTGTTTCATTGTACTCTGATCAGAAAGGTGACAGGTAAGTCTACGGGAAAGCGTGGTTGTAGTAAAACCAATATATGTAGTGGGTTTATTCTTAGTACCAGAGATACAATCTCTGAACGGGCATGTAAATTTATACACTACATTGGTTTTCTGTAGAGGATTGAGTTCTGTGCTTGTAGGGTTATTAGAGACTATGAAGTCAATTGTTTTCAATTTTTATAATATATGATGAGCTTAATTTGATTATTATTTATTGGTTTAGCATTTCTACGTATTATGTTTTTGAGAATTACACAAAATTAAGCAAGCACTTGTCAATAATGGATTTCCTAACTTTGTTATTGATCAACAAATTAAAATGTATCTCAACAAACTTAACAATAGCTCTAACAATATTGATAATATTAATAATAATGGTGTACATCAAAATAAACATAACACTATTAACTTATATACTATTGCAACCAAATACATAATAATTACAAACAAGATGAAAAAACTCTCAAAAAATCATCTTTGATGGTGGATGTTTTTATGTTAACATCCTTGTAACCTCTCTGAAGATGGCTCATGTGAGCCGAAAGCTTAGAACCAACTTAATAAAAAATTATCCAAATGTTGGAGAATTTTTGTCTTTATTTTCACCTGAAATTAAAGCCAAAATACAATGTTTTGAATAGCTCATGATTAAACATAATAGACATTCATTGTCTCTTATATTTAACAGCATATGTTTAGAAAATTATCTGCTGCTTTGATACACTAAATATATATATATACAGTACTCTGCAAAAGTATTAGGACAAGAACTACTTGATCTTTTATGGGGCATATTGACAGAAAATAAACAATTTAATTCAAGTAATTTTATTTGATTTACTCAACAAATGCTTTAACAAGAAAAAAATACTTGTTACAAAATAAATTTAATATTTAGTATAATAGCCTTTTGCTTTGATCACAGCCTTTATTCTTTCAGGCATTGATGTCACAAGCTTCTTCAATGTATCTAATGGTATCTCCTGCCAAGCAGCTTGTATTTGTTCCCAAAGTGGGTCTTGCAAAGTAACATTAGATTTATCAATTTTTTTATCCAAAATATCTCATAGATGTTCAATAGGATTGAGATCACAGCTTTGTTGAAGCCAATTCAAATTCTGAAGCCTTCCTTCCTCTTCCTTTTTAGTTAAATAATTCTTACAAAGGTTTGAATTTTCACTCTGTATTTGAATTTCAGTGAGGTTTTTTAGAAAAATCACCCCTGTCTTAATAGTTTTGCACACTACCAGTAGTGCAAAATGTTAAGACAGGGGTGATTTTAAACTTTATTTTGATGCTTCATAAGAGATAAAATAGTTCTTGTCCTAATACAATATATATCATTTGAGTTTTCTGACTTTATGCAGTGTTATTCATCAACAGAAAAAATTATGACATTTCTAGCCTCTTTACTTGCATCCCTTTTGCTGAGTCTATTGATATATGTGCTGATGCCATATATTGTAGTCAGTTGTCACCTCCTATTATTCCTGATGAGGTTTTTGTTGGACTGATGAAATTTACCATGATGTCAATGGAATTTAGTTTTGACGGCATCATGTACAGGCAAATTGATGGTGTTTCAATGGGTTACTCCTTGGGACTCATTTTAGCAATCATTTTTGTTGAGTTCCATGAAGAGAGTGTGTTATCTAAATATAATAAACCTGATTTTTACTTTTGTTATGTGGATGACACTTTTTATTTCTTCTTTTGAACAGGTGAAGAGGCTCATTCCTTGTTTCCTGTTTAGAATGTGGTTCCCTGCTTTCTTTTTTTTTTTTTCTCAATCTTCTTTCATTTTTTTTTTTCTTTTCTCTTTTTTCTTTTTTTGTTCTCAATTGGAGTAGATAGACTTAACTATTGCCTGGTTCACATTCCACCCACATCTATTGAACAGGTGAAGAGGCTCTTCCCTTGTTCCCTGTTTAGGATGTGGTTTGAAAAAAATATAAACAAAAAAAAAGAAAAGTGAAAAGATTGGAAAAGAGAAAGCCGGAAACCACATCCTAAACAGGGAACAAGGGATGAGCCTCTTCACCTGTTCAATAGATGTGGGTGGAATGTGAACCGGACGATAGTTTAGTCTTTCTACTACAATTGAAAAAATATAAACAAAAAAAAAAAACAAAAGTGAAAAGATTGGAAAAGAGAAAGCTGGAAACCACATCCTAAATAGGGAACAAGGGAAGAGCCTCTTCACCTGTTCAATAGATGTGGGTGGAATGTGAACTGGGCGATAGTTTAGTCTATCTACTCCAATTGAAAAAAATATAAAAAAAAAAAAGAAAAGTGAAAAAATTGGAAAAGAGAAAACAGGAAACCACATCCTAAACAGGGAACAAGGGATGAGCCTCTACACCTGTTCAATAGACGTTGGTGGAGTGTGAACCGGGTGGTTATTAACCTCGATTTAGCTCTCTTGAATAAGGTTCAAAACCAGTTAGGTATACTGTGTTTCAATTTTATTTTTTTTTAACTATTATCATGAGTACACTATTTACATTATTCGGACTATTGTCTTCATCTTTGCTGCCATGTTTACCAGGTACAACTTTTCTATTCATCTCCATATTTTTGGTGTATCGAGTCTGTATCAGTCCGTCAGTATTTGTCAATACTTCTGAGATGTGGTAGTATTTACACTGTTTATATTAATTAGTTATGTTAAGTTAATTTAAATAGTCCAAATTATGTAAATACTGTAAATCTCAAAGCCCACAGCCTCTTCCTTGATAAACAGAATGGTTTCAACTTCACCAGGTTTACTGCTGATATATTAACAACCATCACAGTGTATATATACCAGGCTCTTGATAAAAATGGCAAAGCTCGAGCTGTTACACTAGATATCTCCAAAGTGTTTGACAGAGTCTGGCATGCTGGTCTTCTACGTGAGATACAGTGCTATGGTATAACTGGACGCTTGTTTGACCTAATCAATTCTTTCCTTTGAAATAGCATAATAAAGGTAGTTTTACATGGGCATGCTTCCAGATACTATCATACGAACACGGTTGTCCCTCAAGGCTCTATTCTAGGTCCTATGCTTTTCTGATCTTCATCAATGATTTCCCTGATGTGATCAGATCCCAAGTAGTCATTTATGCTGATGACACAACCATTTAATCTCGTCTCGATAAGAAATCTGCCAAGGCTGACAAAGCAAACTTCACTGCTGATCTTAAAAAGGACCTCCAATCCGTGGTGGACTGGGGTAAAAAATGGCTCATGAATTTTAATGCTTCCAAAATGAAGCTGCTATTCTTTAACCACCAGAGACATTTGCTGCTACACTCCATCAGAATGGATCAGATTAGTCTCCCTGAAAGCAAAACAGTGCATCTCCTTGGCCTAACTCTATCAGCCGACCTCAAGTAGAATGACTACATTGAATCCATAGCTAAATCCACTGCTAGGAAAGTTGTTCTTTGTGTAAGGCCAGGAAGTTTTTCTTGTCTAAATCCATATTGAACATATATGTCTACCATCCACCCATATATTGAATACTGCTGTCATATGTGGTCAGGTGCCCCTGCTATTCATCTCGGGTAAGGGATTCTATTGAGTCATACTTGTTATTCCAAGAAAGTTTTAATTCATGAAGTAGTTGTTAAATAGAGAAATTAGGAATAGAATGTTTTAAAAGATTATAGAAAATTCCAGTAGATTTGAGAGAATTTAAAAAGTTCTAGAAATATGCAAATTAGGTGTAAGCCCCTATAAAAATAGGTTTTGGGCAGTGAGTAGTTAGTTGATAACAGGATGTGCTGACCTTATCAGCTCCGGTTTTGATTCAAGGGTCTTTGTTGTTAGTAGAAGGGTGACTGATATTATTCAGGTTGGCCAAGTATTTATTTGTTATCATAGTATTATGTTGTGAAATATCTTTATCTATGTTCTTCACTCAACTACAACTAACTTTAACATTGTTTTTGTTGAAAATTTTTTTTTAGTGTGAGTGAATGGTAGAGGATGTGCGTTGTGGTTCAGTGGATATCGGCTCAGAACGAGAAACCGGGGAGCCGAGTTCGAATTCCAGTTGAATCCATTGTATTCACTTACGCACAAATACCCTTGGGAAAGGTCTTAATCCGTCTCTTCCTTCCAGTTATGGGTTAAATAGCAGGACAGATTGGGTTCTATAGCCTTGGTCGGCAACCAGTCTACCGCAGAAAGCAATGGCAACCTACTGCGGGATAATCTTCTGCCCAGTCAGTCATGTCACTTTCGAGACATGATCGGCCAAGCGTGTATCACGTATGGCACTTAACTGACTGACTGAATGGTAGAAATGTTTGTAAATTAAGTTTAGGAAGAATTTACGTTACAACTGAAAGGTAAGTTAAATCAAATAATATTGCATTTATGTGATTTCAGCTTATTTCTGCTGAACTTCTTTTTAACAGAGTATTCTAAACTAGTGCTGCGTTTACTTTTTCTAAAGCATTAATGTATTTAATTTTAGAATTGTCAAAAATTTCCTTATTGTTAGAGTTTTTTTTTTTTTAATCGTATCACCCTGAGCAAGGCGGTAACGCCACTGATGTGCAGGGGGCTACGTAATAGTGAAAAGATTGGAAAAGCAAAAGCCAGAAACCACATCCTAAGCAGAGAACAAGGGATGAGCCTCTTAACCTGTTCAATAGACGTGGGTGATGTGTGAACCGGGCGATAGATAGATCTATCTACTCCAATTGGAAAAAAAAGAAACCAAAGTGAGAAGACAGGAAAAGAGAAAGCTGGAAACCACATCCTAAACAGGGAACAAGGGATGAGTTGGTACTTAAATGAAATTTGATGGACTGTTGGTGATTCTGTGGAAGTGATTTGATTCCCTGTTGATGTATGTATGGTTATGTGGATCCTCAGTGTTTGGTTTGTACAGACCATTACTTAGGTTGAAGATAACAACTAAGAAATTTAAGACTTTAGCATTAGTTATGGTGATAATATTAAGATCGTGGTCTTTGAAAAATTTTATTAGATCCTCTCTGTGTTTATTAATTTTTTGTTGACTAGTTTTGTGAAGGATTAACAGTCCACTGTCTTAATACTGAGACAGTGGTCTCTAATGGGGCACCAGCCAGGCTGCTGCTTTCTATGTCCTGTTTCCCCAGTGAGCTGAAGGGAGAACCACCATTTGCCACATTGGGAACTTTTTGATCCGAATAGCAGGCTCTCGCTCTCTCAGGTCGGTCTTATGATAAAGGATGAAATGGCTGGGGTCTACGCTGGAAGAAAATCACTATTCATGCAGAAGAGGGTTCTGGCCACAACCACAAGGACATAAAAAAATAAGCAACACTTCCAGTTCCTGTACAAAGAGTCTTTTAAGACTACTGCTTTTATGTCGCTACCTATGAATTTACACGAATACATAGTGTTTTAACAAGATTCACTCATTTGGGTCAAAAGGTCACAGAGAGAGAAAGGCGCCTTCATCAGATATAACTCCAACTGGTCTAAGGGAGGTAATTTCATGGTTCTTCGTCTATCTACAATACATAACAGTTTCTCTTGTTGGCTTTGTTGACAGAGTTAGACTCGTATGGATTTCTTCTGTCTCTTAGTTCGGATTAGACTTCTGGATGCCTGACAATTACAAAGTTAATTCACCCAACTGTTTTTGCCACATTCTGCGCTGATCTCTGCCCAACTTCTCTTCTGGGCCCGTCTGCCCTTTTGTAGTGAGCAGATCGCTAATATAGAGCAAGGCGGGGCTGAACAATGTTTAGGCACTGCCCACTAATTTTAATATGGAAATCACCTTGACCACCATGCATGTTCGCCTAATCTCCAAATCTCTGTGAGAGACTATTTCTCAAGTGGTACTCAAAATGAATTTGGAGTTTCCACAGACAGTTGCCACTTGAGTCTTCGCAAAGCCACTTATCTCGTCTGTGGACTTGGTTGGATTTTGGTCTTTCAGACCACTCAGAATACAATTCGCCATTTCTCATACTTTTAAAAAATCACCATTTATTATAAACTTTATTTAACAAACCTGTCTGTTAATCATTCTGGAATTCAGTCAGTTAAGTGCCATGCACGATACATGATTTGAGCGATCATGTCTTGAAAGAGACATGACTGACTGGGCAGAAGATTATCCCGCAGTAGGTTGCCATTGCTTTCTGCGGTAGACTGGTTGCCGACCAAGGCTATAGAACCCAATCTGTCCTATTATTTAACCCATAACTGGAGGGAAGAGATGGATTAATACCTTTCCCAAGGGTATTTGCGTGTAAGTGAATGCAAGGAATTCAACTGGAATTCGAACTCGGTTCCCCTATTTCTCATTCCGAGCCAATATCCACTGCGCCACAACGCACATCTGGAATTATTCTGCCTAATTAGTTAATAACGTAACCCCAGAAATAATTATTAGACAAAAAAAAAATTTATTTCTGGCATCACTCCGAAATCTTTTTTATTCAACTAATTAATACCTTCATCTTAGTTCTTTAGAACTGCTAATTAATCAATCTACCTTGAGGAGTGGGGAGGGTCTCTCTCTCTATGTCACAGTCTGGTGTTACATAAATTAAATATGTGCCTAAAATTCCAGAGTAAAAATAGTCCTACCAAATTGCAGGCCTCTGCAGAATCTTACACCCCCATAGAGATGCAGAAATGAGTATTATTTTTTCTCGTCCACAGGAATTCATCATAAAATAAAATAGATTTTTTGGCCTGTTTGATGATGTTGATGTCTTGGTCACTGATGAGGCAGTAATTTTTAGCCAAGTTTAGGGCTGCATTTAAAAGTTTTTCAGATGTTGGTGGGTAGAAATCACAAATATCAAACTGGACGAAAGTGGAATCCATTTCATTTTTCATTTTTGTGATCCAATCAATTGTCTCAGCTGTGTTCTTCCATTGATTCATGCCTAAGGAATTCTTGGTGAATTTGTAAGCTCTTTCAAGAAGGATTTAGCTAATTCTACTTATGTAGTATTTGGAAAGGTTTACTAATCATTATTGTGGGTTGTTTGTGAAATTATGTTTATGGTCTTTAATTGTGATAAATGCCTGTTGCTTATGTAATCTATTTTAAGGTCATTAGCTTTTTTCTTTTCTGGCTTCCCCGTTTGTGTTGATTTCTCAGTTATTAGGCAGCTTTTTCTAGTTTTTGTTAATTTCATGGAGGATGGCTTTGTGATGTACTTTTGTGTTGATAAAATAATGCTTGCCTGATTTAATAATAATTTTTCAGATTAATCGAACTTCAATATGCCCATCCGCATTATCTTTTGTAGCTCCTTCATGGTATTTTGTGGACTAATTTTACAGTGGATTATCAATCTGTCATCTCGGTAAAGTCCAGTATTACATAAATTAAATATGTGCCTAAGATTCCAGAGCCAAAAAATCCAACCATGTCACAATCCTCAACAGAATCATATGTTCCCATAGAAATGCTGAAATCAGGGTTGTTTTTTCTAGTCCACAGGCACTCATCATAAAATAAGATAGATTTTGGGGCCTGTTTAATAATGTCGATGTATTGGTCGCTGATGGGGCAGTAATTTTGAGCAAAATTTAAGGCTGCGGTTAGGAGTTTTTCAGATATTGATGGATAGAATCACAGATATCAAACTGGATGATTTTATTTTTCATTTTTGCAAACCAATCAATTGTCTCAGCTGTGTTCTTCCATTGGTTCATGCCTAAGGAATTCTTGGTGAATGTGGAAGCATTTTCAAGGATAATTTTGCTAATTCTACTTATGTAGCTTTTTAAAGGGTTTAACAATATGTATTGTGCATTGTTTATGAAATTGTGTTTGTGGTCTTTGATTGTGATGATGCCAGTTGCTTATGTAAAATTGGGACCCTACTATCTATTTTAAGTTCCTTAGTGATTTTTTTGGCTTCCCTGTTTATGTTGGTTTCCCAGTTGTTAGGCACCTTTTTATAGTTTTTGTTTATTTTATGAAGAATGGCTTTGTGGTATGACTCCGTATCTATCTATCTATCTATCTATCTATCTAGTCACCCACAGACAGATCTATTTTGCTGTATCACAGCTCATCAGTATGGTTAGACATCCAATTGCTTTTAGCCAGGATTGAAACCTTACCGAATTGACATCAGTCGGTGATTCTACCTCTGAGCTATAGGTGCTCAGTAGAAGAAGGTAGATTTTTAGTGTGTGATATACTATGTAAACATACACCAGTAACTGAGAGTGTTCTAATTCATTACTGAATGAACAATGTGTAGATGCTAGAGTAGCTACTATTTTTTCAAAGTCTACCATTCCTCCAGAGTGCTCAATCAGGGTGTGAGAGCATAAAATTCCATCGCAAATTTTCAGTCAAACAAGATGGAATGTTTCTTTAAAATTTTTATTGTAGTTCAAATTGCCAAAATTATTGTATATAATGGATCGAAATTACACACAGACACACACACGCACACACACATATATTCCTCAGTGGTAGAATAATGTTGAGTTTCATGCACAGCTCAAACATCATGTGCAGATTGGAAACTGACCATTACATAATTTAAATATATTAGGTTATCCCAAAAGTTCATAAACACTTGCAAAAAATTAAAATTTTACTTGCCAAGTAATCTAAGGTTACCAGAAAATACTTGCAAAAAATTGAAATTTTACTCACAAAAACAACAAAGATTATTGCTCAAAATAAAGACAATCATTTTCCAAGACTTTCTGCCATTGATATGCAAGCTTTCGGATCTGGTCAAAGTACCATTCAGCTGGCTTCAAATCAAAGAATTCTTGACAAGCTTTCTCGACTTCATCAAACGAGTTGAATTGGCGGCCCTTCAGAAAGTGTTGCATTGAGCAGAAAAGGCCGTAATCTGATGAAGTACAGTCAGGACTGTAGGCTGGATGTGGCAGAATCTCAACACCATCCAGCTCTTCAAACTTGTCTTTGGTCTTCCTGGCGGTGTGTGGCTTGACATTGTCCTGCTGCATCAAAGCGCGCTTTTGGTTGATCAGAGCCAGGTACTTTTGCTTCAACTTTTCGTAGACCTGCTCAAGTTGCTGACAGTAAAGTTCGGCACTGATGGCACGACCATTCGGAACCAACTCAAAATGTACGGTTCCTTCAAAGTTCCACCAAATGCACAACATGATTTTCTTGCAGAATTGATCTTGTTTTGGAACGGACAGTGTCTCTTGCCCTTTTTGAACCCATCACTTTTCTCAATTGTGCTGGACCATATCAACCCATTTCTCGTCGGATGTTACAATGCACTTCCAAAAACGTTCGTCCAATGGACTGCTGAGCAATTGACGGCAAATTTCAACTCATCAGTTGGCTTGTGCTTCGGTGAGTTCGTGTGGATCTTGGCGCTGCTTTTTGTGAACAAAATCAAGTTGCTTCAAATGTTGGTGAATTGTCGATTTGCCAACTCCAAGCTCATCAGCCAATTCTCAAGTGCTCGATGAAGGCGCAATGTCCAACCCAGTTTGCAAGTCTCCGTCATCCAACTTTAACGGCCGTCCTGAACGAGGCTTATCTTCAAGACTCATGTTGCCAGAATCAAAACACTTGTACCACTTTGAGATCGCTGCATATGCAATTGCTCCTTCACCTTCAGCAGCACAAATTTCTTCTGCAGCTTTTCTGGTTGAAAAACCTCGCTTCCAGCAGTAACAAATCAAAACTTGCAGCTCAATTTTATCAATTGGAATAGAAAGATGAAGATCACTATAACAATGTAAACACAAAATTGCATAAAAATTCAATTTTTCGCAGGGGTTTACAAACTTTTGGGACAACCTAATATATATATATATATATATATATATACTCATCTGCAGGCAGATCTGTTTTGCTATATCACAGCTCATCAGTATGGTTAGACATCTGATTACTTTTAACCCAGGATTAAAAACCCGACCGAATTGGCATCAGTTGACGTCTTCTTCTTCTTCTTCTTTTATTCTATGTGCCTTGTCCTTTCAGGGTGTAGGCAATCATGGCCTTCCATGTCTCCCTATCTCTGGTGGCTCTTAGCACACTTTCTCCTGTAGCATCTCGCAACCCCGGTTCTGTTATAACCAGACTATAATAATAGTAGAACAGTTCATAATAATTACAGTGATTTTTAGAAAAGCACAAAAAAATAAAATTAAAAAGTATGAATAAATATAAAAATGAAAAAATTGCAGAAATAAATCTAATCTAAACTTATTTATAAATGGAACTTTGTCTCTGTGTGTGTCCGCTACCTATAGACTCTGAAACAGCTGAACCAATTTTCTTGAAAATTTACACAGTTGTACTATAAGCATCTGCGAGTGTTCTTAGCTAGGTTTTGTGTCAAGGTATCCTTGATAAATATCAAAAATCGATGATCGAAAAAATCGGGTTATAGAAGGAGTGGTCCAATTTTAATCAAATTTGATACACTCATAGACAAAGACATAAGAAATGATATTCAAAAGTTTCAAGGTTATATTTCTTACAATAGTGCAGAAATTCGATAATATATACATATATATAAAAGGCAAGATGTTTATGTGTGTGTCTGTTTATCTGTCTGTATGTCCTTTATACAAATTTTTATCTGATTCTCACCAAACTTCACACAAATATTCTTTAGGCTGAGTCTGAGTTCCAGGACCATGGATTAGTTTTAAAGCTTTCATTACACCCGAGCAACGCTGGGCTATACTGCTAGTAATACATAAACATATGTACAAAAAGACACATCTGCAAATTTTATATAAATCAAAATACAAAAATATAAATATAATTCAAATACAAATATACATATATAGGTAACTATAAACATAATACAAATGTATACACAATTATCATAGCATATCTAAGATTTAATAAAATAGAAGTGAAAACAGTCATTGTCGGTGCTAAGTGGAATTCAGTGAGATAGAAGTGAAAATATTCTCAATCAGTGCTGAATAAAATTTTATGGAATAAATTTGAGAATAGCAACTGTCAAAGCTGAATGAGATTCAATGGAAAAGAAATGAAAATGGTTAACATAAGTGTTGAATAAGATTCTATGAAATGGAATTGAAAGTAATCACAATAAAGGCTGAATGAAATTCAATGAAATAGACGTGGATATAGTCTCAGTTGTTACTGAATGAGATCCATCAAAGAAACAGAAGTAACAATATTCACTGTCAGTGCTGAATTTTATTCAATGAATTAATAGGAAAATCATCATTGTCTCAGCTGAATAAAATTCACTGAAATAAAAATTAAATTAGTTAGTATCAGTGCCGGGTACAGTTCAGTGAAGTAGAAGTGAAAAAGCTTTTGTCTGTGCCGAATGAAATTCAATAAATTAAAAGTGAAAGTAGTTACTATCATTCCTGAATGAGATTCAATGAGATAGAAGTGAAAATCCTAACTGTCAGGGCTGAATAAGATTAAATGAACAAGAAGTGAAAATAGACCTGAATGAAATACAATGAAAAAGAAGTGAAAATTATCTCTGTCACTCCTGAATGAGGTTCAGTAAAATAGAAGTGAAAATAGTCCCTGTTAGGCCTGAGTGAGATTCAATGAAACAAAAGTAAAAATATTCACTGTCAGTCCTGAATAAGATTCAAAGAAATACAGGGGAAAATTGTCACTGTCAGGGCTAAATAGATTTACTAAAATAGAAGTGAAAATACTTACAATCAGTGTTGAATGCAGTTCAATGAAGTAGAAGTGAAAATAGTCACTGCCTGTGCTGAATTAAATTCAGTAAAACAGAAGTGAAAGTACTCACTGTCAGTCTTGAATAAGATTCAGTGAAATAGAAGTGATAACAGTTCAGGTTAGCACTGAGTAAATTTGTTGAGGGGAGGGCTGAGAGGTCTTTATTTTTTTCTTTTAGCGAATGGTAAGGCAATGGAGGTTGTGTATCTGGAGTGGTATCCGATCGTCGTCGGGCGCTGGAACCGGTTGCTGGATGTCGGGGGCACTGGAACAGGTCATCAGACGTCAGTGGGCTCTGGAACATGTAGCAAGATGTCAGTGAAACGCCGCAGTAGGTGGCTGGTGGTTGCCGGAGTCGCTGGAAGCTGCAGGAATTAGCTGGGGTCTGTGGGAGTGAGCTGGAAGCTGCAGGAGTGAGCTGAGTGCCACTGGAAACTGCAGGAGTGAGCTGGATGCCACTGGAAGCTCGGTCAACTTGACTGTGCGCGTCAAAGTCACGATGCAGTGAGGCTCCTTTCCCCCTAGCCGAGAGCTTCTTTACTGTGCAATCGCTGGCATTCATAAAAAAAGTTCATACCATAGCAGCAAGGCCGCTAAACAAATAAATGACTATATTTAATTTCAGGCCGTATCCCGAACAAGATTCAATGGAATTGAAGGCAAATGTGTCACTGAAAGTCCTGAATGAGATACAATGAAATAGTAGTGAATCTTTTCACTGTCAGTACTGATTTGAATTCATTGAAATAGAAGTAACTATTGTCATTAAATGAGGTTCAATGAAATACATGTGAAAATTGTCACTGTCAGTATTGAATGAAATTCTGAGAAATACAAGTGAAAATTGTCATGGTCAGTACCAAATGATGTAATGAAAAAGTAGTGAAAATTGTCACTATCACTTCTGCATGATTTTCAGTGAAATAGTTGTGAAAACTGTCACTGTCAATCCTACATGAGTTTCAATAAAGTAGTCATATAAATTGTCACTGTAAGTCCTGAATGAGAGACAATAAAATAGAAGTGAAAATTGACATTATAAGTTCTGAATGACATTCAATGAAATAGAAGGGAAAATGTCACTGTCAATTCTGAATGAAATTCAATGAAATAAAACTGAAAATTGACACATTCAGACATGAATGTGATTCAATGAAATAGAAGTAAAAAATTGTCACTGTAAGTTTTGAATGATATTCAGTGAAATATAAGTGAAAATTGTCACTGTATTTTTTTTTTAATCATATCACTCCGAGCACATAGAATTGAAAACTGATATTGTCAGGACTGAATGAAATACAAAGAAATAGAAGTGAAAAATGACACTGTCAGTACTGAATGACATTCAATGAAATAAAAGTGAAAATTTAAACTGTCTGTCCTGAATGAGATTAAATGAAATAGAAGTGAAAATTGTCACTGCCAGTCCTGATTGATATTCAATAAAATAAATGTGAGAATGGATACTGTCATTCTCAAATGTGATTAAATGAAAAAGAAGTAAAGGATTGTCACTGTAATAATGAATAAGATACAATGAAATATTATTGAAAATTGACACTGTCGGTACTGACTGACATTCGATGAAACAGAAGAGAAAATTATCACCGTTTATCCTGAATAAGGTTCAATGAAATAGAGAGGAAAATTTTTACTGTCATTCCTGATTTATATGCAATGAAATAAAAGTGAAAATTGTCACTGTCACTCCTCAATCAGATTCAATGAAACAGAAGTGAAAATTGTCACTGTAAGTCCTGAATGTAATATTCTGAAATAAAAATAAAAATTGTCACTGTCAGTACTGAATCAGATTCAATTGAATATAAATGAAAATTATCACTATCAGTATTAAATGACATTCAATGAAATAGAAGTGAAAATAGTCAGTGCTTGTGCTGAATTAAATTCAGTGAAATAGAAGTAAAAGTACTCATTGTCAGTCCTGAATAAGATTCAGTGAAATAGAAGTGATAATAGTCTGGATTAGTACTGAGTGAGATTTAAGGAAAAAGAAGGAGAAGTGAGAATAATCACAGTCATTCTTGAATGAGATTCATTGAAAAAGAAGTGTAACTAGTCCCTGAAAGTCCTGAATGAGATACAATGAAATAGTAGTGAATCTTTTCACTGTCAGTACTGATTTGAATTCATTGAAATAGAAGTAACTATTGTCATTAAACGAAATTCAATGAAATACATGTGACAATTGTCACTGTCAGGACTGAATGAAATTCTGAGAAATACAAGTGAAAATTGTCATGGTCAGTACCAAATGATGTAATGAAAAAGTAGTGAAAATTGTCACTATCACTTCTGCATGATTTTCAGTGAAATAGTTGTGAAAACTGTCACTGTCAATCCTGCATGAGTTTCAATAAAGTACTAGTGTAAATTGTCACTGTAAGTCCTAAATGAGACACAATAAAATAGAAGTGAAAATTGATACTATAAGTTCTGAATGACATTCAATGAAATAGAAGGGAAAATGTCACTGTCAATTCCTGAATTAAATTTAATGAAATAAAATTAAAAATTGTCTCTGTAAGTTTTGAATGAGGTTTAATGAAATAGAAGTAAAAGTTGACACTGTCAGTCCTGCATGTGATTCAATTAAATAGAAGTAACAAATTTCACTGTCAGTCTGATCGTAATTCAATGAAATAAAAGTGAAAATTGTCACAGAAAGTTCCGAATATGATACACTAAAATAGAATTGAAAATTGTTACCGTGTGTACTGAAGCAGATTTAATGTAAAAGAAGTGAGCATTGTCACAATCAGTACTGAATGAGATTCTGTGAAATAGAAGTGAAAATTGATACTGCCAGTACTGAATGACATTCAACAAAATAAAATTAAAAATTGTCACTGTAAGCCCATGAATGAGATTCAATGAAAGAGAATTAAAAATTGACACTGTCAGTTCTGAATGGCATTCAATGAAATTGAAACTGTCTGTAATGAATGACATTCAATGAAATACAAGTGAAAAATGACACTGTCAGTACTTAATGACATTCAATGAAATAGTAATGAAAATTGTTACTGTCTCTCCTGAATAAGATTTAATGAAATAAATGTGAAAATTGTCACTGTCAGTCCTGATTGATATTCAATAAAATAAAGATGAGAATTGAAGCTGTCAGTCTCAAAATGTGATGAAATGAAATACAAGTGAAAAATGACACTATAATAAATAAGATACAATGAAATAGAACTGAAAATTGACACAGTCAGTCCTGAATGAGATTAAATGAAACAGAAGTAACAGTAAGTTTTGAATGCAATACACTGAAATAGAACTGAAAATTGTTGCTGTGTCTACTGAATCAGATTCAATGAAAAAGAAGTAAACATTGTCACAATAAATACTGAATGAGATTCTATGAAATTCTTGTGGCGAAGCTTTGTCACCAAGTTTTTGTGGCCTGTTAGGGCCCAGCAGCAAGACACAGAAACAAGCAGATAGGTTCAAACAGTGTATTAGAATAACAGAACATATATACAATAATAAGTATTAGTAGTCAGCAAAATAAAAGTGTATGTCCGAAAAGCATAGTTACACTGTGTCTTGACTGTCTTACAACTGCTTCCAGACTACCTTACAGGCGCATCCCCAGAAATCATGCAGATTATCATTTATTGATGGAGGTAGAGTCTATTCCTATAGATAGGGTACAATAACAGAAATACAAGTTAAAATTGACACTGTCAGTTCTAAATGACATTCAATAAAATAAAATTGAAAATTGTCACTGTAAGCCCATGAATGAAATTCAATGAAAGAAAATTGAAAATTGACACTGTAAGTGATGAATAACATTCAGTGTAATTTAAATTGTCAGTCTTGATTGATATTCAGTAAAATAAAAGTGAGAATTGAAGCTGTCAGTCTCAAAATGTGATGAATGAAATAGAAGTGAAATTTGTCAATGTAATAATGAATAAGATACAATTAAATAGTATTGAAAAGAGACATTAATGGTACTGAATAACATTCAATGAAACAGAAGTGAAAATTGTCACTGTTAATCCTGAATGAGATTAAATGAAATAGAAGTGAAAATTTTTAATGTCAGTTCTGATTGATATGCAATAAAATAAAAGTGAAACTTGTCACTGTCATTTCTGAATGAGATTAAATGAAATAGAAGTAAAAATTGTCACTGTCAGTCCTAAATGTGATATTCTGAAACAGAATTGAAAATTCTGTCAGTCATGAATGACATTCAATGAAACAGAATTGAAAATTGATACTGTCAGTTCTGAATGACATTCAATGAAATTGAATGGAAATATCACCACTGGTCTTGATGAATATCCAATGAAATAAAACTGAAAATTGTCACTGTCAGTACTGAATGAGATTAAATGAAACAGAAGTGAAAATTGTCACTGTAAGTTCTGAATGTAATATTCTGAAATAGAATTGAAAATTGTCACTGTCAGTACTGAATCAGATTGAATGAAACGAAAATGAAAATTCACACTGTTTATTAGTGAATGAGATTCAATGAAATAAAAGTGAAAATTGACACTGTCAATCCTGAATGAAATTCAATAAAATAGAAGTAAATTATCATTGTTAGTCCTGGATGAGCTTAAGTAAAAAAGAAGAGAAAGATTTTACTGTCAATCTTGATTGATATGCAATGAAATAAAAGTGACAATTGTCACTCTCAGTGTTAAAAGAGATTCAACAAAATAGATTGATATTCAATGAAAAAAAGGAATTGTCTCTGATAGTCCAGGAATGAGAGTTAATGGAAATAGATTTGAAAAATATCACATTCTGATATGAATGACATTCAATGAAACAGAAGTGAAAATTGTCACATTCTATCCTGAATGAAAAAGAAGTAAAAATTATCATTGTTATACCAGAATGAGGTTCAATGAAATAGAAAGGAAAATATTTAGTCATTCCTGACTGATATGCAATAAAAAATGGTGAAAGTTGTCACTGTCAGTACGGAATGAGGTTCAGTGATATTTGAAGTGAAAAATGACGCTGTCAGTACTGAATGACATTCATTGAAATAGAAGAGAAAGTTTTCACTGTCAGGCCTGATTGAAATTCAATGAAATAAAAGTGAAAATTATCACTGTCAGTCCTGAATGAGATTTAATCAAACAGAAGTGAAAATTGTCACAGTAAGTCTCAAATGTGATACACTGAAATAGAATTGAAAATTGTTTCTGTATGTACTGAATTCTTATTCAGTACATACAGAAACAATGAAATAGAAGTAAACATTGTCACAATCAGTACTGAATGAGATTCTGTGAAATATAAGTGAACATTGACATTGTCAGTACCAAATAACATTCAATAAAATAGAATGGGGAAAATGGTCACTATAAGTCCCGAATGAGATTCAATGAAATAGAAGTGAAAGTTTTCACTGTCAATTCTGATTGGTATTCATGAAAAAAAGGAAAATTGTCACTGTCAGTCCTGATTGATATACAATAAAATAAAAGTGAGAATTAACACTATCAGTCTTCAATGTGATTAAATGGAAAAGAAGTGAAAATTGTCATTGTAATATTGAATAAGATACAATGAAAACATATTAAAAATTGATGGTCAGTATTGAATGATATTCAATGAAAAGGTAAGTAAAACTGTCTCTGTCAATTCTGAATGAAATTCAATGAAGTAGAAGAAAAAATTGTCACTGTTAATCATTAATGAGGTTCAATGAAATAGAAAGGAAACTTTTTACTGTCAGTCCTGATTGATATGCAATGAAATAAAAGTGAAAATTGTCACTGTCATTTCTGAATGAGATTAAATGAAACAGAAGTGAAAATTGTCACTGTAAGTTCTGAATGTGATATTCTGAAATAGAATTGAAAATTGTCACTGTCAGTGCTATTTCAGATTCAATGAAATAAAAGTGAAAATTGTCACTATCATTATTGAATGACATTCAATGAAAATGAGGAGAAAATTTGCACTCTCAGTGCTAAATGAGATTTAATAAGATAGAATGAAAATTGTCACTGTCATTTCTGGATGAGATTCACTGGAATAGAAAAGAAATTTGTCACTGTAAGTCCTGAATGAGATAAGTTCCTAAAAAGATTCAATTAAATAAAGCTGTAAATTGACACTCTCAGTTCTGAATGAAAGTCAATGAAATAGAAGTTAAAATTTTCACCCTAACTCCTGAATGAGATAAGGTGAATGGAAGTGCAAATGAACACAGTCAGCACTGAATGTATCATGGGTTATCATTCTAGTGAAGAGTAGTTGTAAGTTGTTGCAGATTAACGGAATTTGGCCTCATTGTAGATAGCCCACTATAAGTCAGAAAAAGATTATAAATCAAGAAAAGTAAATTGAGTTTAGAAATAACATTTTATATATACAAATATCAATTAAGGTTTTTACAATTAAAGTAATCCTTTAAATATGGGTTCAACTGATGTTAAAATGTTCATGGCAATAAATGCTGAAAAGAGAGTTTTTGCGTATGAATGTATGAGCGTTGTAAATTAGGAATGTCTTTGATGTATCCGCTCCTTTGGTAGGTAAGTAGTTTTGAGACAGCGAAGGATAAGATGATAGTAATTCACTTGACATCAGTCAATGGAGATGCTAATTGCACTCGTCTCTCTCGAGCCTGTCTGTGTGTGTCTGTCTGGGTCTGTCTCAGCTTTTTATTTCGTCTTTTGGATTGCAGCAGATCATTTGGGAATTCACATCCGTATTTGATTCTGGGCTTCCCATTGGCTGATAAATAAAGTTTGTGTGGGCTCGTGAACTGGAATTTAATATTTAATTAATTTTTAGTTTTCAACCAGAACATCTGTGTTGAGCCGGAGTGCGCACCGACAAATTTTGGTAATTTGCTTTCTGGTTGTGAGAGTGCAAACATCCAGTCCCTCGCTTTGCTCGGTATCACCAGAAATGACATTCCATGAAATAAAAGTGAAAATTGTTATTTTTAGTCCTGAATGACATTCAATGAAATAGAAATAAAAATTGTCACTGTATTCCTAATGAGATTTACTATAATCATTACAAGGATGCATTTATATATAAAAATAATATTAATAATGTATAAAAAGTTACAGTAATGGATTCTATTGAGTCCTAAGCGTCATTCCTAAAAAGTTGTAATTCATGAAGTAGCGTAAAAATAAAGAAATTAGCAATAGAACATTTTGGAAAATGCCAGAATGTTCCAGTAAAATCAAGAGAGTTCTAAAAAGTTCTAGAAGTATGCAAATTAGGTGTTAGCCCCTATAAAAATAGTTTTTGTGCAGAGAACAGTCAGTTGCTACCAGGGTCTGCCGTTGTTATCAACTCCAGTTTGATTCAGGATTTATATCCAGCCATAAAGATCTAAGAAGCTGCCGTCCAACAAAAACCTGAAAGAGAACCTCATGGAACTATATGTGTAAATACATATTTTGGACTATTTCATTGACCATACTTCAAATATTTCTTTATATAACTCATTTGAGGATTCCAAAAAGTACAGCACTTAATTCCCCTCCAACTTAACTGGGTAAAGATATTTGACACCTTCCCTCCCTTTCTCTCCTCATAACACTTCCAGTAACACTTCCCGTAACACTTCCTGTAACACTATGCGTTTTCTATGTCTCTTGATTTGGATGCCAAAGTGTATATTTGTAAATATTTTTATCTAATGTTTTGTGAATTAAATATTTGTCTGTCATTTATCTCTGAGTTTTTGTCAATCATTTTTTTTTCTTTTGTTACACTTAACACATAACAGTAATAGAAGTGAAAATTTTCACTGTCAATCCTGATTGATATTCAATAATAAAAAAAAATCAGTCAGTGCATGAATGAGATTCAATAAAATAAAATTGAAAATTGACACTGTCATTACTCAATGAAATAGAAGAGAAAATTGTCATGTCAATCCTGAATGAGATTCAATGAAATCAAGATGAAAATTTTGAATTCTATTTCATTGTATCTTATTCATGACTGACAGTGACAACTTTCACTTTTATTTCATTGAATATCAATCATGTCTGAGAGTTAAAATTTTTTACTTCTATTTCTTTGGATTTCATTCAGTACTACAGTGACAATTTTCACTTCTTTTCATTGTATCTCATTCAGTACTGACATTGACAATTTTCACTTCTATTTCAGCATATTACATTCAGGACTTAAAGTGATAATTTACACTTCCATTTCATTTAATCTCATTCAGGACTGATTGACATTCAATGAAATAAAAGTGAAAATTTCACTGTCAGTACTGAATGACATTCAATAAAATGGAAAGTGAAATTAAGCAGGGCTAAAAAGGTGATTAAGCAAATTAGAGGTGAAAATTATCATGGTCAGTATAGAATGAAATTGAATGAAATAAAAGGGAAAGCAATTGCTGTTGGTACTTAATGTGATACAATGAAATACAAGGGAGAATTCAATGAAAAAGATGCAAATATTATCACATTAATACTGAATGAGATTCAATTAAATAAAAGTGAAAATTTTCACTGTCAGTCCTGACTGATATTCAATAAAAAATTTTCACTGTCAGTCCATGAATGAGTGATGATGAAATAGAATTGAAAATTGAAACTCATTACTCTATGACATTCAATGAAATAAATAGAAGAGAAAATTGACACTATCAATCCTGAAAGAGATTCAATGAAATCAAGCTGAAAATTGTTAGTCAGGCTCGAATGAGATTCAATGAAATAGAATTTTTAAAAAATTACACTCTCAGTCCTGTTTAATATTCAACAAAATAAAAAGGAAAATTGTCACTGTCTGTCCTGAATGAGATTCAATGAAATACAAGTAAAAATTTTGTCTTTGTCAGTCCTGAATAAGATACAGTTAATAAAATAAAAAATTGTCACTGTCAGTACTAAATGATAGTCGATGAAATAGAAGTGAAAATTTACTCTCAGTGGTAAATAAAATTCAATAAAATAGAAGTTAAAAAATTGTCATTGTTAGTCTTGAATGAGATACAATGAAATAGAATTGAAAATTGTCACTGTCATTACTGAATGAGATTAAATAAAATAGAAAGTAAAATTGTCACTGTCAGTCCTGAATGATATTCTGTGAAATGGATGTGACAATCGTCACCATACCTGAATAAGGTATAGTGAATAGAATTGAAAATTGACACTGTCTGTACTGAATGAGATTCAATGAAATAGAAGTGAAAATTGTTACAGCCTGTCTTTAATGATATTGCATGAAAGATAAGTGATAATAATCACTGTCAATGCTGAAGAAGATTCAATGAAATAGGGATGAAAATTGTCACTGGCTGTTCTGAATAGAATTCATTGAAATAGAAATGAGTATTATCACTGAATGAGTTACAATGAAATAAAAGTGAAAATTGTCATTGACAGAACTGAATGAGATTTTTGTGGGAGAATGAAAATTAAATAATAGATTAAAAAAATGAAAAACTAGTAATAAAAAATAAATAATTTAATTTTTCCCATAATGCAAATGAAAACCAAAGAAAATGGTTTCTGGTCACCTCAATAGTTTATGACCCCACTTTCACAAAGTAGTTTGTCTATCTCTAAATACTTTTGAATCATTGGATATGGACGTGTTTTTTTGCAGCACACTTAGAAAACATCATGCAGACTTGAGGTGGACCACTCTTTTACATCTGAGTTAGCATGCCCACATGTGTCAATAAAAACTTATTCTTAATCTTCCAACCATGTTTGTGTTATTTATTGAGGTTCAACAACAGTACCACCTTGCAATCTTCTTCGTCTATTTGCCATGTCCTTTCAGGACATAGGCGATCATGGCTTTCCACATCTCCCTATTCCTGGTGGCTCTTATCACGCTTTCTCCTGTTACACCATGCAACCCTCATTGTCATCCACCTGATTAGGTCCTTCAAATATGTTATCTGCTGCTTTCCCCTGTCTCTTTTCCCCTCTATCTGGCTTGTTAGTATCAGGTTCTCCAAGCCCTCCTTCCTTATTGCATGTCCCAGGAACTTCAGCTGTCTCTTCCTGATGCTCAGTATTAATTTCCTTTTCATTTCTATCCTTTCTAAAACCTCATCATTGCTCACATGCTTCATCCATATTTGCAGCATCCTTCTGTAGAACCACATTTTAGTTGCTTGTTGTTTTTCCTTAATCTTTGATGATATTGTCCAACATTCACTGCCATATTGAAGAATTGACATCACATAGCAATCCAATACTCTCTTCTTTGTTTCTAGCAAAATTGTCCTGTTTCTTAATACTTTACTCAATTTCCGGAATGCTTCCTTCATCATGCCAATTCACCTTTGGATTTTGCAATACTGGATGAAAAAATCCATGTACCAACCCATTACAATTGGTGATGATGACGTGATTTGAAGATGCAGTACAAAACTCAACTATAGACACTTTCTTAAAACTGACAGCCAGTGAAAAAAGCAAGTCAACCAGTTTCACCTATCATACCTTGCATGTAGATAGAAAAAAATGATTTTAAAATTTTTGGTCTTGTCAGTCATTTTTCATTTTTCTTCTAAATATTAAAAAAATTTAGCTCATTCAATTGTTTATTTTGTATATAATTTACAACAATGATTTTTAGGATGTGCATTGTGGTGCATTGGATATCGGCTCAGAACAAGAAACCGGGGAGCCGAGTTTGAATTCCAGCTGAATTCATTGTATACACTTTCGCGCAAATACCCTTGGGAAAGGTATTAATCCGTCTATTCCTTCCAGTTATGGGTTAAATAACAGGACAGATTGGGTTCTATAGCCTTGGCTGGCAACCAGTCTACCGCAGAAAGCAATGGCAACCTACTGCGAGATAATATTCTGCCCAGTCAGTCATGTCTCTTTCGAGACATGATCGCCCAAGCATATTTCACGAATGGCACTTAACTGACTGAATTTACAAAAAAACATTTGTTTTTTTTTTAAGAAAAATAATGTTACCCTTTCAAGGGTTGTGATTAAACTTCATGTACAGAGCAGATTTATTACTGAAACTCAGCTACATGTCATGTAAGTGTTTGGATTGTCTTAAAAAAAAAATGGAATACATGAAACAAACATATTTTTTTTAACTGCCAACCATTCCACAAATGTATAAAATGAACACAGCAGCAATGGCTGGCATCAAAGTCCCAATGTTTATAGAAACTGCCGCTGATGGCTGGTTTGCTATTATTAAAGCCAAGTCTTATTTGTGGAAAATAAGGCCTTTGGTAACAAAATTTGATAATGTAGTTTCGACCCTGCCACCTGAACTGGTGATGAATATCCAGGCATCCATTTTAACAAAAAAGAATTATGAGGAACTGAAAGAAGCTGTCATTAGCAGTTACGAAAAAACAAAGCCAGAACCTTTTGAAAAACTGATACATGGCACGAAGATGACAAGCAGGCCTTCTCTCTACCTGAGAGAATGAATAGCTACAGCTGACAAAGTAAGAGTTGGGGAAGACTTCACACAAGCCATGTCTTCTTCAGTCATATCTGCTGTTAGGAACATTACATTGTTTGACCTTGGTACCTTGTCAGATAAACCTTTGCCATTTATGAAAACTGATGTGGTTTAAAACACCACGGCTAAACGCCATGGAAAGTAAGCCTGAAGGATAACAAATACCAACACTGAAAGGCATATTAGGAGTACTTCCATTCTATGAAAATCAGAGACCCCTAGTAGTATGCCATGGACACCTCTATTTTGGAAGAAAATCCAAAAGATATAAACCCTGGTGTTAGTGGCCAAACAAAACAGCCTGTAAAATACAACCAAATTCCAGCTCAACGTCACAAACCAGATGACCTATAATGAATGAAAAATCCAGTTCAGAAAAGATTTTGAGCAGATTGCCATTGCAAACAATGATTTGCCCCTTTTGATGTTACAACCTGGATTTAAAAAATGACATTGAAGTTCCTGATTGATACTGATGCTTCAGTAACAATATTACCCAACTGGTCGGGTGCCCCTGCTATTCTCCTCGGGGTTCTTGACAAAATACAACAGAGAGTCTGTAATGTGATTGATACCGACTTGGCAGACCGGCTGCAGTCACTCTCTCACCAGCGTGACATGGCCTCCCTTTCATGGCTTCTGCTCCAATGAACTTAGATCACTGGTGCCCCCTAGGTACAAATTTGCACAAGATACTAGATTAGCAACTAAGTCCCACCCTCTTACAGTGAAACCAATAAGATGTAACTGCAATTTCTACTCTAACAGATTCTTTTCTCGCACTTTCCGCCTGTGGAATTCTCTTCCACATTATTGCTTCCCCCGACAGCTACAATCTCCAGGAGTTTAAATGCAAGGTCAACAGACAACTCCTAACACACTAACTCGCATCCATTCTCTCAAACACTCTTCCCATCTGCCCAACCCTCAGCCTTGGTATCCTTACCCGTCTATCACCCTCCTTCTGACATTTCTTATATTTAATCTCTCTTTCTTTTCACCTCCCCCAATGTAACCCCCTGTGCAATAGTGGCAGTGGAATGCCTTGCTTGGGGTAAAATGATTAAAAAAAACAAACAAAAAAAAAACAGACTCTGCCTAAACCCAACTTTGGTCCACCTACCCTCAGTCACTGGACAAGCTATTCGATATTCTGGAGAAACCTCTATTGACACAGGCTATCCAGAACATCACCACTCATATAGATGGACTGTAGCAGTGACAGACACAGTCAACCTACTTTTGGGCACAAGCTGTATGCAACATTATGGGCTGCTAGTGAACTTCAAAGATGGAAGACCAGACCCAAATACAAAACACTACCTACAGGGTAAGCATGTTGAGAGACCCATACACCAGATATCAATCAATAACAGTCACAGTCGCATTCTACAAGAAATTATAGGTCCATTATTCTAAGAACTGCCAGCGCTGCTGACATCAAGAATCAAGGCACCTATCTCAGCATTGTCAAAAGTCAGACATAGCATAGATACAGGTGATAGTTCACCCACCTTTGCTAAAGTGAGACAAATGTATGAAGAAAAACTCAAAGCTGCTGAGGAAGAATTTACGACGCTACTCGAAGCAGGAATAATAAGACATTCAAACTCTCCCTGGTTGTTCCCCCTTCACATGGTTAAAAAATCAACACCTGGACAGTGGCAAGCCTGCTGAGACTACAGGAACTTGAATTAGTAGACAAACCCCAACAGATACCTAGTGCTGAAAATGTAATCTTTTTTATCATATATTTAAATTGTTATCATGCTTTAGTTTTTTGTATAAGGTGCACCAAAGGAAATTTTTGTGCAAGATCATTATGTAAATTTTGTATTTGTTTTTTCTTCTGTAATAAATGTTTCTCTTTTGAAATTTCATGTAGTGGTTGAATTTTATTGCTTGTGTCTTATTTAACTTTTTCTATGACTTTTTTTTTTTTTTAATCGTATCACCCCGAGCAAGGCGGTAACGCCACTGATGTGAAGGGGGCTATGTAATAGTGAAAAGACTGGAAAAGAGAAAGCCGGAAACCACGTCCTAAACAGGGAACAAGGGATGAACCTCTTAACCTGTTCAATAGACGTGGGTGGAGTGTGAACTGGGCAATAGATAGATCTATCTACTCCAATTGAAGAAAAACAAAAAAACAAAGTGTGAAGATTGGAAAAGAGAAGCCGAAAACCACATCCTAAACAGGGAACAAGGGATGAGCCTCTTAACCTGTTCAATAGACGTGGGTGGAGTGTGAACTGGGCGATAGATAGAACATCAATGTCTACAACTTTTAGACATTTGGAAAAGTTGATGAATCAAATAAACAGGGCTTTATGTCTATATTATTAACAAAAGGTTTATTTAAATATAATAATATTATGTGTAACATGTGAGATAATAAAATTATTTACATGTAATAATACTGAATTAGGAAGTTTAGTTGTAAGATAACTTCTGTAATTTTGCATTTATGAACATTTTGACTGGTGGCTTATAGACAGAAGTGAGTGAATATTCCAGTTATCTTAACAGTGTGTAACTGTGCACTGGACATTAATATATTCATATGTTTAGGTGAACCCATAGTGGAAGAAAAATCACAAATTAATCTTTAATAAAATTTTTGTTGGTTGAAGTTCACAGAAATATTCACATTCCAATAGACAATTTTTTCTTTTTTTTTTCCAACATTAGATTCTTGTGAAAAACAAATTTTTTCAGAATTTATGATGATGAAGAAGTAAATTACTTCCACCAACAAAACTGGACAGGATTTATGTATTTATCATTCAACCATGGCAGTGGTTGAATATATTCTTAAGTCCGACATTGAGTGAAACTCGGCAGATTTCAAACTTCACCCTAATTCCGTTTTCAACCAAATTTCAAACAGTTTACAAAGTTAGATAGGACATCTCCTTAGCTACATTTTGAAAAAAAATTTGAATTTTGGTTCAGTAGAAAAAAAGTTACATCAAAATATGTAAATTCCGAAAAGGGAGACTAACTATATAAGTACATAAGTGATTGACTAATGTTTCTAATAATAAATCTTATTCTTTATAACTTTTTTCTGTTTAATATTTTTGCATGCGGTTTTCAACATTTAAATTCTGATGATATCTTTTATCATTTTTGTCAATCAAATTTTGCTTATCACTTATCATTTTATCAGAATTGATTATCAGAATTAATTATAAATAATCAATTTTTTATTGTTTTTATTAATAAGCTACCTATAAATTATTTTCTTTTTAATATTTTTGAATGCAGTTTTCTGCATTAAATTTATATTAAATTAATAGCAATGCTTGGAAAAATCATGGATTACATGGGAATATGCATACATGCAAAGTAATATTCTTAAGATCATATTAAACCTGGAAAAGAACAGGACAAGTTATTAAACCTGGAAAAGAACAGGACAAGTTATTAAACCTGGAAAAGTAAAGGACAAGATGTTCTAGTGAAGTAAAAAATAAGAAATTTCTTACTTAAAATATTACAGCTAAAAATAAAATTTGAATGCAATATTTTCAGTAAGAAATTTCTTATTTTTTACTTCACTAGAATATCTTGTCCTTTGCTTTTCAAGATTTAATAACTTGTCTTGTTCTTTCCTAGGTTTAATATAATCTTAAGAATATTAGGTGTATGGCTAGGTCTTGAAAGCTGTCAAAATGCATTTAGTAAAATAAAGGAAGGTAAAAGTAAAATAAATTACAGATATACTCACATAAACATACACACATGACACTGTCACGGACACGCACACACCACAAGATAAAGCAGATAGATAAAACAACAGTAATAAAATAAATCCTCTTCAACTCTGGCAAAAGTCAAACTAATGGTCAGGTCACACATACTTAGATAAACCACATATTAAAGCAGACTGATATTATCAGACCAGAAAAAGGTCCCAACTGTAAATCACACATGTATATATATATATATATATATATATATATATACCACACACACACACATGCTCTAACACACACGCACACACACACACACAAGCACTCGCTACAATTAACAACAGCAGCATCTAGGAACGACCATTTCTTTAAAGGCACGGACTTACTCGGACAGACAAATGCTCCTCTACCATTCCGAAGATAAGATTTTGATCTCGAAATAATAATGTATAATAGATAAAACCCCAAAACTTCTTTACCTTTTATTTTACTAAACGCATTGTGACAGCCTTCAAGACGGAACCATACACCTAATACACACAATGCTTCAAGCAAATTACAAAACTTTATTAAGAATATTACTTTACATGCGTTAATTTTCCCAGTAATTAACATTTAATTGTTCAACCCATAATATTTCCAAGTTATCAATAAATTTAAGTTACATTTTGTGAAAGGGAGAAGAATAAGCCAATGAATAAGTGATAAAATTGGGGGAAGGCAAGTTCAAGGATTTTTGGATTTTCTTAACCTTGCAGGATAGGATTTTTTCTTGTTTTTACCATTTATTTAAAAAAAATAATATATTAAAAAAAGGTGACTTTTAATAGTTGTATAAAAAGCAAAGTAATTATCTCACTTATTATTATTAGGACCTTGAATAAGATCTCACTGATTTTTCATGAAAAGTAATGTTTTATTTATAAAAATTAGTAAGAAACATGCCACTGAAAGCATTGTCCATCGCTAGCCACTATTTTTTTCCATCTTTCTGGCAGCATCTGAATTCCACATTGGAAAAACGACATGTCTTTTGAAGTTAACCATGAGCTGACCTGTTTTTTGACATCTTCTTAAGAATGAAAGTACTGCCCAACCAGGCCATGTGCCATTGAATGAAACATGATAATCAGACAGGGAAATGTTTGGTGAATACAGTGGGTGGAGTAGGACTTCCCATTGCAGCATTTCCAAGTAGGTTTTAACTCATTTTGCAACATGCAGCCCAGTGTTCTCATGTTGCAAAATCACTTTCTTGTGTCCCTGCTCAAATAACAGCCGTTTTCTTTCTTCAATACTCGGCTCAAACACATCAATTGTAGTCAATAGCAATCTCCTGTGATGGTTTCAATCAGTTTGAGCAGCTCATAAACTACACTCAACTGGTCCCACCAAACGCAGACCAGAAGCTTCGAACCATAATATTCAGCTTTGCTACCAATATTGATGTATGGTTGAGCTTAACCCACCATCTTCTACACTTAGTGTATCTATCATAGTGTATCTACTTTTTATTGCTGGTCATGATCAGTCAGTTAAGTGCCATATGTGATACATGCTTAGGCGATCATATCTCTTTCAAAATATGACTGACTGGGCAGGATTATCCCACAGTAGGTTGCCATTACTTTCTGTGGTAGACTGGTTGTTAGCCAAGGCTATAGAACCCAATCTGTCCTGTTATTTAACCCATAACTTGAAGGAAGAGAAGGATTAATACCTTTCCCAAGGGTATTTGCATGTAAGTGAATTGAAGGAATTCAACTGAAATTAACAGCTGGTCATGATATGATGCAAAAAAATCTTTTTTTTTTTGCTGATGAAGCAGCTGTTCACACCGAGCAAGACACTGTTCAATGTCTCTTGGCTTCAACTTGTACAGTACCCAATGTCCTTGCTTTTGAATCACTCCTAATGGTTTCAAACATTTTAAAACTATTGTGTGATCAATTCCTAATTATTCTGCAAGTTCAGCTTGCACCTGACATGAGTTTTCATCAAGTAATGCTGCCAATTCTTCATCTTCAAACTTTTTCAGTACGCCTAAATATTCTTTACTAGCAGTGTAGCCCGGCGTTGCTTGGGTGTAATGAAAGCTTTAAAACTAATCCATGATCCTGGAGCTCAGACTCAGCTTAATGAATATTTATGTGAAGTTTGGTGAAAATCAGATAAAAATTGTGGATTTGTATAAAGGACATACAGACAGATAAACAGACACACACACAAACATCTTGCCTTTTATATATATATATATATATATTATTGATTTTCTGCACTATTGTAAGAACTGCAACCTTGAAACTTCTGAATATCGTTTCTTATGTCTTTGTCTATGAGTGTATCAAATTTGATTATAATCGGACCACTCTTTCTATAACCTGATTTTTCCGATTATCGATTTTCGATATTTATCGGGGGTACCTCAACACAGAACCTAGCTAAGAACACACTTGCAGATGCTTATAGTACAACTGTGTAAATTTTCGTTTTGTAGTCTATAGGTAACGGACACACACACATGCACAAAGTTCCGTTTATAAATAAGTTTAGATTCAGATTTAGATGTTTCAGAGGATTAAATCATCTTATTGCCTTGCGACTAAATCAAACCACAGAAACTGTTAGACTTTAGCTTCCAGAATTTTGTTCCATATGTATATCAAAATGTCTAAAATATATCTAAAATATATCCAAATGAAAATAGAATGGTTCTTTTGTTATTATTACTTTGCAAAATTTTACAAAGCAAGGAAGCAAAGATGAACTCGTCCGAATCACCCCAAATCTCTTTCATTCTTTCATTGCTGAAACTGCAATATAGGTAATTATTAAATATTTATAAATTCATTTGATGCACATGTTATTGCACAATATTAACAAGAAGAACCATTCTATTTTCATTTACAATTATTCACTTGGCAATAAATACTAAAAAATAGTATGCAATACATCATTCTTTTAAAACACTGGGGTGGCCTAATAATTATGGCCGGTAGTGTAGGTTTGTGGTGAATATGGAATTAAAAGTAACTCTTTCTTCACTGCTTACAAATTTTGTGATCCAATATGAAATCTAATTTTTACCAATAAGAAAAAGGATTGACCCACCACCCACTATACTGAAGGAAAAAGACAAGCCAAACTTCCTGATCTGGTGTTAATAATTTTCTAACCAATAAAAGGGAGTAATTTACACAAATTGAGAGAAGTTAACAAGCCTGTTTGAAATGACCTTTGAAATATATATAGAAAAAGAAAGTTGTGGCAGACATGAGATAGAAACTGGAATGAGCACAACTGTTTCTGACTTACCTTGTCCTCACCAAAAAAGAGCCCATATTTGCTTAACATGTAAAGCTACTGCAGTTAAAATGAAGGAAAAAGAAAAAGCACTTACCGCTCTGCTGTAACCCATCCTTGGCCAGATAACGTAAAAAAATAAGGGGGACTTGCATTTCATTTTTATACAATAAAGATGCAATGCATTATGGGATCGTATGAAGACATAAAGGATTATGGGTATATAGACAAATATAAAAGCAACTAATTTGCGAGGTGTGTGAAGCAAGGTTTACAGTTAGCGGCTGAAACGTCTGTTAGTACGATTTTGAGACAGAACTCAAGAAGGAACGACTCTGGGTTGGAATACCAGCTGGGAGAGACACAATTCACTCGCTGGTTGCTGTTTTCACTTTATTTTGCCACAAAAGTGTAATCAGTCAGATGGGAGCAGAGATCAGATAAGATGCGGCCACAATGTAAAGGAGAAATTTGATTCTGCTGAACCGGACATGTCTTGATGATATACATTCCCTCTCTTTCTCCTTCTCTCATGTACTTTTTTCCTTTATCTCTACTTCTTTGTTCTTATCATTCTTGCAGTCAACAAAGAAGACAACAACAACAACAACAATAAGACATTTCAATTGACTCCTAAAAATTAACGCCAATAAGTACAATTTTCTTTTATTACTCATCTACCCAAACCTCATTCTCTGTTTCTCATCTACCCAACCCTCATTCTCTGTATCCTTACCTGCCTATCACCCACCCTCTGACATTTCCTATATTTAATCATCCTTTCTCCACTCTATGTAGCCCCTTGCACAAGAATGTCAAAAAGGTAGACAAAGTTCAGATTTGCACAAGAATGTCAAAAAGGTAGACAAAGTTCAGATTTGCACAAGAATGTCAAAAAGGTAGACAAAGTTCAGATTTGCACAAGAATGTCAAAAAGGTAGACAAAGGTCAGATTTGCACAAGAATGTCAAAAAGGTAGACAAAGGTCAGATTTGCACAAGAATGTCAAAAAGGTAGATAAAGGTCAGATTTGCACAAGAATGTCAAAAAGGTAGACAAAGGTCAGATTTGCACAAGAATGTCAAAAAGGTAGATAAAGGTCAGATTTGCACAAGAATGTCAAAAAGGTAGACAAAGGTCAGATTTGCACAAGAATGTCAAAAAGGTAGACAAAGGTCAGATTTGCACAAGAATGTCAAAAAGGTAGATAAAGGTCAGATTTGCACAAGAATGTCAAAAAGGTAGACAAAGGTCAGATTTGCACAAGAATGTCAAAAAGGTAGATAAAGGTCAGATTTGCACAAGAATGTCAAAAAGGTAGATAAAGGTCAGATTTGCACAAGTAATAAAAAGGTCAAAAAGGATAAAGGTCAAAGGATTTGCAAGAATTTGTCAAAAAGGCAGAATGATTTCAAAAAGGTAAAAAGGACAAAGGTCAGATTTGCACAAGAATGTCAAAAAGGTAGACAGAGAAACAGTTTGCACAAGAATTAAAAAAGGGAAACATGTGTTAGATTTACATGAAAGCTAAAAGAATAGATACAGATTAGGTTTGCACAAAAAATATAACAGGGAGACACAGGTGTGGTTTTTCTAAGAATCAAAAATGAAGACATAGGTTAGGTTTGCACAAGAATAAAAAAGGCAGAAACAGGTTTACTTTGCATGAGATTCAAATAGATAGACACCGGTTCAGTCTGTATAAGAGTCTAAAATATGTTTTGTTTGCACAAGAATTAAAAAGTAGACACATATTAGGGTTGCATAAGAGTTCAAAAGGTAGACTGGGTGTTATATGCAATCAAATAGATCAAACTTCCACATTAGTTTTCTAGAATCAGATTTTTTCACAGGTAAAGTCAAATACATCTGTCTATATTTCTGAGGTGGGGTATTGTAACCATTTACTCCAGGGACTGGCCACCCTGCTCATATTAACAAGGCAATTCATCCCACGAAACTCCCCCTGAGAATTTTTGCGAGCACCTAC
The DNA here is from genome assembly GCA_037127315.1 of Ascarosepion bandense. Classification (NCBI taxonomy): domain Eukaryota; kingdom Metazoa; phylum Mollusca; class Cephalopoda; order Sepiida; family Sepiidae; genus Ascarosepion; species Ascarosepion bandense. The sequence continues at coordinate 625,127 of JBBBDQ010001125.1, forward strand.
TATGTGATTTAAAAGTTTTTCACACCTCTGTGAGAAATTTAAGAATTTAACATCAATTCTTTCATTTTGATTTTTCATGTCTGTGAACTGATAGTAAAAAGAAAATTCAAAAGATATTAAGGGGGTGCAGAGATAGACTGCTACAAAATGAAAGATTACTTGAAAAAAATTTTGATTATTATGGAAACAGGGACATTTTCATTCTCTTGACATAGAAACAACTTCTTTCAGATTAAAAACTATAAAAGCAAAGAAAATTTGACTTCAGCATAATAGTGTATTTTCCTTTTCTTAACTCTATTTTAAAGAAATTTAAAATGTCTTTTAAGAAACAAATGAAAAATCAATTTCAATCATTTTTTTATTAGTGTTTGTTTCATATTTAAAATTATATTTTAAGGTAATGTGAAATTTTAAATTGTTTTCCGTGTAGAAGTAGATTTTTCTTTCAGTTGTACTATGGTAGAACTTCCACTTTTTCTGGTATATCTTGGTGAAAATGTTTTATTTTTTTACATCTGTTATCCTCCACCCACCACATCCATTTAAATTCATGAAATTTCAAGAAATTAAATTTTTAGTAAAACCCAGGACTCATTGAAAAATGTAAATCATCTATTTTCTTTTTTCAAACAGTTTTTTCAATCACCTGCTCCAAATAGTTAAATAAAAAATGCAATGAAACTATGACATTATTTAATTAAATAAGCTTTTAAATATCCACACTGATGAGCTGTGATACAGTGAAACAGGCTTGTATGTGGATGACTAATATATATATATATATATATATATATAATGATAATATACATGCTAAAAAGCCTGCCTTCTCCTACCGAGCGCCCATAGCCCAGAAGTAGAATCGCCGACTGATGCCAATTCAGGTCGGGTTTCATTCTTAGGTTAAAAGCAATTGGAGTCTAACTGTACTGATGAGCTGTGATACAGTGAAAGAGATCTGTCTGCAGATGACTGTATATATATATATATATATATATATATATATATATATATATTAGAGAGAGAGAGAGATTATTATAGTCTGAAAAAGAATTTTAAGGAATAATGAATTTTTACAAGAATTGTTTTCATTTTTTCTTTTTTTAATTATAATCATTTATAAAGTTTCAAAATTATTTTAAAATTTCTCTTAAGCACTGTATCATTTTAGGTTATTGAGTTCTATTAATTGAAGACTACATTTACTAATTGAAAATTGAAAAGCTTAAAACAGATTTTTGTTTGATCTCTATTTGAGTGCCATGCAATAAAGACATTGTTAATTTAGTGCTGCATCACTAAGTGAGGACATGCTCCTCCCTAGCAACAATTCTAAAATGGCATATGCTGAGTAGAGTGAGTTGATGTTTCAGATAATTTTATAACTGAAATTTTAAATATAAAACCTGGTTATTTTTTAAAAAGAAGAAAAACTGTTTAATTTCAAAACCATTAATATTTTTGATGTGTAATTTTTGTGCATGCTAGTATATTTGCCATCAAAAAGAATGTTTTTATTTTTTTTTATTTTTAATGAAAAGCCCTTCATCGTCAAGCCTAATATAAGTGGCTTCCAATTCTTGCAATCTAAAATACAGTAAAATTATTTTTAACTTCACTCAATTTTCATTCATAGAAAATATAATTATTAGTGCAGTAGAATTAACAGGAATGTGTGGTGGTATATGAAGTTTAGTTTGAAGGCATAATTTTATTGATTTATTTATTTTTAACTTTAAAGTTTAAATCTTATTAAACTTCATTTCCTTTCTGCTCAGCTGTCTGCGATCATGTCTGCAATCATGCATGTTAAGAACAGGAATTTAGTCGTTGAACATCAAGTTTTCATGCCTGAATGAGAAAAATACTTTTTCATCGAGCATTTTGGACATGCCCAGTGCATCATATGTCTAAAAACTGTTGTTGTCATGAAAGAGTACAACATAAGCTGCCACGGAGAGACTGAACACCAATCATTAGACTTTGCGTTGACGTATGCCACTGAGAAGGATGCCATTATTAGACTCTCAGGTAGCCTGCACAAAAAACAATTTCACTTTTCCAGAAGCAGACTGCTGAGGCTGACAAGGTGACACCCATCAGTTATGTGATCTCCTGCCTCCTTGCTCACAGGATGAAGAAATTCGTGGATGGGAACTTCAAGTAGTGCCTTGTTGCTGTGGCAGACTCCATCTTTTGAGAGCACTGTTCTGTCTTTGAGAGCAAGAGCCTTTCATTCCACACTGTTTGTCAACATGTGAAGATGTCAGACAATGTGCATGACTCACTGAAGACCCACTGCTCAACTCTCATCACCTCCTCTCTCACAACACAAATGAAACAATCTAGCTGGCAGTTCTCATTCATGGGGTCACTGCTGACCTTTAGATGTGTGGGGAATTGTGTGTCACCACCACTGGGCAGGACATCTTTTACACTGTATTTCAGTATGTGGAGCAGCACTCCTTGGACCTCTCTCGTCTTGTGTGTGATAACTGACAGTGCCCTGGTAATGACTGGAGAGAAGAAGGATGCCACTTCGATGATAGCGTGCTACTGTGAGGCCACCAGACACACTCAGCCCATCCACAAGGTGCACTGCATCATCCACCAGGAGTCCCTCTGTGCCAACTCTACCAACCTCATTGATGTCATGTCTGTTGTAGTGAAAGCTGTCAATACCATCCTCTCTCACAGACTTGACCACTGTCAGTTTCAGATTCTGTTGAACAAAGTAAACATGCATTACAAGGACCTGCTCTACTTTTGTGAGATCAGCTAGCTGAGTCATGGAGCTGTGCTGTCCCATATGTACAACCTGCAGCAGGAGATCGCCACTTTCCTTAGTCAGAAAAAACTTCCCCACACTGACCACTTCTCCGACCTGCAATAACTTGCTTGCCTGGCCTTACTCACAGACATCACTATGCACCTGAACAACCTGAATATGAAGCTGCAAGGGAAATACAGTCTAGTAACAGACGTGCACATGCGCATCACTGCCTTCCAAGTGAAGCTGCGCTTGTGGAAAGCTCAGTTGACTAATGGTCAATTTGTGCATTTTCCTCACCTTGCTGCTTGTGCCCTTGAAGACGTAGACCTGGAAATTTGCGTTAGTGTTGTCACCTCTCTGTGAGAGAAATTTGTCTCCCATTTGACAAAAGTCAAGTTGCTAACTGCAAACTTCAAGCTTTTCACTGTCCATCTTGGACTTTCCCATGAATGACACGCATTTCTCCCTGCAGAGAGAGTTAGTGGAGCTGCAGTGGAACAATGAAGTGAAGACGAAGTTTCACACCTCTTCTTTGCTGTCATTCTTCTGTAACCTCGTCTTCCCTTCTAACAATTTTCCAACATACATTGCACATGTTCAATGCATTATTGCCATGTTTGGCAGCACCTACTGTTTTGAGCAGCTTTTCTCCAAAATGAAGGACACAAAGTTTCACCTTCACTCCCAACTTTTGGATCGTCACCTCAGTGACATTCTTCTGCTGTCTACCTCTTCCATTGAGCTGAATATCTAAGCATTTTTTCATACCAAACAGCACCAGTACATATACAGTGGAACCTGGTGAATGCGACCACTGTCGTCAGCAACCACCTGCTATTAACGACTGTTTTTCTATGCACGAACAATTTGATAATATCAATTGACCCCCCCCCCCAGTGAGTGACCTCTTCCAAAACGCAAACACTATCACTGGTCAAGTGACCACTTTAACAAAAATTCATTTTGGCAGTACAGTCTTAATTTTTAAATTAAGAGAATTTAAGTTAGTAATTTATTTCATTTTCCTTTTATCTAAGCCAGAAACACTTTCTTGTTGTTTTGTTATTGTAGTGAAGTGTCAAATTTTTATTATTTGTTGAAAAGGCGGTGGTCAAATGGCAGCTGTCTTGTATTAACATGTATTTATTACATTTGACAAGTTCAAAAGATTTGTCAGTTTCTGTACCAACTTGGATAAATTTCCGGCATATGTGAAATTTAAATTTTCAATGTTTATCTCTTTCATTATCTTTATTTTTTCTCAATCGTTTTACTCTCTCTCTCTCTCTCTCTCTCTCTCTCCCTGATCGTTGTCCTTTTTTCTTGTATGTTTGTTTATTTTTCCATATATTATCACAGATTCTCTTTTACGATCACTCACTTCTACGAAAAAAACTGAAAGCTTTGGTTCATGAAGGAAGACCAAGAAATGATGAACCAAATAAATAAGTGCCAACATCAATTAAAATCGAAGTGGTCACATTATAAAAAAATAAAAACACCACCCCGACTGTAATAACTGATTTTTTCAAGCCTACCCCAGTGTGAATAAATAATTTTTATTTCTTTTGTTAACCGTTGTAAATATGTTTTTAATGTTAAAAAAATAATTATGCTGAATAAATTTTTTTCCATCTTATGTTCCCATTTATTTGTTACCAGATTACATGGTAAAATACTAAAATATGTACAAATTCTGGAAAGTGAAATATACAATCATGGGAAGGATAGATCACAAGTCTTTAGTGAGCGACCACCTGCCATATGCAACCAGTTTTTGATGGCAGTAGGGGTGGTTGCATATAACAGGTTCCATTGTATATGTTTTTTCAATAAAATTCTTAAATACGCATGTATTGTTTAATTTTATACTAGTTTATCTTGTTTCAGGTTAAGGACATGCTCTATTTTTTTTCATTATATATATATATATAATATATGCTTTTTATAATGCAGTATTCCCTATCGCCTATTTGAACAGACTATACATGTGACTTGCTTTGGCAATTACTAGCCTGTGACCAGATTTCCTCTCTTGCCGTAGTGTATTCTCTTTAAAGTAAACCTCTCTTCTTTCATCTATGCACGTGTTGCTGTTCTTTCACTCGAGTACCACCTTGTCTGTTTGTAACCTCTTTAAAGGATACAACAGTTTGTCACTCAGGCCTTACAGCCTGCTTCCAAAAGTCTCATCTGGCCCTCACTCTGAAAAGGTTGCCTGCCCCTGATTTACACTATTTACATCATTTGGACTGATGCCTCTTTATTGCCATATTCATGACATTTCAGTTGTTATATGCTCCAGCCTTCTTCAGGTGATATACACTACAATTTCAAACCAAAAAGTCCATGATGGAAGATTTTTCTAATTCCATGTGCCATGCATTTTTTTTCTTTTTTTTTTTTTTGATATCTCAGTTTTAGTTAATTCCCGTTAGTAACTCAACTCAAGTTTTCATTCCCACTGCTGTGGATAGCAGCTCTTTGGGTCAAGTCAGTCTGTTGATTACTCAACCAACGTTTCTATCTACTGGGCCAAGTGTTCAATTTCAAATTCCAGTGTATATCACCTGAAGAAGACTGGGGTGTACAATGGCTGAAACATCATGAATATAGCAATAAAGATAAGGACAATAGTTCGAATGATGTCAGTCAGTTAAGTGCCATACATGAAACATGCTTGGGCGATCATGTCTTGAAAGAGACATGACTGACTGGGCCAAAGATTATCCCGCAGTAGGCTGCCATTGCTTTCTGCGGTAAACTGGTTGCCAGCTAAGGCTATAGAACCCAATCCGTCCTGTTATTTAACCCATAACTGGAGGGAAGAGACAGATTAGTACCTTTCTTAAGGGTATTTGCACGTAAGTGAATGCAATGAATTCAACTGAAATTCAAACTCAGCTCTCTGGTTTCTCATTCTGAGCCGATATCCACTGCACCACAACGCACATAAACAGCACAAAAAATCAAATATCTTATAAAGAATTCAGAACTATTTTGAGACTTTCTAAAAAAATTTTTAAGCCAAAAACCCTTTAAATAAAAGTAATCAGGTCATACTGATGAATAAAATCAATTATTGAACTGAAACAGATGGTATAAACCAAATCAGTTTTTTTTAATCAATTAGCAATAATTTTCTTAAATCTATATCTGTATCAAATTGTCTTAAATGACACAAGTCAGTGGATGCCTTCAGTAGCATAGTTGTTCACAAACTTGTCTTACTAATTCACTAATACAGTAATGTCAGTCTTCATTGGGTGACCCACTATTGTAGCCTTGAACCAGTTTAAATTAACCTTATGAAATTTATATATATAAAAGGCAATCTGTGAGTCTGTGTGTGACTGTTCCCTATGCACGCCTACATTTATTAAGCCACGCCATTCAAACTTCCTAGGGACACATATCTACAGGGAAGCCAGGTCGACATATACTTTTTGAATTTAAGTTCAGCAATTTTTACATTTCGCTTTTTTTGGCCAATGGAGACGATTGTTTACATTTGCTTTGTAAAACATCTAAGATCTAAGATGGTTGCTAAATTACATCACAGAAATCAAATCACACGTGTCAAATGCGACTAAAATGTTTTTTATTAAAAAAATAATGAGCCTTTATATTTAATTTTTATTCTGACATTTTAAAAATTCATTTGGTCAACAAAAAATATAAATATTTTTCCCTGTAATTTTGAAACAAAAGAAATATTTTTAAAAAAAGTGTTTTTTCAAACAAAAACAAAATATGTAAAAAAAAAGTGGCAATGGTTAGTTTAATTATTTAAGTCCTATTTTTTCAGATTTAATGTTTCATACTTTAGAAAATAGAATTTAAAAAAAATAAAGCTTTTTTTCGCTAAATATTTCATGCAGGAAATCAACTGTCTGTAATCTGTGCGGCATTAATGTAACCTTTTCCTCTAAAATTAAATTTCTTTTCCAACTTTCAATCTACTCCTCTCATTGGCATCTTCTACTACTACTAAAATGTTCTGAGTTGCACAGGCAACTCGGTGCTATGGTGCTAGTATCAAACATAACTCACAATTGAAATAGTTTCATAGTTTCATATTTCTATCCAATAGTCACAATCAAAATCTAGAAAACAAATCGATGATTGAGTTTCAAAACAGGTAAGTTTACTCCATTTTAAAAGAGTGATGCAACATAATCTTCCAACCATACATCATTCGCCCTTGTGTTATAAACTTAATAGATATTGAAAATGAGAGAAATCAATAATGAACCTGATTAAGAATTTTAAAGTTGACTATTTGTATTTAATGCTGGATTTTTTTAAAGTTTGTCATCAGCTGACGAGACAAAATATCAAGGTGCATCTATTTCTGTTTTGTCAGTATTCTTCTTCTATGTGCCCTGTCCCTTCAGGGCACGATCATAGCTTTCCATGTCTCCCTATCCCCTGATGGCTCTTAGCACGCCTTCTCCTGTTACATCACCCAAACCCTGCTCTGCCATCCACTAGCTCAACCCCATAAACTAGAATATAAATGTATAGAAACTAGCATGGCCACAAAATGAGGGATCAGTTTATATATTGATTATAATATAAATTTGATCCTACACTTTATATTCCACATTATAATTTCTTATAAACAGTTGGCATATATCTTCTTCTATGTGCCCTGTTCCTTCAGAACGTAGGCAATCATGGCTTTCCATGTCTCCCTATCCCTGGTGGCTCTTAGCTCCTGTTACACCATGCAACCCTTGTTCCCTCATCCACCTGATTAGGTCCTTCAAATATGTTATCCGTTGCTTTCCCCTGTCTCTTTTTCCCTCTATCTGGCTTGTTAGTATCAGGTTTTCCAAGCCCTCCTTCCTCATTGCATGTCCCAGGAACTTCAGCTGTCTCTTCCTGATACTCAGTATTTTCTTTCTTATTTCCACTACTTATATTCGTACACACTGTCAGTAGTTTGTACTTGCACTCAGTGGAAACAGGTGAGCAATAACTGAACAGTACTAAACAAACATAGATATCCTGAGACATGAGCACTGGAACAAGAACAGTCTATCCCCATAGATTAAATAAAGGGTTCAGTTTCTGCAGCTTACCCAGATCGATATACAGTTGAGAAAGATTGGAGGGCACGATGACCAAAACATGATAACAATAACAAAGATGAGGACAAGAGTTCAAATAATGATAATTCCTCATTCCAGAAATTCAGGCAAAAACCTTTCTTTCTTATTTTCAATATCAGTAAGTGCCATACATGATAAACGCTTGGGCAATCATGTCTAAAAACAGTCATGACTGATTGGGCATAAGATTATCCTGCGGTACGTTGCCATTGCTTTCTGTGGTAGACTGGTTGCCAACCAAGGCTATAGAAACCAATCTGTCTTGTTATTTAACCCATAAGTGGAGGGAAGAAATGGATTAATACCTTTCCTAAGGGCATTTGCGCATAAGTGAATGCAAGGAAATTAACTGGAATTCTAACTTGGCTCTCCGATACCCACTGCACCACAACGCACATCCTATATGTATGCACGTGTATACTGAGGAAAAGTAAATGCACTACTGATTTTATAATAGAAGTATATTGAAAATATACTTCTATAAAAAAATCAGTCGTGCACTTACTTTTCCTCAGTATACACATGACACATGCGTATATATGGACGTGTGGGAAGAGTAATGGATGTTGGTGTAGAAAGTAGAATTGTCTTGCCGAGGCCAATTTCCAGGTTAGTCAGTTGTGATCTCTTATATAAAAGTTCCTTTGTCGAAAGCATGAACCTGTCTCTTTTTCTCCCAAGTATGGGTTAAATAGCAATGTGATGAATTGGGATTTAAAATCTAAACAAGTAGTGAGATCATCTTTCATGTTTATGTCTTTCAACAAGATTGTCAAAATTTTTAATATCTGAAGAGCTACTGATGGCTTCTAGAAGATGGGTTACAATGTTTCTCTATATTCTTCATGATTCTGTGAGGAGAAGTTTCAATCACAGATATGATTGGTTTCATCAGACTACCTGCTTTGCATGTTTTTATATACATCATAAATATATAAAACAATTTTGAAAACTTTTTTGACATTGTAACTTGGAAAAAAGACTTATTCTCCCACTTAATTTTCTCCTGTTATAGGCATTGTCATATTCCTGATATAATAACATCGAAGCTTGTGGACAGAATGAAACAGATGGGCTGAAAGGAAAAGGAACGACAAACATGCAGTGTTCTTAGAGAGACTTTTATATAATATGAGATACACAAGGAAAACTATATATATATATATATGTGTGTACACAAATGTCTCATGTGGAGAAATATATATCATATATATCTACTGCAAAGTAAAGTATAAGCAGGAACAAAAGGAAATGTCTTACATATAATTTGAAGATACTTATGACCTGGAGAAACCATTTTTATGACTCCAGATTTAAACAAATCAGATTCATCTTATATCTCAAATGAAAATGACATCATGTGTTTGTAAGCTACTGGGCAGACAGATTTAGAAAAGAAAAGCAACAAAAAAAGAAAGCAACCTTCTTGGTTGTTTGCTGTCCATGAACTGAAAAATGACTAACACTTGTATTGTCACTGTATTGAGTGATGTCACAAAGTGGCCATTATGTGACTCATGTGACTTACCTCCACCAAAAAGAGATAAGTGCCTTCTATAAATCAACATGTCACACTAATAAACTGATGTCATCAGCAAAGATTGTTAAAACATATCAAAGTAGAAGTTATCCAAGTTGCCTTATATATTTTCCATTATAAAACAACTCATATATATATCCTCTGTACAATAAAGACAGAAGCTGATGATGGTTTGCCTGAAATATGCCTATACTTCCAATTTACCATGAAATAACGTGTCTGCCTTCATTTTTCTTATATATATATATATTTATATATATATATGAGTGTGTGTGTGTGTATATATCTATATATATATATATATATATATATATATATGAGTGTGTGTGTGTGTGTATATCTAAATATATATATATATATATATATGAGTGTGTGTGTGTGTGTATATATATATATATATATATATATATATATATATATATGTGTGTGTGTGTGTATATATATATTCCAGTCGCACTCTCTGCATTCATTTACACACTGGTACCCTTGGGAAAGGTATTAATCCGTTCCTTCCCTCCAGTTGTGGGTTAAATAACTGAGGTCTGGTGTTTATACAATCTGTGGCAAACTTCTGCACTGATTGTTTGTTATCAGCAGTTTAAAAAAGTTACATACGCTCTATCTCTGATATTGAGCACTTTATCCTATAAATATAGCACAAAAAGGGTGGATGGTGCTACACAAGCCTTCACCACTCTAAACAATTCTTTGTGCGGCAGTCTGAGTTAGACACTCATACATCGAAATTGACGGGAGAGTCCATAATGCATATATATGTGTGTGTGTGTGTGTACATATATATATATATGTACAAATATATATGTTATTAAGGAAATCAAAGAGTTTTATATTCGACCACAGCAGAATGTAGAAAGCCCTGGATGGCCGTTTTGTCCTATATTTGGGACTCTTCAGTAGTGCGCATCCACTACCAGGAATCAAAACCCGACAGTTTGGTTATTAAGCTGATTTCATACCAACTGTACCATGGGCCCTGGTGACGAACTGGTAACAAATATATAGATACAAATATGTATATGTATTTATATATGCATATAAATATGAATAAATATAGTTTTAAGGTGTGCTATATTTATAGGATAAAGTGCTCAATATCAGAGATAGAGCGTATGTAAATATAAAAGAGTGAACATTGAAGTCAACACTCAGAGGCAACAGACTGTTTCATGATAAGCGCAATCATCAGGCCACATCCACTCTTTTATATTTATATATAAATATGTGTTAAACATTTTAAAACAAATATTTTAAAAGTATGTATAAATATATACACAAATATATAAAACACAGGGGAGGAGGAGCAAGGTTAAAAACAATTATGTATCGTAAAGTGATGGATAGAAAAATATATTGGATATACTGGCAGAACTACTCAGCAGCTGGGGACTAGAATTGATGAGAATATGCCAGCTCAGGTTCATTGGATCAGTGTGAAAATTTGCATATGCATGTGAATACTTACATTTCTGCTATTGATGAACATTGAATAAATTATCCAGTCAGTTCCTTGTTGTTTGGCAGGGACTGTTTCACCATCAGCAAAGCACACTGAGTTTACCATCTGAGAATTCTTCTGACCATATAACCCGGATATAAGAGACCTGGATATAAGAGAGATTATCTCTAGCTCCAAATTAAAGCCTGTGGTAATGTATATAAAATAGACCAAACCCTGATATAAGAGAAACCTCGATATAATAGAACCTTTATCCAGTCCCAACAGCTCTCTTATATCAGGGTTACACTGTAAAATAGACCAAACTCGGATATAAGATAATTTTATCCGGTTTCGACAACTCTTATATCAGGGTTACAATATGCAACAAAGGGTTAACATTGCTAATTAATCCCTGTAAAGTGATTTATTAAATGAACTCTTGCTAACCAAATCAAACATGCAAACAGTGTAATGGATGTTGTGTTTGGTGACAAAAACAATATTTCCAGTATTGCTTAAATCACTCCTGGTATGAGAATGACCTTGAGTATTGTCTAAAAACCAGAAAGCTTTAAGCTTAAGATTATTTTGTTCACACTGTTTGTACTGCCAGTCAAATATAAATTAGTTTTTTCTGTTTTATAAAAATCTCATTTATAAACATTTGAACTTGAATTTGATTAAATCTTTTTTCTCTGGTTACCCACCCATGTGAATTTAAACGCCCTTTTACCATTGAGGTGGTTAAATGTAACCGTCACTTCTACTCAAGCAGTTTCTTTTCTCATACTTCTCGCCTGTGGAACTCCCTTCTGTTTACTTTTTTCCCTGATAGCTTCAATCTCCAAAAGTTTAAATGCAACATCAACTGCCATCTTCTATCTCCTTGAATCTCATCCATCTTTAATCTCTTCTTTGAAACTCCCTGTACCCTGTTTTTTCTCTCACTGTAACCCACTGCACACTAGTGGCAGTCCCACCTTGCTTGGGTTGAAATCATTAAAAAAAAATCTTAAGCAACTCCACTCATGATATCAGTTTGGCTTTAGCAACTCAAAAAAGTAAAAAATGAAAAAGAAGAAAAAAGTAAAGTTAAACAAAAAAGTTACTAAATGTTATTTGTTATAACCCTAAAATGTTACTGAGTGAGTAATCACCAAAACAAAGGTTGGGGATAATAGTATATCAACAAGTACAAGACTCGCACTGTTAATCAGTATAATCACTCTCTCTACTACAATTTACTCTAATAGTGTCCATGTATTTAAGAGGATAAGAACATTCCATTCTCGTATATAGGTAGGTATTTAACGAAACTTGGTTATAAGCAACCGACAATTTGTAATGAAATATTTTGAACATTATTTTTACCGATACTCGTATTTAAGTAGATATTCTGTTTTTAATTAAACAGTATTTTATATTTATATCTACCGGCCTGATTATTTCACAATAAATTTTTATCTACTTATCGGTAAAAATAATGTTCAAAATAATTCATTACAAATTGTCGGTTGCTTATAACCAAGTTTCGTTAAATTTCGTTAATTTCCGTAACATGTTTACATTTGTTTGACATTACGATACATTACAGAGCAGATATGGTTTGTTTACGATAGATCGAAAATTGTGTTATATAAGCATGATAAAAACCTCGTCTGATCAAGAGGCTATTCATGGTCGAGTGGTTAAGACAGTACCAGATCAAATGGTAGCTTCCCCTATGTAAATAGGGGTCGCAGGTTCAAATCCTGCTGGATAGCACACATTTTCGTAATAAAAATTTATCGTGAAATAATCAGGCCGGTAGATATAAATATAAAATACTGTTTAATTAAAAACAGAATATCTACTTAAATACGAGTATCGGTAAAAATAATGTTCAAAATAATTCATTACAAATTATAGGTAGGTATACAACATTATTGTATACTGCTTTTTCAAGTCTAACATTTCTATTAATTTAGTAACAATGAGTTTTTTTTTCTTTTTTTAGACATGAATACTAATTCTCATGCAATGATTGAGCAAACAAAGTATTGGTCAAAATTCTTAGTTGCTTCTGAAAAAAATTGTGCAAGCCTTTAAAAAGTGACCATCATTCATTTTTGTTTTTTTATTTGAGCACAAGAAAACTGGTAATGCTGGCTGATAATCTTGGATTCTGAGGCCAATTGATGAGCACTGATTTTAAAGTAGCCATTAATATTTCCTTCCATTAAATTCTGATTTTGTCATTTTATGCATGATAAACAGGAAGTTCTATCTTCTTTTACCGGCATCTTCTCTTTACCATGTGCCTTCAGGATGTAGACAATCATGGCCCTCCACATCTCCCTATCCCTTGTAACTCTTAACATCCTTTCTCTTGTTATCTCTCCCAAACCCTACTCTGCTATCCACTTGCTCAAGCCAAACACGTATGTCATGCATTGCTTTTCCCTGTCTCTCTTACCTTCTGTCATGTGAGTATCAGATTCTCTAAGCTCTCCTTCCTCATTACCCGTTCCAGAAATTCTGACTGTCTTTTCCTGATGCTAAGTATGTTTCCTTTTTTATGTCCATCCTTTTCAAAAATTTGTCATTGCTCAGCTCGCATGTTCGGTCCATGGTATCCCCAGCATCCTTCTCTCGAACCACATTTCAGTTGTCTCAAGTCTTTCCTTCATCTTTGAGGAGATTGTCCAGTATTTGCTGCCATGCAGAAGGGCAGATATCATATAACTCCAGTACTCTTTTCTTTGTTTCCAACAAAATTTTCCTGTCTCTTATTACTCTGCTTAGCTTTTGGAATACATCCTTGGACAGGCCAATACAGCTTCAGCTCTCAGTGTTGAGCCTAAAATGTACTTTCTAATGTGTATACATCCAGACATTATTTTGCAAGGTCTGGCCTTTCTTAGTATACTCCAGGTTACATAAGAATCTTTGCTTTTTGTCTTTAAAAAAAAAAAAAAGAAAAAAAAAGTGGGGCAAAGATCCTTTTGTATACACATTAGAAAATACATTTTGGGCTTATACAAACCCAGGTGAAAGTGTGTACAATATCATTTTGCTTGTCTTGACTAAACATTGGATAATCAGTTAACATATAATGCCTGACAATACTGAAAGATTTAAACCACGGTAGCATAATTGGTTGATCTTTCTAATTCTAATATTTAAAAGTGCTACATGTTAAATTTTTATTTCTTTAAATATGTATTGACCACTTTTTAATACAACTGTTTACTGGTCTAATTTGACTGACCAATAACTGTGTGTGTGTGTATATATATATATATATATATATATATATTTGTTTGAACATTATTTTTTATCGATACTCAAACAAATCATTTCAAATTGTCAGTTGTTTATAACCAAGTTTCGTTAATCTTCGTTAATATATATGTAAAAATATACTCAGTTATAATCTGAGACTAAATCACCTACGCGTTTGATGGACTTTATCAAGGCAAAAAGACGAAATGAGCTTTATTCTAAATTATGTATCTATAAACAGTGTTGGCAACCACAAAGATGCTCACAAATCATTTCAAAAGATTAACAGAATATTTTAGTTTTTAGAACTTCTTCATGTGTAGTGCAAAGTCACGAGATATTAAAATGAAGGGAATTTGACCGTTTTCTTATAAATAATATATATAAAGTGGATATTTAAGTCAACACAATCTTCAAGCCATGTGTGTTGTGCTTTGGCTCAACTATTTATATATGCTGGTCAGTGATACATTATGAGTAGAAGGTCTATTGTATTATCCTCACAGTTATTGGGTGAGTGGTAATGGTGAGGTTTCAAATTATTCCAAAGGCTACTGAGTAAGAATAATTTTGTAGTGTTTCATACTAACTTTTTACTCATTATTTTATGTAGTTGATTATAATTATTATATTTGTTTGCACATGCATTTTGCATTTATTTTCTGAATTTGTTTACTAATTTTATTTTTGTGCTTGTTTTTGATTTTCAATAACATGATAGAAATGTTTTTGTGTCTGCATTTTGAAAGGATTTCTGATCAGTTATTTAGTAATTTGTGTCGGTCTAGGAAAATAATTGTAGTGATTTTTTCCACAAGAAAGAGTTTACAGTTTTTTTATTTATTATTGAAACCAAATCATACCAAATGTTTTTCTTATTTTCCAAGATATTTATGGAAAATAAAGAAAACATTTGGTGTGATTTTGTCTTTGTTTTTAATTTCCCACATATGCATAGAAAGCATCATGTTGTTTATGTATTTACTATTCATAAAGGATATCTTGTGTGCATAGTTTGTTTCCAGGGTTTTTCAGTTAACCCTATGTATATTTTTGTTTATTATCTGCTGATTTTACAGTGGCTTGATATATCACATTGTTTTGCAAGCAATGACTGTTTAAGGGACATTCATTCTTTGCTCTATATGACTGTTCTTATTATTTGTATCATGTTCTCAAATATAACTGTAGCTGATTTTTACTGTTTTTGTTGAATATCTTGTGGAGTGTGCTTGATGGGGAGGGAAGTATTTGTGTATGAATATTTTTTCTATCTTTTCTTTTATGTTTTTGTTGTTGTACAGCCAGTTAAACCATTTGTTCTTTCTTCTCTTACTGACATTTTTTTCTTGGCGTGTGATGTATATGTGAGTGTTACTGAAAACCGACAATCTTTCATGGCTTTGTTGAAGATAGTCTTGCTGGAAGAAATGACATAACCTGTGTTTAATTGATTGAGAGATCTGCTTGATTGGTGATGGAGGGTGGCTGGAAGATGCATGTAAAGTGATATTTATTCAATGGTATATAATTCAACTTTTGCTTCCACCCCTTATGCATGATACAAGCAAGAACTGTATTGAAAATTATCTATTGATCAATTTGTTTTTGGGGTTTTATTTTTAGCTTATTAACCTTTTGCAGGTTATTTAAAGCCAGAAAATATATTGCTAACTTATAAGAATTTTTGGGGAGATAATGATTTACTGATACATGCTCTACTATTTAACCCATAGCTAGAGTGAGAAGAGGTAGATTCATACATTTCCCAAGGGTATTTGAGTGCAAGTGAATATAACAAACCCAAATGGAATGGAAACTTAGCTTTCCAATTTTGAGCCATTAGCCATTACACCACCCCTACATCCAAGCTTATATCATCTTATTCCTAAATGGTCACCAATCTAAGTACGAACCGGGCTTGACATTGCTTAACATTGTGAATCATAGGAGAACTGGTGTTTCAATGTGATGTAGTTGCAAACCTTCAAAATTATCCAAATGTCACCAAGTTTTTCAAACAGCATTTGGTATTCATAAATATTAAACAATTGTTTGTTGACACAAGTAGAAACAGATGTTATTATCAAAAGAAGTAAATACCTACACATGTAAAACAAAATGTACATATTTTGTTACATCTTTTACATTACCAGAAGAATCCATAATGTAGAGTTGAGGCAAGTTGCTCATGTCTATGTAATAGACTCTTTTAATGTAGAAAATATTCTTCTAGAAATGAGGAAATTAGATTTACTTAACAGTAATTATTAGAATGATGTCTGCTTAGTTTAATATTAAGGAAGCATTGAACATAAGGAAAATGTGGAGCAATGTAAAGTTTTTGATTTTATACATTTATATTTAGGGACAAGGTAGGGGATTGTTATATTTACTTAATTTACTTTTAGTTTAATATTCAGGAAGCATTGAACATAAACAAAAAATACAAAGTCAGAAACCTTTTGATATTTTATTAGTAAAATGCAACTGAGAATAACTTAAATCCTGCTGTCACATGATTTTTGACAGTCTTGGTGAAACAATGAAACTGTTGACTATGTACAAAACATTCTGGTAGGAACAGGTGTTATTGTAGTAGAATCAAATATGTATGTTATGATATAAAAAAAATGTACAAAAATAAAACCAAACAATTATTTTACATATTTTATTGTATCATTTTTTTTAACCCTCTAGGGCCATTCGTATCATATTTGATACAGTATGAAAACAAGCCTTGAAAGAAATATTTTCCTGAAAAATTTTTTAAGAGAAATATTTTATAAATTTCAAATGAAAGCAGTACTGACTGCTCAGTCAATGAATACCAAATGTTTCCTTATAGGGAAATACTGTATCAAATATGATACGAATGGTCCTAGAGGGTTAAAATTATACCTTGCATCAAAGATTATTTACAAAAAAATTACAGTCTCTGCTGAGGTATAAAAATGCCTACAAATTTCTGAAGGTTAGTATTCTCACAGACATTTTCTCTTTAAGTAAGCTTAGAATCAAACAAGGATTGATTAAGAGAAATGGGGATAGTAAGATTGTGTTGCACCAATCTTTTAATTAGGTTGCACCAACAAATTTGAGAAATCAGCATTCAAAATACTTACATTTACTAGAGCAAGTCAGAAAGAAATACACAAATATCTCAGTGGTCTATTTCAGCTTCATTCATCTTAGTTTAATGGGACACAATGTTGAAGTTTTTTTTGCTTTTTTTTTAATCATATCACCCCGAGCAAGGCAGTAATGCCACTGATGTGCAGGGGGCTATGTAAGAGTGAAAAGACTGGAGAAGAGAAAGTCGGAAACCACATCCTAAAAGGGAACGAGGGATGAGCCTCTTCACCTGTTCAATAGACGTGGGTGAAGTGTGAACTGGGCAATTGCCCGGTTCACACTCCACCCACGTCTATTGAACAGGTGAAGAGGCTCATCCCTTGTTCCCTTTTAGGATGTGGTTTCTGGCTTTAGGAGGAAGATTATGTTGTGCCAAACTTCTCAGTGAAAATCAAAGACCTCTAATGTTGGTAGTAGATGCACAACTATTTTACGCACCAACCAAGCCACTTGAGAATGTCCATTTTTAAAACTTTATAAAAATATCTGAATAACATTTATAACACATCCCCAAAACAAGAAAGTTTAATCACACTGAGCTTATATGGATACAATTATTTCCCTAAATAAAATATATATCTCACACCCAAGCAAAGCAATCATGTCACTATGATGCAAGAGGGTAACCGGGAGTGAAAAATCATGAGAAGATCTTAGGAGAATCTAAATCTAAACTTATTTATAAATGGAACTTTGTGTGTGTGTGTGTGTGTGTGAGAGTGTATCTGTTACCTATAGACTCCAAAATGGCTGAACCGATTTTCTTGAAAATTTACACAGTTGTACTATAAGCGTCTGCGAGTGTTCTTAGCTAGGTTTTGTGTCGAGATACTCCCGATAAATATCGAAAATTGAAAAAAATCAGGTTATAGAAGGAGTGGTCCAATTTTAATCAAATTTGATTCGCTTATAGACAAAGACATAAGAAACAATATTCAGAAGTTTCAAGGTTGCAGTTCTTACAATAGCGCAGAAAATCGATAATATATATATAAAAGGCAAGATGTTTGTGCGTATGTCTGTTTATCTGCCTGTATGTCTGTATTTTTTTCAGCCCTTTTATTTTAGTTTTTGCTTCAAGTTTGGCTCTAAGTAGGTATAATTGTAGTTCTTATTCTCAGCCATGATACCATTTACTCAGAGGACTTATTTAGCCTTCAAAATTCAGTTTACGACGAAAAAATCTTATTTGATATCGATACCAGGAAATCAAAATTTAACTTACATCCATTCATTTTTCTTTCAGTCTACGGTTTCGCTTTAACTGGAAACAACTATTGCTTTTTAGTCTCTTGTGCCAACATCCAAAGAGTCTGAGCTCCAGGACCATGGATTAGTTTTAAAGCTTTCATGACACCCGAGCAACGCTGGGCTATACTGCTAGTAGTCAATAAAAGAACAGTATTCAGGAAGACAGAAGATTGTGATTTATTTAAATTTTTTGCCAATCATAAGTGTCAGGGAAGCAAAGAAACCGGAAGAGAGTTCTACAGATGAGAATAATGAAAAGAAAAAACAACAACAAAAAAAACAAAAAACATCTATGTCATGGAAGAAAGAGAAAAAAACTGGAATTTGCTTAAACACTATAATTCTAAAGAGAATGAAATATTCACAAAATAATTGCATTCATCGTTATCTCAACTGATCAGAGAAAGAAAAAAGAAAATATCTCCTGCCAAATATCTTAATGGCAAAAAGCTTGTTATTTCAGTGTTTTGCTAAAACAACTGAACTGGAAAAATAAAGAAAAACCTAAAAATGAATGCTGAAATTATAAGGATTTTATACAATTCTGCAGTCATAATCCTAACTCTACAGAAAAGACAATGTAATAGCCACGTGTCATTCCGCCTTTTGCTTTTCAAGTTGGAAGGTCAGTATTTCGTAATCGGTTGATGAATTCAAGTAAATAAATCTGAAGCCGAATTTCGGCCGGATTGTTCGTAACAAAAAAACCTGGGACTCCTGCTTTCTCTAAAGTGACCTGTTGATCCATTACTTTTTGGTCTAATTCCATAATTGTTTTCATGTCTCTCTTCTTTACCTCATCTTCAATTCTCTTGTTCATTATCTGAAAGCAACAGACAGGAGAAAAATATCAACATGGCTTTTTGGTACATCCATTTTTAATAATTCTTCCCTCAAACTTCTTTTGCTTTTTGGTTGACATATAACAGAGATTATTAAACAGTCATTGCTCCTGAGTAGAAAAGACAAAAGAAACTTTATTTTATTATTATTTATTGAAAAAGAATTATTTATAGCTTGGGAGCTTAGTACACCTTGGTGCAAATTAAGTGAAACAAAATTAATAATGTCTTCCTCAGATCTTTCACAATTTTCTTGATCACATATACGTCATCTCTTGGCATTGTTTTTCTCTTTCGACTGCATTTTCCTTTGTTTTTGACAGATGGATCCAGTTTGTTTCTTTGCCATGATGACACAACTGACAGTTGAAAGGCTGACACCAACAATATCCATGATCTCTCTGTAAGGCTTGCCAGTGTGTTCAAGCAGAGTTACAATATTCGTACACTTCTTTGGAGTAACGTCCATTGCAGACAATGGCTGTAGGACAACTGACAGTTGAGACAATAGTGTCTGAGTGTGATAAAAGATCTGATACAATCACGAATGATGCAATATTTTTCAAGGCCAAAAAATGTAATGATACACCCCTAAAATAGATTCATAGTACTGCACACCAATGCAAATGACTTAATCTGAGTAAAAAACGGAAATCGATTACATCCTGCCACTCCAATCATTCTAAAATTAACTGTATGGTGAAAGAAAGGAAACTAAAGCAGTTGTTTCAATTGATTTGCAAAATGGTGTACAGTTCATAAATATCAAAAGGAAATTCTCTTAAGAAGTCTAGAATAAAACTGCTCAGAATATGAATTTCAAAACCAAACATGGCTGCCACAGTCAACACTATCCAAGATGATTTCTGAAATTTTCTGAGATTCCATTTATTATCAGAATAATATACACAAGTATATTATCAGAGATTATTTACACATGGATTTGCTTAGGATCAGTGTAGCATCTGTGCACTCTTCCATGATCAGTGTAGCACATGTGCACTCTTTCAAGTATTATTAAATATCTTATTAAGGTTACCCAAAAATATAACAAAATTTCACACTTTGTGCCCACCCAAAAACTGTGTATCAAAAGAACAGTTCATCTCTTGACACCACCATTACTCTCCATCCTTTTGACTCCCCTTGGCAGTGTTTATTATTTGAAAAATGAATTATTAGAATCTTAATAAAACCTAAACATGAAAGTGGATTTATACATTTTCATTATTCTTGAGAATTAACAAGAAAAATATTAAACACTATTTATTAGATTGCTTATTTACAAGAATAATTTTACAATTACAAGATTATAAAAATATGTAAACTGACTATATTGAAATATTTATTATTTAACATTTTATAAAGAAATAAATAATATGAAAATAATTGTTTTATTCATAAATTTATAAAAATATGTGAAATTTAAATAATGATTAACTGTAACTATAAATTTTGAAAAATGCATTTTCCACACGTTTCTTTCATTTTTTTTTCCTCCCACATAAATTCACTAAAATAGGTTGAGAGCATTTCTTTTTTTTTTTTTAATCATCTCACTCCAAGCAAGGCATTCCACTGCCACTATTGCGCATGGGGCTACATAGGGGAAGGTAAAGAGAAGGAGTGGTTAGACATAGGGAATGTCAGGAGAAAGGTGACAGATGAGTAAGGATACCGAGGATGAGGGTTGGGCAGATGGGAAGAGTGTTTGATAGAATGGGAGCAGGTTAGTGTGTTAGGAGGTGTCTATTGACCTTACATTTAAACTCCTGGAGATTGTAGCCATCGGGGAAGCAATTGTGTGGAAGGGAATTCCACAGTTGGGAAGTGCGAGGAAAGAAACTGTTGGAATAGAAGTTGTGGTTGCATTTTATCGGTTTCACTGTAAAAGGGTGGGATCTAGTTGCTCATCTAGTATCTTGTTCAAATACGTATTTAGGGGGCACTAGTGATCTAAGGTCATTGGAGCAGAAGCCGTGAAAGTATTTATAGAAGAGACACAGGGAAGCCACGTCACGCCAGTGGGAGAGAGACTGCAGGTGGTCTGCCAAGTCGGTATCTATCACATGACAGACCCTCCTCTGAACCTTATCAAGAAGCCCGAGGAGAATAGCAGGGGCACCCGACCAGATATGGCAGCAGTATTCAATGCACGAGCGGATGGTAGATTTATATATGTGCAGAATAGATTTAGACAGAAAAAAACTTCCGGGCCCTACACAGAGAACCGACTTTCATAGCAGCGGATTTAGCAATGGATTCGATATAGTCATTCCATTTGAGGTCCGCTGAAAGTGTGAGACCAAGGAGGCGTAGTGTTTTACTTTCTGGAGGCAAGCCTGGTCCATGCTAATGGGAGGTAGGTGAGATTGTCGATGATGGTTAATTGAGAGTAGCTTCGTTTTAGAAGCATTAAAATTTACTAGCCATTTCTTACCCCAGTCCAATATGGATTGGAGGTCTTTTTCAATCTCGGCTGCAAGGTTAGCTTTGATGCCTACACCAGATTTTTGAAGGAGGCGAGAGTAAACTGTGGTGTCATCAGCATACAAACCTACTTGGGCTCTTATGGAATCAGGGAGATCATTAATGTATATCAGAAAGAGTGTAGGACCTAAGATGGAGCCTTAGGGGACACCTGCGTTTGTATGGTAGTTCTGGGAGGCATGTCTGTTTAATACCACCTTCATTGTGCGGTTAGAGAGGAATGACTGGATTAGTTCAAACAAATGTCCAGTTATACCATAGCTCCGCAGTTTACATGCCAAACTGTCGAACGCCTTAGATATATCCAATGCAACGGTTCGGGCTTCACCATTCCTGTCGAGTGCCTGCTATATGTACTCGGTGATGGTCGTTAGCATATCAGCAGTAGACCTGGTGAAGCGGAAACCATATTGCTTGTCCGAGAGGAGCCTGTGTGCTGTGAGATGCTGAACCACCTCGGCGTTGATAATGGCTTCGAACACTTTGCCAAAAATCTTCCTCTAAACCTAACATTCTTTTTATCTATGTTTATGTCATACATTTATTCAAATTTTATTCTTTTATAGTTATTTATAAAAGTGGAAATAATAAATATTGCATCATAGTTGGTTTACATATTTTTATAATTTATAATCTTTTATAAATTTTTGAAAAAGTTATTTAAAATTTCTTTCTTTATAAAAATGTAAATAATAAATCTTTATAAAAAGTACATAATAAATATTGCATTGTACTTGGTTCACATATTTTTATAATATTGTAAATAAACATTGCCAAGGGAGTCAAAAGTGTATTCAATAATAGTGGTGTCAAGGGAATAACTATTCATTTAATGCACTATATTTTTGGTGTGCACAAATGTTAAATATTGCCTTACTTACTTATAGTTACTTGAGAGAGGTAAATTGAAAAACAAAAAAAGAGGACAAAACTAAAAAACAGGTTTTCATTCCTCTTTCATCAGAGCTCTATTGTGGACTTAATCAAATGAAAAAACCGAAAAAGACAGGATGTTATATATTAGTGTCTAATTGTAATGATGCTTAATGGCAAAATTGCTGTTTTTTTCAGTAGTTTACCGGTAGAAAGGCATTTTAGGCAAGCAGTTTTTTTGTCATAAAGTGCTTTATGTCAAGGTAAAAATAGAGTGCTAATAGAATTAATATAGAGAAGTTTGTCATTTAGCTGAGCAGCATTAATTTAGTCATGCCAAGTTTGAGGATTTGTTAAGGCATAACTGCCCTGTTCACACTCCACCCACGTCTATTGAACAGGTTAAGAGGCTCATCCCTTGTTCCCTGTTTAGGATGTGGTTTCCTGCTTTCTCTTTTCCAATCTTTTCACTATTACGTAGCCCCCTGCACATCAGTGGCATTACCGCCTTGCTCGGGATGATACGATTAAAAAAAAAAAAAAAAAAAATCTTCAATAGTCAGTGTTTTTGTTTTTTCAGCCAAAAAAATAAAAACCCAGAGTGACAAACTTTCCCATTTTAATTTAATATATATATATATATATATATATATATATATATATAATCATGAAAGACTGATAACATTCAGTCCTAAAAGCCATTCCTTTTGCTTACAGAGAGTGGGCTGGAAAGACTTAATATATTTAGGACTTTTAGTTGAAAGTTCAAATGAACCTTCTACAGTACCTAGAATATGTCTTGACTATAACACTGTGCACACTGATGGTTATTTAACAAATGTTCATCTGGTACTGGCTTATATGTATAGATGCAGCTATGTAAATTATCACAATTTCTTTTTGAATATAAGTCGGTACATTTTGAGTAATTCTTACTTCACACTTTTGACCTATTCTACTTATATAGTCAGCATCACACTATCTCAAGCTGTAAAAGCTAAATCCTATTAAGATGTTGGTCCATTATACCCTGCTAATCTGTTCAACCCCTTAAGGCCTACCATAAAATTTGTTATTATAAAAAAATTGCCAACCGCATTTAGTGTTGTTTCTGCGCCACATTTTGAAAGCAAGAAAGCATTTTTTTAATATTTACATTTTTAGATCTAATGCTACTGTACACTTAATAAGACTCTTGAATATGATATGCACAGGGATACTGTTGTAGAGTGGTTGACAACCCTGCAGCACTCTCAATGATAAAATGGTCCATGGCCTGAAAGGGTCTAATTAAGTAAAGAATAGTAGCATTTGAAGTGTAGTATTCAAGTATCATTCGATTAATATTCAGATTGATTACTTTGACGACTATGGTAATCCAAACCCCTTCTCTCAGTGTTGTTTGTTCCATCTTGTCTGTTATTGTAACAACTGTACTGTTCTGTGCATATCCATTTAGCACTGGATATTGTGCTGAATATTACCACAGCACACTTTCCGTGCAACATATCCACCTCGGCCATACAACAGATACTTTCTTTCAGAGGTCTGAAACTGAACCTACAATATCTGAGGCAATTCTTGAAAAAGAAAAAAAGAAACATAAAATAAAGACAACCGTAGCTCACCTCTCTTTCTCGTTCAACTTGTGTCGTGAC
Organism: Ascarosepion bandense; assembly: GCA_037127315.1. NCBI lineage: Eukaryota > Metazoa > Mollusca > Cephalopoda > Sepiida > Sepiidae > Ascarosepion > Ascarosepion bandense. The sequence continues at coordinate 649,529 of JBBBDQ010001125.1, forward strand.
CAAAGGCAAATTATGTGGTTTTGTCTCACAAGCTTGAATCATTTCTTTGTGTTTCTTTAACATTTCATGTTTTTGGGCTAAAAAACAGAAGTAGAAATTAATCATATATAAATTTATATGATTGAACGGAACTGTTAAAATAAAACAAATGAATCCCCAAAATTATTACTAAATTGTCTTTCTGAGTTACTGAAGTTGATGATACCAATGATTATTTATTGGATATTTAGGAAGATGAATGTATGAGTGGTGCAATGGCTATTTGCATGGAAAACAGAATTGGCAAGTACAGTTCAAGTTCCACTGATTGCATTCACTTTTGCACTAACAGACTTGAGAAAGACATGAATCTGTTTCTTCTGTCCTCAATTATAGATAAAATAACAGGGTAGATTCAAGCCTTGGATGACAACCAATCTAAGAGAAGGAAAACTCTAAATTCAAATATTGTAAAAAGCAACAGGTGAAAAAAAAAACACACACACACACAAAAAACCTCCCCTTTCCCAAGAAATTATGGCAATTCACAGATAGTAAAAAAAAAGAATCTGTGGAGAGTTATGAATGCTTATGTTCTGAAGGGACATGACATTTAAAAAAGAAAATTATGACATGCAGAGGTATAAGGAAATTTGATTGGAGAACGCTCATCTTAAAGTGAGATTTATTAGAACCATTGAGGAAGGAAAATATTCAATCTTCACAAAGTTTTGATATAATTTAAACTATCAAAAATAAAATTTTTTAAAATTACACACATTTATTAGTGTGTATTTATTTTTAAATATTTACTTGTTATGAGAGGATGTGCGTTGTGGTACAGTGGATATCGGCTCGGAATGAGAAACCGGGGAGCCGAGTTCGAATTCCAGTTGAATCCATTGCATTCACTTACGCACAAATACCCTTGGGAAAGGTATTAATCCGTCTCTTCCTTCCAGTTATGGGTTAAATAGCAGGACAGATTGGGTTCTATAGCCTTGGTCGGCAACCAGTCTACCGCAGAAAGCAATGGCAACCTACTGTGGGATAATCTTCTGCCCAGTCAGTCATGTCTCTTTCGAGACATGATCGCCCAAGCGTGTTTCACGTATGGCACTTAACTGACTGACTTGTTATGACTTGTAAAGTTTTTTCTTTTTTAATCAATTCCCCCTAAGCAAGGAGATAATGCCACTCAGGCACAAATGATTACTGGAAGCAAAAGACAATGAGAAGACTTTAGAAGGAAATGGAAACCCAATCCTAAACAGGAAACAACAGATAAACCTCTACTCTAGTTTAAAAGACTGAAGAAGAATGTGAATTAGGTGATAAGCAAGCCAATTGATGAAAAAAAAAAAAAAGTATTTATTAGTAAATAAAATTTCAGGGTTTAGGCAGATACATTGGAAGTAGACTTTAGAAGGAAACAGATAAACCTCTAGTCCTGTTCAAAAGACCCGGTAGGTGTGTGAACTAGACAACAGTTAAGTGCAAAATCTATGTAGATAACAAAAATTAAATTAAGTAAATAAAAATGAAGAGAGAAATGAGTTTACTGACCTTTGTGGTCATTCATCTGCTTTACACGTTGGTTAAACAAATTCTTTTCCTCTAAATGCTGCACTTCAGACAAGCTTCTGACAATTTCAAAGACAGTTCCATCCAGTAAGGCATGAGCAAGACCTGACAAGAGGTCATAGGGAACACGCTGTTGGTATTTCCTGGCAACAGAAAACCAAAACAGGTAAACTTCAAAATGATTAATGATTAGAGTGAACAAAAGAATAAGTTTCAGTAATTTGGTTACTTATGAAGAATTTACTTCTATTTTGTGAAAAGATTATTGGCCTAAGAAGACTACAGTACCATATTTGTCTCCTGATTGGCTGATATAATACATTTGTTTGTTATTATGTTATTTTGTCCCTGTGATATCAGTTATTGTTTGTATCTGCTGAATTATTTCAGTACAAGATCCAAGGATTGAACTCATGACCACTAGTCATAACATGTATAACCAACTCCTATATCAACTATGCTACTGTCTTGAACGAAATTAGTAGCATGTTTTTTGGAGCCTTGTATAGTCAATGTTAGAATACTAATTTATGAACTCGTCATCATAACCACATATCAAAAACCATCTGACATTAAACATAAAAGATGCCAAAAAAAAAAAAAACACACCAATTTATCAGGAAAAGATATCACCATAATCAACAGACATCCTATATCAGTTAATTAATGAAGACCTGATGATGACCAGGGAGTACTTGGTTGAAACATTGTGTCTATAATAACATCTGTATGAACCAAGATGAGAACAATAGTTCAAAATAATACAAAAATATCGACAATTATTAATCTCAGAAATGAAATCCTAAATTAGTAGAGTCTTGCACTAAAACAAGTTTCCCAAGAAAAAAAAAAAAGAAAAAAAAAGGAATATAAGTCTGAATCTCATTTAAAAAGTATTCTTTATTTCTGGATCCGCACTGTTTACTTACAATTATAGATGTAAGTACCAACAAAAACCAACTGAAATTAAAACGAAAAAAAAAAAAAAAAATACTAGTCCCACAGGAAAATAGTCTAGTGGGTTAAAGTGTTGGTTTGTAAATTTGGTAACATAGTAATTGTGAGTTTAATCTCTGAACCAAGCAGTGTGTACTTTGATCCTGTGGAAATGGGATGAGCAATAACTAAGTACTTCCTAAAAACTAGATGAAATATCCTTAGACACAAACAGTGAAATGAGAAAAAAATTTACTTTATAGATTAAATAATGGGTTTGTGGGTTATCACTACATCGCTTCACGAGTGTTGACAAGGCACTGTCAAGGAACCACCTTTAAAAATAAGACACTTCCTGTTTTCATTTTCTTATCTCTTTTTCTCTTCCAATGCAAAGCTAACCAAGACCTTCCTCTGGGCATGGGGATATCTTTTCACTTAGTAACTAAACCTTTTCATACACAAACACACACACACACACACACATAATGTATCTCTCATACAATTCCTAACTTTCAGTATTTTCTTTTCTTTTGCATGCATAGTAGTGCATAGTTATATAAAAAGAAATATATTGCCTTGTTGAAATTCATTCTATTTCCTTACACTCGTCATTTACTTGTGTAAAAATATTGTTGCCACTGCTATTAGCCAAACTAGAAGTAATGCTGTAACAGGTTCAGTTTGAAATTCTCTGAATTGGTATACACCTGATGAAGGTATGAGGGCACAATGGCAAAACTGTGATAACAAAATAATGACTACATATAAATAATGTTAACGCCTCATCCCAGATCCTCGGTATCCTTACCCATCTATCACCTTCCTTCTGACATTTCCTACATCTAACCACTCCTCCTCTTTACCTCCCCCTATGTAGCCCCATGCGCAATAGTGGCAGTGGAATGCCTTGCTTGGGGTGAAATGATTAAAAAAAAAAAATTCAGACAGAAATACGAGTTGAAAATTAATAATTAAGCCTTGATTTTTTTTTTTTATTAAATGTTTGATATGTTGACACAGTGTAATTCTATTAGTATCCATGATTACTTTTAATTTTGTATATTTTACTTGGATTATTTCATTCACAGAAATAAAATTAAAAAAAAAATATAGCAAGAAATAAGGGAGGTAATCCAGTAAAGAAATTATTAAAGAATAGATGGCATGTCTCCTCCAATATAAAATTAAGGGAGATAAGTCAGTAAAGAGTGGATGACAGTACAGAATAAATTTTGTTTGTTTTAACATAATTATGTTTAATAGATACTTGTATTTAAGGGGATAGTCTGTTTATTTTATATATATATCATTAAACAGTATATATATATATATATATATATATATATATATATATAAAAAAACGTAGAATACTTGGTATATTAGGTAAATTCTGATAGAGACGAACTAAAAAGAACTCAATGTTAAATTCATTTATTTAATTTAACAGAGTAATATAATTTAGAAAGATTTTTAGATATTCTGCACTACGAGCTGCAAGGTCAGTGGTGAAATACGTATTACCCATGAAATTGTAGAATATATAACATTTTTTACTATATATATATATATATGAAAGAATATTAAAACGTTTTGAGTTTGAAAATGTGTTTTTTTGACAGTATTTGTTTATTTCTACTATTATATTTTATATTTCAGACCGTCCTCAGTCCTTCATCAGAAACAAATGATTTTAAAATTTGAATTAGTAACGTATTTTGCGAGAGCGTCAATGAAGAGTTTGTTTACATCACGTGACACATTTGTAGAGAGAGTTTTTGTTTTTACATCAAGTAACGTTGAAAGCGACAGATTTTTTAAAAAAAAAATTATGTTTGTAAACGTAAACCTATCTTTAATAATGCTTGTAAATTTGTTTTAGATAAAAAAATTTTTTTTAATTGTATCTAAAAAAAGTTTAAAAATTATTTTTAAATGTATCTAAAAACGTTTAGTTATTGAAGTGTTTGTAAAGATTCAAAGTCCCTATTCAACCCTAGCTTGTGTGTATTTAATTTTAAAATCCAGTATTTTTCTTTCTTTCTGTGTGCGTATGTAGAACTAAAATTGGAGTCTATTAGTAAACATTTGCAATTTTCTAAGGTGTGACCCGGTTGATTGAAATGTGCTCCTACTGGGGAATATTGATTATTTTGGCGTATATTAAGTTTGTGATTATTGAAGCGAAATCTAAAGCTATTACCGGATTCGCCAATATATCCACTATTGGGACACATTGAACAAAAAAGGAAGTATATAATGTTTTCGCTGTCACAAGTGAGGCGTGGTGGCTGCAATTTGATTTTGGTGTTGGGTACAGAGAATATTGTGTCGGTTACTACAAATCCATGAGTAACTGAAGTAATAAAACCAAGTTTCAAGACAATACAACAACAATAACTAACGAGGTTTCAACAGATAGATAGAAACAGATAATGGATATAAAATGAATAAGCAGATATTATTTGTCAGAAGATAGTTAAACAGAAATCCTTATTGTAGAAAAAAACAAATATTACTTCACTGATTCTAACAAACTTAAAAACAAAAAACGAAAGAAAATTAACTTTTGAATTACATCACAAGAGTTATCCCCCTTAATCAACATGAGAAACTTTATGAGGATGAAATTCATAATTAATCTATCTTCCGTGAGTGAACAATTGTAGTCTTTAGAAAATAAGATTAACATCTACAGTAATGTGTTTGGTTTGTAATAAATACATAGTTTTTAATTGGCAAGTAATTTTTTTTTTTTTAAGAAAAGATTACATTTCAGACGGGAATATGCACAATAGGAATGGCCATTCATGTTGATCTAACCGGTGACACAAAGACCCATCCACCATGAAAGGAGCCACTTGACTTTATCTGAAAGGACAGTCTACAACATTGATGATATCTCAAGATCTCCAATAAAAACAAAATAATAAATTTATATAATAAATGATTAGTTCACATATTATTTTTTCCTCTTATTTACTTTTATCCAGATATATTTTTTGAGTTGCTTTTAATTACAACGACACTCAATCCCACTCCTACCTTCTGTTATAAGTAAAATAGCAGCGTAGACTCAGCTTTAGGTGGCAATCAATTTACAAGAAGGATAATTCTGAATTCAAAACTCTGGAGATGATCACAGGAAATTACATTTCTTAAGAAGTCATTGTTATTCCTTCATAATAAAAAGAAAGAAAGAATCCCTGATCACTGACATCCTGAACAGTCAAAGCATTTAAAAACAAAATCTCAAACCAGCAATCTACAGCAGTGAGTAGATCTTGCAAGTCAGAAATAAAGAAGGAGCTTTTAGTGAAAGGTGAACTCCAGCCCATCTTGCCTTAAGTAAGCTGAAATGAACATACCAGTTGCTTTAATGAGGACTTAACAACTTTGAAAATCAAATCTAACCTATAAACACACTCCTCATTCCTTTGTCTTTCTCAGTCTCATATTTGTTTTTGATGTTTCACTTTTAGCATTACTAACATTAATACTTATTATTGGAACTGTCATTGGAAGAGGAAACATAATTCTTCTCGTAATATTCTTCTATATATTCCTGACATTTGTGTCACCTGATTTATTGCATTAAATACCAGAAAAGACCTAAGTTGCCTGCAATAAATAACTTGCTTTGTATCCACAATTTTTGTTCCTTCTGGAGTGTAAAGAGTAAATTTTGCTGTTCATACATCTTTTGTTATAAAAATGCAAAGGTCTATTTGGGATGTGCATTGTGGTGCAGTGGATAGCGACTCAGACTGACAAATCAGGGTGCTGAGTTCGAATTCCAGTTGAATTCCTAGCATTCACTTATGCACAAATACCCTTGGGAAAGATATTAATCAGTCTCTTCCCTCCAGTTATGGGTCAAATAATAGGACAGATTGGGTTCTATAGCCTTGGCTGGAAACCAGTCTACCACAGAAAGCAATGACAGCCTACTGTAGGATAATCTTCTACCCAGTCAGTCATGTCTCTTTCGAGATGTGATCATCCAAAGTGTGTATCACTATTCTGAAATTTTCTTCAATAAACAAAATTGGAAAATGTGTAGACAATTTCAGCATCAAACATCATATTTGCTACTCTTACTGGTTGGGTGAAGAGGGACAAAAATTTAAGCAGCACTGGAATCAAACATTGGATCATGACAAGCAGTGCATGGACAAGACTTACACATTGAACACCATGTGTACGGGACGAATGCAGTCAAGACACCAGAAACACAAATGAGGAGGAACAAATTTGAAATGATGCTGGGTAACACAAACAGAAATCTTTGGTAATGTATGACAATCCTGTTGTGTAGTCAATGACACACTGCCAGACACTGCCTCTTCTCAGAAAATGTGCCTGCTTTTATGAAGCTTTAGTGTTTGGATAGTAAAGGAATCATTTGCATAGCTAATCTCAACTCAGCTATATCAAAGAGAAACTGGTTGACACTTTTTCTTCATAACTGGACATTCTGGGGTTTACACTGACTCCATTCTAGCAGGGGAGCCATGTGCTGTCTTTCTGCAAAGACAGCAAACTAAACATCATCTCTTTGACCAACAGGGATGGGTAGTACTGTTATTAGTAGTGACTGGCTACTCCCTCTGCATTTCCACTACACATTACAAAGAGTAATGCATTCTAATGGCGACCATTCCTGCAAATCGGAAATATTGGCATGATAAGAAAAGAATGAAAACTTGATTGCAAAAATCTAATACTAACCCTGGCAATTCTCTAGCCATTTGCTGTAATTCATTCAGGAAAAAATAATGTCTTTTCTGCAGAAGTTCTTTCCTTTCAATATCTGAAGTGTATTGTTCCTCCATTTTTACTGCAAGGTGAATCACATCTCTAAAGACAAGCTGAAGCAAATAGAAGAAATCGATATTTTTATTTCTTTTACATAAATATGCATGACTGAGAAAAAAAAAAGGCATCAATCAGCCGCATTTACATACACTTTTGAGAAACTGGAAATAATTAAATTATCATAATAATTGAATTACTCTCAAAAATATTTTCTCGCCATGAAAGATATATCGAGTTCTCTCCCCTTGAACCGATAGATCTTGACTCCTTGCAGTGTTTTGCTAAAAATAGTGGTACATAGTAAGCTTAGTCTGACACAAGGTCATAAGTATGGGGCACTTAATGACGAAGGAAAAAAAAAAGACTATATATTATTAACAGTTAGATGAAATCAGCAATCATTACACAACAGCAAACACAAAAACTCAGTTACAACTTTTTTACATACCAAAGAGTGAACTTGTTCTTGCATCACATTTTAGGCATTAGAAGTTTTATTTTTTGAATTACACATTATATTAATTGAAATGCAGAAATGAAGAACATAAAAATTAGATGTATAGAAAAAATAATTGTTCTGAAGAACTTCTCATAAGAGTAGAACGAGATGTCAGCAGAAACAATCCTGAAACGGGTTGCTCTCAAATAGTCTTTAATAAATCTATAAATAAAATTCAGAGAATTCCATTAGTCCATCCATTCATCTGTAACACCTACTAAAATAGCCATACATTGATCAATCAAAACAAAATTTTTAGGAGAAGTGCAAATAGGTAAAGAAGATACAAGGTACATTTGGTTTTACTAGGGTGTATAGTTTAGTACAATAGATTTTCATTATTATTTTTTTAAATTAAACTTCTATTAACTTACAAAATATGCCTACTATTTTAAAAACAATTTAATGGTTAAAATAAATATTTATCTTAAATTGACAAATTTAATAAAAATGCAATATTGTTTTTTGTATATGTAAGTTTTTATATATATATATATATATATATATATATATATATATATATATCATTCTGGTAAAATCTAAAAGCACAGTAGTAACACTAAATATGAACTCAGATAAGCAGAAGTGATAACTTCAACAATATTAAATACTGCAAAAATTTCAACATACATTAGGGTGTTAGAAAAAATTTCCAGTAAGAAAATTTTCCATAGGTGGGGGGTTTTACAACTTATAAAATAAGAATGTCAGTTTAGATAAACATTCCACCAGCAATTTTTATATAATCTTCAATATTTTGGCCCTGAACTGGCATTTCGACTTCAGTCACTTTCTCTACACCTTTTCTTTATGCATTTTCCGTAAATATTTTCATGACAATTGTTCTGATGAGCTTTCCTCTTTGTTACCTGAACTTTGTGAATTTAATCACAGTACTAGATTGAAAGCAAGGTCTCATCTTTTTACAGTTGAAAATGTTAGATGTAATCAATAGTTCTCTGATGAGTTTTTTCTCACAGATAGACTAAACTATCGCCCGGTTCACACTCCACCCTCATCTATTGAACAGGTGAAGAGGCTCATCCCTTGTTCCCTGTTTAGGATGTGGTTTCCAGCTTTCTCTTTTCCAATCTTGTCACTCTTAAGTAGCCCCCTGCACATCAGTGGCGTTACTGCCTTTGCTCGGGGTAATATGATTAAAAAACAAAAAAACTTCTCACTCATGAACCCTCTTCTGGCTTTCCAGTCAACTTTGTTGTCCTGTCTTCTTAATTTCTTTTCTTATATTGTTATCTCTCTCTAAAAATGTTTACCTCATATTCTCACATTTGGTAACCCTTTGAATCTCAGTGGCTTAATTGCCTTACTTATAGTGAAATGATAAAAAAAAAGTTTAATAAGTGTGGAACAAAATAACCAGAGAAAATAATTAACATGTTGTATAAAATAAGCACCCTGCAAACAATTTAATCCAACTAGTACTTATATTTGGTTCATGAGTAATTAAAATAATTCCAGGCATAGCATTTGTCATAAATACAAATATAGTACTCATAAAATAAATCAGAGGATTATGCATGCCTTGGCACATACGCCTTGGATCAGAGTGCACGCTCATCTGTTTTTTGGCAGGGATCAAACTCTTCTGCTGTGTTTCTATAGTAAGACACAAAACATTACACTGTCTCTGTGTTAAATACTCTCACAGTTTAACAATAAGAAAAGCCTGATTCTGGAAATTGCAACCTGGCAACAACAATACCTCATCACAGCAAAGGTATGACAGTTTATGCTCTTGGCTCATAGGCGCCCCTTGTGAAACCAACCATGTATTACATCTTTCCCCAATGAGGGGTGTGTGGTATGGGTAGATACAGGATTAGAATGCAGTTGTTGGGGTCCAACATTAGCATCTGTTACCTTCAGTCATGTTCTCATCTTTCAATAGGATACTGTAAAAACCTCTGCACAATGTTGAAGATATCTCAGAAAAGTATTTGAAGTTTATTCTTTAATTGTTTGTGAAATCAGTCCACTTTAGAATGCAGTTTACAAGCCAGCCAAAATTCAAAAACAAAAAATAACTTCATACAAAGGAACATAGTTAGTGCTTAAATACTTGTTTTTCTTATTGTTCAACATAGAAAAAGTTATTTTTAAATAAGACAGTTACTGTTGATGAAAAATGGATTTATTGAATACAAAAATCCAAAATGCAATATGAAGAACACATGACCAGACTTTGAAAAACAAAAACCAGTACATAATATTGTAGCCATATGATTACTATAGTAAAGAATCATTTTCATGCAAAAATAGACACTACTACTTTTAAATGCTTGAGCATAGAGAGAACCATGTTATTTATTGAGTACAAATTTTTTTCAACTAATCAAAAATCAGACTGATGGATTTTACAACTGTTTGCAGAACCACTTTTTTTTTTTTTTTTAAAAAACATAAAATAAATACAATTTTGGGTCACTTCTACAGATGCTTTTCTGTCTCTCACCAGCTTACCAAATGTTTTTCAGTTACATTGAGTAAAGGACATGTGCCATATTTAATTGTGAAGTTATTCCAACATTGACTACATGCAAAGACATAATTATAAGTTCATCTTACAAAAACTTCTTTCACAGAAAGAAAAAAAATTTGTCAACAAGGAATTTCTACACAATGTCCAAACTGTTTTACCCGATGAAAGTAAGACTTTCTTTATAGAACTAATGCACTCTAATATTCGACCCACTACTTATATTGGCAACCTTGCTTATGAAGTAAGTGAATTGGTCATTCCATCTCAGTGCAAAGCTGACTTGAATTCGGCCACTGTTATCCCAACATACTTCTGAACCAAAAAAAGAAAATACCCAAGAGACATTGAGAACTTTGTTTGTCTACAATCATTATAAACATCCATAGCAGAAACTCAAGTTTTTGTATAATGCTGTCTTCTTTGTTTACATATTGAACATGCACCCACCACAAACCCTGGAACCTTTCAACAACCAGAACTCTTTCTGTACAAATTCACTATGACAGCAAACATTATATTTGTTGTCACAGTAGATGATTGATATTAAAAGTTTATTTCCTTAAACATACATCCATAAAACTTATCGATTCCTTTGACTTCTTTTTAAAATATTTTGGTAAATGTTCGTCTTAGGTGCCGACGGGTTTTCCCCGCTTCAAATTTATCCAAAATAGCATTATTTTTGTGCAAATGTATATGCTCAACTCAAATCAACAATTAGTTATTGAAGAAACTTACCTTTTTTGCTTTGAAACTCCATAAAAAAAAATGAACTATATCTTGCACTTTTTCTCTCCTCTAACTCTCATGAAGTCATGTAATTAACTGCAGAATGACGATCTACGTAGGCAGCAATTTTCTGTTGATTTTCTTCCTTTACTGAAACTTCCGGTGATGTACTTCCTGTTATAAAAGTAATAAGCATAGAAATACAATAGTGCATTACTTTCATAACAGGAAGTACATCGCCGGAAGTATCAGTAACTGAAGAAAAATCGACCGAAAATCTGCCAAAGTTCGTTGCATTACTCAGTACGTCATTCTGCAGTTAATTACATGACTTTGTGAAAGTTATGGGAGAGAAAAAGTGCATGATATAGTTTGTTTTTTTATGGACATTTAGAGAAAAAAAGGTAAGTTTCTTCAATAACTAACAGTTGATTTGAGTTCAGCATATACATTTGCACAGAGATAATGCTATTTTAGATAAATTTGAAGGGGAAAAGCTTCAGGACTTACAACGAAAATTTACCAATTTTTTTTTGTTGCACTTATTCTCAGCTGGCATCATGAGAACAGAATTAAAAGAAAAGCAGGAATCAGATAAAAACAATAACAAATTGACTTTGTGCACATATGACAATCTAGACTTTCTTTCCAACACTTTTCAACTAATTGATTTCTCAAATATGAAAAACAAAGAAGTTAAAAATGAATCAACCATCCATAATGAACATTGTGCTCCCTACATTACTAAATTTTTTTTATGACATTTATTCATCATAGTTACTGTCTCTGACCTAAGTGAATTTTGAACTAACATGACATATTTCCCCACCATTTATTATAATTTTAATCAAAATTATTCAATGTCTGATGCTCATTAGTTGGTGACTACAGGATTATGTCATCCTTCCAATGTTTTGGTTTTTCTCTATTTCTTTTTCTAGGCTCATTACCCTCAAGACACAATTTAGTGAACCCTGTACTAAAACATTTAAAGTGTCCAGTTTCAAGAATTTGTTATAGATGGTATCAACAAGTGGAGGCAAATCGGTTGCATTTCTAAGAATGGTTATTTTCCCATCGTCTATCAGCTTACACATCATATAGTTTTAGAACATTTTGAGATGAAAGTTTTTTGAGTTCATGCAACACAATTTAAAAATTATCAAACAACTGGAAGAATGTATATGTGACTTTATTTAGTTGTTAAATAGTGTAAATATAGGAACCTAAAAAATAAAAACAAACAAAAAGAAATGATACCTAAGTTTATAATGCATTTAAAAAAAAATGAAAAATCTTTCTTGAAGCTTTAATTTTAGATTTAATTTCAAGATAATAGATTAGATTTAATATTCCCAATAAGTAAAATATTTGTATTACAAACCAAATTTAAAGAGATTGGAATCTTCCCCCCGACCCCCGAGTTATCAGTAAAAAATCTATAAATTCATCCATATTGGTAGATTTTACCTTTGTTTTAAAATAATATAAAAGTTTTTATTTTTTAAAATGGATGGGGGTGTTTTTCTGACATGAGTCATTTACTGACCATCTGATATTTGGGAAATTTAAGTAAGTGGGGCAGAACTGAAAAAAAATATTTGAATACAAAGTGAACTCACTTTTTAAAATTTTTTTATAACTTTTTAATTACTCAGTAATCTTAAAAATTCAAAAAATATTTTAAACAATCAAATATTTTATTGAATTTTTGGTACTTTGGCTTCATAGACTTATTTACTAAAGATGCTTTTGAAGGCTCTAAAAAAAAAGAGTAAAAAAATTCATTAAATATTCAAAAATATTGTGACCCTTTCTCTTAAATTTTCTTAAATATTTTGAAGACAAAACTTAGTTTTCATCATAAATTTTGGAGTATCTTTTCATCATGGTATGCTGATTTCTTAACAATTTCATGGATGTACAAAAAGTATTTCCAACTTTTAGAGCAGATTCTGGAATTTTAACAGAAAAAAAATATACAACTTTTTCTTTTTTTTGCAGTTTCAGAATTGTAATGAGTTTCACTAGTTTCAAATTGCAAGTTTTCCTTCTTTGTCAGTAAAAATGAAAAAGTTTGAAAACCTTTTTAGCACGAGCAAAAACAATTGAATTTGAAAGACATGTTACTATTTTTCAAGAAATTTACTTACAAGCAGATTTTTAGTTAAGCTTAAGACAGACAATAAATCCTTTAACCAAAACAACGAAACAGAAATTTTTTTAAAAATGTAATGAGATACAAAGATTAATAATTTTTTCCCACTTTGTACTCTTTACAAAAAACAGCTGTTGGCGGACTTGAAGGAAACTACCACACACCTTTAAATTTGTTTTTTTTTTTTGTTTTTTTTATTTTTTTTACTTTTTTCAGCGCAGTCTTATCGATTATTACATAAAGTTTCCGATTATAAAAAAAAAAAAGAATTTTGAAAAATTTCAATATTTAAACAATTTTAGAGGCTCACTTTCTCATACAATGTTCTAGTAAATCGATCCTCCATTTTGGAACCACTCGCGTTGGGGTCGCTTTGTTTTGTTTTGGGACGAGTTGTTTTTTTTGTCTTTTTCAGGTTTTCTTCAGTTCTTACGATGGCATCTTCCTCGGAAACTCCAAGAATGGCTTCATTCAAAAATTTCGCAAAGGATTCAACAATTGTTGAATATGCACAAGCAAAAAAAGTTAATTGCACAGGATTGATTTTTAAGGTTGTATGAAAAACTGAGCCCCGACCTAAAATTGTTGAAATGTTTACAAATTTGTTTTGTCAGTCGGAAAGTTTAGGGCTTAATCGATAAGAAGATTACACTGAAAAAAGTTTAAAAAAAAAAAATGATAATCAACAAACTTACAGGTGGTGGTAATGTCGCATCGGTGAGTGGTTCCAAAATGGATGATCAATTTTAACGTTGTAAAAACTGACCCCCCCTCCCCCCCCCCAAAATTGTTTAAATATTGAAATTTTTCCAATTTTTTTTTTTTTTTTTGTCAATCGGAAAATTTAGGGTGTAATTGATAAGGATACCATTGAAAAAAGTAAAAACAGCAAATTTAAAGGTGGTGGTAGTCACCTTCGGGTCCGCCAAGCTGTTTTTATCTTTATTTTTTAAATAAAAAAAATATTTTGGAGGCTTGACAACCGTTTTACCGGAAACAGTCTTAAGAAAGAAAATGTAATGATAATTATAATTTGAAGGGAAAAGAGATGTAATTGATACATGTTCAGAAATGTCAATTTATTTATTTACAATGGTGAAGAAATTGGATTAAAAAAGAAAGAAAAATAGTGTTGCAAACAAAAATCATCACGATATTTTGACAAGTACACCTCAGGGCTAAATGAACAATAGGATGACAATATTATTGTTAAGACTTCATCTACCGAGAATTCAAATTGTAATTAGAGGCTGAATGAAAACAATTGGAATTGATTGATTGATTATTGGATCTGATCTACCACCACAAAAATTAAAAACATGTTAGTTTTTCGTATCCTCTTCCAGCATCCTTTTCATGAAAAAGAATGCAATATCGATTATTGTTTTTATATACAAGGTGGAAATACAAAATTACATCTTATATTAAGAAAAATGTCATGCATGAATGCTTTAATAACACTTACTCGTGGATGAGGTTTTGATGCGACGTTAATGAAATCCGGTGTAACTGCAAAAAAATACCAACTTCCGTTTACCGTTAAAAATGTGAGTACGAGAGTTATCCCCCTTTACCAACCCCCCTTTTTTGCGTTGACAAGGAATAAAAAAAAATCATTTTCAAAAAATACATTTGTTTGATCTTTCCACTTGATAATAAATAGATTTTGATGATAAAACGGTTTTCATTACAGTATGCTGATTTTCTAGCGAGTTCGTGGAGGTATCTAAAATAAAAGTACAAAACTGGTTCATAATCGTAAAAAATTAATAATTTATTTTATTATTGTTCTATGTAAATTTTTTGTTCTTTACTTCATTGTTTATTTAAGAAAAACATTTTTAATAATTTGAATTTATAACAGTTAAGGCCAATAACTAAAAATTCAGGGATCGAATTGGCATAATACTTTTCCGGACCGACGGGACTCCCGTCTCTCTCTTAAACTCTTAGAACGATGATATTTTTTCGATTCTGATGTGTCGCAAACTAGGGAAGGTTTAAAGAATGCTGATACACAAAAAATTAATTATCTCCTAAAATTATTCCCTATTTTGATGAATCTATTTTTAACTAGTGCCAAAATTCGGTAATTGTGTCTTTTATTTCAAGAATTATTGGTGCAACTGCAAACATCTTCAAGTCAAGATTTAGAAACAATAATAATGAATAATATGAAAATTTCAATGAACAAGAGTAAGACTAAGACAAGAAGAGTAAGACGAAAGTACATGTTTTTTAATTTCTTCGATAATGCTAATAATCTCCAAAGAGTTAGAAATTACTTAACGTTTTGTTTACTGTTCAATTTAAATGCTTTACTTTTTTTTTATTCCTGTTTGATTGAGTCACTGTGTCAAGCAAGATGAAGTTTGTGGTCAATCAAAAAACGTTTTGAAAACATTGTTTTTGTTTTATAGTGACAATTCATTGCTTTTTTTTTCATTCATTATTTCTAACAATTATTGTTTGTCCTGTCTCATTTTATTTTAGCATCAGTAGTCATTTGTCGTCACAACAAATTCATCACTTATCAAATTCAAAATCAAGTATCTTTTTTATTGTTGTCGTTGGTTACAAACAATTTTTACTGGTTTGGGTTAATTAACAAAAAATAATTATTTTTCCAAAATAAATTCTACAAAATTGATTTTTAAGTTGCTTTTTTAATTCCATTTTTAATGAATTTCACTAAGCCTAAATACGGCAGATACTGATTTTTAACGCCCGAAACTAAACAAATCATTGAATTACCTCCCTTCCATTGGTCTGACAATGTCTCACTTCCGCTCTGTATAATTTTAAATTCTATAATATGAGACGAGATAATAAAAATTTAAATAAATAAATGTAAGGGAGTTAATTCGAATGCAGGAAATTTTTTAGGACCATAAAATTATAAAATAAAATTGGCGTTTAGGAATAATTGAAAATTTCCATGCATTATTTTTTTTTCTGTCCCTAGGTTTGTCATAAAACAAATGTTGGCATAGCCATCAGCCCTAAGTCAGTCAGTTAAGTGCCATACGTGAAACACGCTTGGGCGATCATGTCTCGAAAGAGACATGACTGACTGGGTAGAACATTATCCCGCAGTAGGTTGCCATTGCTTTCTGCGGTAGATTGGTTGCCGACCAAGGCTATAGAAGCCAATCTGTCTTGTTATTTAACCCATAACTCAGAACTGGAAGGAAGAGACGGACTAATACCTTTCCCAAGGGTATTTGCGCGTAAGTGAATGCAATGAATTCAACTGGAATTCGAACTCGGTTCCCCGATTTCTCGTTCCGAACTGATATCCACTGCACCACACACCATTTTAAAGTACCTTCCGGATACACATTATTTGAACAAAACAAAAGTGAAATGTCATCTCACCCAACAGGAATCAATGAAATTTTCATAAACTAATTAACGAAATCTTAATTAAAATCAGAGAAATTTTAATAGTTGTCCCTTAATCCCTTCTACTCCAGCACAAATTTTTAAGTATCACCACAAAATAAAATAAAAATAGATGCATTTTTTACCGAAATGAAAGTACAAATGGCTACACCTCATACTTTTTTGTGAAAAATGAGAATTAAACTAAAATTTAAGTATTTATTCATTAATGAATGAATTATTTATTGAAGAGGATATTTTATAAAAAAAAAAAACTCGTGGAAATATTTTTTTAGGATGTCTGTTTCACCACCCGTCCTTTTTTGATATCTCGTGTCTTTTTTTTTTTCGTTTTTGGCAGGCGTTCGTCAATTTTTTTCTGAGTTACAGAAAGAAAACCCGATGATATTATTTTAATAAAAAGAATTATGCAATATCAAGTGTAACGGAAAACTCATCCCGAATTTTACCAAAAGTAGTTCAATAAAAATAAAAAAATTAAATTTGAGAGTTGGTGCTTGTAATGCGTTTTCTTTCTAACTGAACAGTTTTTTGTTCGATTCCTGCTGGATTCCTGCAGATTCTATTTTTGTTGAACATCCAAAAATTGATTTCAAAAAAGGTTTTACACTTGAACCTTTTTTTTTTCAGTCACTAAAAATTTATTTAAAACTTCACTCAGTTTTCGATTCTTCAAACGTCTTTAATTTAATTTAATTTAACTAACATAAGAAAAAATACTTTAATTACAAACAGCAACAGGAAAAATTTCAAAAACAAGTTGAAAAATTACAAATAATTAAAAAAAAATATTAGCTTAAATATATATTTTTTAATTTTAATTTGTCAATGCTATTTTGAAATTCTTGCAGCTATTCGTAACAGTTCTTTTATTTTTTTTGTTAATTAAAGACACGTTTGAAGAATCGAAAAATTAAAATGCTTAAACTGTATTTTAAAATTTAGAGCGTCAATATCTTTTAAGGAATTTCTTTTTCTAATAACTGTTATATTATTTTTTTCTATGGATGTTCAAAAGGAAATAATTCTGAAGTATTGCCTGTGATTACTTTCCCATATTGAAAGCGTATTGTACGAATTTTTCTCAGCTGCGTGTTTCCTCGGCAGTGTATTCAGTGAAATAAATAACAACCAAAGCTCAAAATAAATGTTTAAAAGCTTTTATTAGTGGTTGTAATAATGCAGAATAGTGGTATTTTGCTTGAAAAGGTTAAACATATCTCAAAATGCTGAGAGGGAAAAGCGGTCGATTAGAGTTTGGTCAGGGGTTTTATAACTTCTGGGACTTCCGGTTGTTCCCTATTGATTCTGACGTTGTAGCTTCAGCTGAATCGAGGAAAGTAAGGAAGCCCTTATATGCTACAATAATAGCCAACACGTTAGATAGTTATTATAGTTTATAATAATTCAATAACTCTTAAATTCAAAATAATAATACACATGAAATTCAATTAGCTATCTTATGAAATCAAACAGTTAAGAAAAAAATAAAAATATAAAAATCAATATATTAATTATTATTTAAATCCCAAAAGCATCATTCAACTGAAAAATAAAAATTCCTAATGAATGTTACACAAATTAAAATTACTCATTCTATAGAAGAAAAAAATGGTCTTTTTAAGCTATTGATTATGTAAGGTTAAACATAAATACTAATTTCTTGCTTATTACATTGCTGGTGTTCCGTATTTCTTTTTTTTTTTTTTTTTTTTGCACGTAGGGCCGTCTTAGCAGTGACACAAAGCCGAAAGCATAGGGTATCCAGTGAGGATTGAACCCACTACTCAGTTGTAATAGGTTCTAGAGGATTTTTAGGTCCTTTACGATTTATATTACGATTCGTCCATCATACGATTCAAGAAAAATAAAAACAACTCCAATTTGCAACCAATAAATACAGCATTTAACAAACAAAGCATGTAATAGTAGTATACAGAGTAAGAGGAAAAAGTTGTTTCCCTTTGACTGCTTGTTGAACAAAGTCAATTAAATGAAGAAAGTTTTTTTCTTGCGCTGAAAAGATTTGCCATAATTGTTAGAAAGGTTTTCATGTAAGAATGAATAACATGAAGAATACAATTATTTTGAATGTAATTGGAAGTAACACAAATTTTGGTCAAGAGTTCAAAAGTTCAAAGGAAATTCTTGGCGAAAATGTTCAGAGAAAACAAAGTTCTGTGTCTCTGTGTGTTCGTTAAGAAATATTTGAGTAGAACTTGCGTAAATTAATTTCGCAGTCTCAGCCGGCATTTGCCGCTGTTACTATGACACTGACATTTCTCTGCCTTCGGGTAGAGAGCGCTCTCTGCTTCCGAGCAGAGAGCACTAACTCAGTCGTGGTTCCGCCGAAGGGTAGAATCACGACTCGGTAATAATAAACAGACATTTTTTGGCCTGGCTATATGGCCGGGAAGACTCACTATAAAATGACCTTGTGTCACATATAACCTTGCGTGGGAAGGTTGGTAAATACAGCCTGTTTGTCTACTGCTTAACTTACGAAAAGTAGCCGTATTTAACGAGAAAAAGTGGCTCAAAATGAAGCGCGGGAAAAACTTATTTTACATTAAAAATATGTGATTGGCTAAAAATTAACCAATCACCACACACATATGAAACAGCTGCTTCAGAGCCAAAAGATTCAAAGGCGACTGCGATTGCTGAATTGTCCACTACAAAAACTGTATTGATTTATTACCCAATCGCAGACGAGTAAATGACATGGAGCGAACGTGGGTAAGGAAAACATAGCAACTACTATACTAGCAAGACAAGCTTGCTAACCATTATACCACGCCGAGGTGCCCAAATCTTTAGGAAGAGGATGTTATTTTCCATTGACATGAATGAAAGCCAGATTCAGACGATGTTGCCCCATTGTGATACTGTGGAATCCACCATGCAAATGTTTAATTAAAAAAAGCAAATATGACAATTTTCTCCTCGCATAACATGTGAGTGAAGAAAAAAATTCCAGCGACAATTTTTTAATCGCATGTAATGGTATTAAGATTTGTGAAAACTAAATGCCAAAAGGATCAGACAGCTAACATTAAGAATAACTGTCGCTGATTGGTCAATTAATCGTGGGCATGTGGAAACGTCATAGAACATGTTTAATACCGTCACACCTTACTAGTGTTCGTGATCCACTTTTGTCAGTATTTCAAGAGGAAACTCAACCAATCAAGAAACTATACTTGGGTAGGAAGCAGACGTCCATGCAAGTCTCCATGTAACAGACAAGCACAACTTGAATCCTCAAGTGAGAAATTTTCATTTGAATAACTCGCAACAGAAGACTGTCGCTCAATACTGAACGCTTACTAAGTTAAGTAATATACTTAACATATATTATTATTCGTTCAACTAAATCATTCACTGTCTTAGTCTTCAATATATATTGCTTGTTCAATTCTCACTAACACACCCATTTCAATTGACATTCACTATAATACCAATGGAACATTTATTTAATTTAACAAATTAAATAATTTTTGCATTATTCAAACTGTTCCTAAAACAAACGACACCATGTGGAAAATTTATTGTGAAAGACATTGAACCATAATTTTCGTAAACATACAATTTTGCAACTTCTTTTCGTATGTTTATCATTAGTCCAGTTATTGTGTGTATTATTATATATATGTTATCGTTTGTTGCCTTACAAAATTTTGTTGCATTTCTTTTGTTTCGTCAATTTACAAATTATAAATGTTTGTGCATTGGATTCTGAACACGCTAGCAACTTGTAATAGGCGGATAGCAATTATTTTGTGCGAACCTCCTTACGTACGCACACACACACACTCACATACATCCACACATACCACACCAACATTGTCAAGCAATGATTGGTTAATATATCACCAGTGCATTCATTACGAGAGACTTGAACATTCATGAACATTTATTCAGCGTTGATTGAACTTTCAATTTACTGTCAAAGGGAGGCAACTCTTGACTTTTTTCACACTTTATTTAAATGCATGCTTTTTCTCTATCAACATAGAATGATTGTATATTTGTTAATACATGTATTTCGTTACATTCGTCATTGGTTATTATTTTGCACGAGTCTTATGTGATGTTTTCTAATCTAAAATTTAAATTCATGTGGTGAACGGCCAGTCAGTCCGCTACAATTTGACCACACATCCACTATATTATGAAGAAGATTTTTTTTTATAATTTCAGTCTTGAAAAAGAATGTTCTCTTGTACAGTTAGTCATCATCATGCACAAGAACACTCTGAGTGCAATTTCAACATTCAGGAATGTAGATTTCAAATTGTTCAAAATTATATTGTAATCTTTTATTTCGAAAACTAGCAGTAAGTAGGTCTAGCTAGGAGGTATCAATTTATCATTTGTTAACTAAATTGTTTCCTATGCATTTAGTTAGATTCATCCAACCAGTAGTCAGCTGTATTTTTGTTTAAAGACCAGAATGTAGGCATGAATGGGTATGTGTGAGAGCCTGCGTGAAGGAGTGATAGTAAGAGTATGAATTAGTGTGGAAGATATTTAGGTAGTAAGGAGTTTTAAATGAATTTTATTTCTCCCTCCCACCAGGAAGAATAAAATAATTAAATAGTTATTTCATCAGAAATCTATATAGTTAGAGGGTTCGAAAGAATAGCAAAAGGTGACTGGTATAAGTCATTTAGTTTTAATTTTCAGAAATGGAATTAGGTAATCGTTGACGAATATAGGTAGCTTCGATAAATTTTTGGGAAGGGTAGAGCTAATTATAGACCAGTCGAATAGTAAAATTTCGTTTAAAAGTCTATGGCAATAAATAGAAGGTAAGAAAGTGTAGTTTGTATTAGCAATTCAAAGTATAAGGGTAAAAATTTGGTGAAGATAGAAAAAATGGACGAACATACCAGAAAGAGTAGCCGCGAATTAGAGTGTGGTGATACCGAGCAAAAGCAATGGACCGGATGTTTGCGCTTTCACGACCAAAATGCAAATGACCAAAAGTCGTCGCTGCGCTGCCGGCTCCGCGCAGATGTTCTGGTTGAAAACTAAAAATTCATTAAATCTTAAATTTCCAGTTCGCGAGCCTACGCAAATTTTATTTATCAGCCAATGGGAAGCCCAGAACCAAATACAAGTGTGAAATCCCAAATGAGCTGCTGTGATCCAAAAAAGAAGATATAAAAAGCGGATACAGAAAGTATCGCCAGGCAGACCGACTCGAGGAGAGGAGTGTAATCAATATCCCCTTGACCTAAGTCAAGCGGCTACTATGCTCGCCTCCCTTCACCTCTCCTTTACCTTCTTCCCTGTCTCAAAACTACTTACTGACCTAAGGAGCGAATACATAAAAGACATTCCTTACTTACACGCTCCCACATTCTTAAGCATTAATTCTCTTTCAGCATTTTATTGCCATGAACATTTTAACCTCCGCTGGACCTATATTTCAAGTATTACTTCAATTGTAAAAACATTAATTGATATGTGTATATATAAAATGTTATTTTTCAACTCAATTTGCTTTTCTTGATTTTATAATCATTTTATGACTTATAGTGGGCTATCTACAACAAGGCCAAATTCCGTTAATCTTCAACAATATACAACTACCCTTCACTAGAACGGACTCCCACTACAAACAGAAAAGAATAGATAAGCAACCCACTATAAGAGATGCGAGAAACGGGTGCAACTCGGATTTTGTTATTAAAGAGACAAGGAAGGAAAATGAACTCTTCCCATTGGTCAGAGTTAACAATAAAAAGTACGAATTCTGCCGAAAAGAAAATTTAAATCCAAACATGTAGCACAAAAGTAAGGAGCCGGCTTGGTACTTCTGGACCGAAAGTCAGGGTTACTGACAGAGCCGAAATGATGTTTAAAACCCAAAATCGAGAATGAAGGCAGGACATCACTGAAGAGCTCCTTTAAGCACCAAAAATATATTTATGAACTGGTACAGTGCAGGGAGAGATTCACAATTTTCATTAAGTTGCCATATAAGTTCTTGAGATGCTCACATTTATTTAAAAGGCCATCATAATTCAGGTTTGTCTGATACATAATTAGCCAAATTTTTGCACTTTTTCTTTAGTGCATCAGAAACAATGGTTTTCAATTTACTGAAGAAGACAAAACAGATATCCAATCTGTGAAGAAGCCTCTGCATGTTTTGTCAGTTCAAAGATTAGTGTCCAGAACAGGGAACAAAGTTTTCCACCTGTTTTTGATGATTCACCATATCTGTTAAGATGCAAACTTAATTTTCGTTCCCTTTCTTCTCCCCCCCATCACTGTAATCTGTATCCGGACACGTACTCCCGGCTTTGAATTCATATCCACTAAATTTGTCTATAGTTTCCTGAAGAAAGGTTTTCATAGACTCAAGATGATTCGTGGCAACAAGGATGTTCACAGCCTTTGATTGCAGGACCTTGTAGGTACCTCGCTTATGTTTATCAAATTGGCCTTGTGTCAAGCATAACTGAAATCCCACAATTTAAAATTATCAGAAGGTTGAAAAGATAAAACTGTTTCGTTTGTATAAATAATTGAAAATTTATTTATTGACTAGAATAACATCCAATTTGTATGTATGAAATTATTAAACTGTGAAAATGTTCTAAGAGAAAGTTAGAGTAGTAAAGAGTTTAAAGAATTAAGAGTTTTGTTTGGGCAAAATGTGATTTGTGCAGAAAAGGATAAGTCTATGTTTCACTGTGTTTATTGACAGGTAGTTGTAATGTCTTTGTTCCGCTCTTTCTTTTTGTGGATGGTGAGTATGTGAAGAAGAAGAAGAAGAAGAAGAAGAAGAAGAAGAAGAAGAAGAAGAAGGAGAGATAAAGAAAGCAGCATGAGAGAGAAAATGAGAGGGTGTGAATGTGGGTCGACGGGACAATTGTGTCTGATCGATGGCCTGACTATTTTTTGCTACATTGTGACTAGTGCTCTCTCTCTCTCTCTCTCTCTCTCTCTCTCTCTCTCTCTCTCTCTCTCTCTCTCTATCCCCTTTATTTATATAAAAAACTGTTTGACATCGACTCGCTACGTAAATTGTTCCCTTTTTCTATTGGTCAGAGTACATTTTCACACAGGTTCGCGAAACTTTGCCTTGGTCTTTTCTTCAGGAGAAGTCAATCCTTTTTTTCTATTGGTTAAAATATATTTTCACACAGGCTCATGAATTTGAAAATAGTGAAGAAAAGATAGTCATTTTTATTCTGTATTCACAACAACTTTACTCATTTTATTTACTCTTTCTAGTATGTCATTCCAAAAATTTGTGAGAAGGAGTGTTTCCAGGTTTTCTATTTTTTGCTCAGACCTTCTGCTTTTCACCTTGTATTCACTTGCTGTTCATTGTTAGCTGATGGAGAATCCAGGACATGTCTTAATTTCTTGAAACCCTATACCGAGCATAAACAGCACCAAAATGTGCCGACCGTCGTATATCAGACAGACGCTTGACCACAAAATCTTTTCCTCTAGATGATATCAATACATAACAGCGATGGGTAGAATCAGCAAACAATGAAAACAGTTACTGAACAAAGTCAAAGAATTTTAGTTTTTCTGCTGTTTTTATTCCCAAGTTTAGCTACAAGGGGCATAGCAGATTCATTGCGTTGACGAATCCATGCATGCAATCCAGACATAATTTGAGGCATTATCATATAACTGACCACGGCAGTTTGATAGTGGAATATTGTACTCATTATGAAAATTCACAACAGTGTGTGTTAGATCCTTTTCTCCATGAGAAAAGATGAGAATGAACATCAAGAAATATTTCCCAGATTCACAGCCTTTGAATGTATCGGACAGGAAATGTCAGTTAATCTGTGTGTGGGATGTCTAAAATGGAATCTGCACTTATTGAATAATACTTTGACTCTGTTGCTTCTACAGAAATGGTACAAAGAAATTGTTATCCCATTAATTCAATAAATTCCTCACAAATATTTGTAGATAGATCTATCTATCGCCCGGTTCACACTCCACCCACGTCTATTGAACAGGTTAAGAGGCTCATCCCTTGTTCCTTGTTTAGGATGTGGTTTCCTGCTTTCTCTTTTCCAATCTTTTCACTATTACGTGGCCCCTGCACATCAGTGGCATTACTGCCTTGCTTGGGGTGATACGATTAAAAAAAAATAATATGATGAATTCCCTTTTACAGGATTTCCGTATATTTTGAGATATACTTCCAAAAAATGGCCACATACACTCAGAAGCTCTAAACATACCTAAATAATTACCATTTTTTTCTGACCCAGTAGTCTGATTTTCTCCACGAAATGGCAAACCTCTAGAGGCAAGGAAGTGAATTAGAGAAATCATATATCAAAACTTTATGTCACTGTTCCTGCTCTGAGCGATGTTGCTCAAGTAATAAATAATCTAGATTTCCAGTTTCTTTATGACTCATCAAATATGCTGTCATGCACTTTCGACGTTCTCCAATTTCATGTTCTACAATAACATTGTTTTGATTCCAGCCATTGAACCCTGATGTAGCAAAGGGAGATTCTTGGGCAATAGGCGACATAAATCATTACAATTAACCTTGGGATGGTGAATATAGAGTTACCATTCACGGTTTAAGCACTCGCCATTCCGAAATTCACATTTGAACACATTGTTTGATAATTACCTTACCTTCATATTCTTTACTTTACCCCAGTTGTTTTGTACACTCTATGTGAGTTTAAAAGGTTTCTATCATGATTCTGACAAAATAAGAACTCATTACTGTAGAGAGCATCGATCATGTTTATTAAATTGACTTTATACCAAACATCACCGAACTCCCCACATTCAGAAGGTTGAACAAACATCATAAAAGTTTAAAAATATCTCTTCTTTTATTTTATAATAATAGAAATGAGATTTATTAATTAAAATATTACATAAATTTTATTAAGAATTGTACTTAAGTGTGAAAAGTTCCTTTTTGTTGCATTCAAGGTAGAATGTTTTTTGAAGAAATTTAAAAAAAAACATTTCCTCTTGAATTCAACAAAAACGAACGTCTAGTTGAGATTTTTTTTATGCATACAGTAGTAAATGTTTGTATGTTGATTATTTGTTCCTCTCTTTCTTTAGTTGCTGGACAGTTGTGAGGAAGGAGAAAAGTGAGAGAGAAAGAGAGATAGAGTGAGATATATGTGTGTCCTCTGATTTTCTTGAATGTCTAGACAGACGACTCATACAGTCTTTTTTCATTGCAGAAGGAGAAAAAAAAAAGGAAATTCATTTTTTAATGAATATATAGGAGTTATGGGAAATGCTTAATTTCCCCAACACTATATTTTTTAGGCACACAAATGAATGACGAAACTTGCTTTTAGAATAACAACAAAGAATGGTTTATTACATAGTAAACGTACAAGATTGGTAGTATGTAAGTGTCCATGGTGAAGCTAGCAGCAGATAGTATGTAAGTGTCCATGGTGAAGCTAGCAGCAGATAGTATGTAAGTATCCATGGTGAAGCTAGCAGCAGATAGTATGTCAGTGTCCATGGTGAAGCTAGCAGCAGCGTCTTCCGAGAAAGCATTCCATGGGGAATCAGCGGCAGCGATGTGAGAGAGGCGTCCGTTACTGCTGCGGGCTCATGGCTCTCTGCCTTTCGTCCGTTCTACCAAAATGGACTAGGAAAAATAGTTCTAGAGAGGAATCAATGCGCTCCGCCCGTTGATTGGTCAGTGAGTGACCGAATCTCCCGTCGGGGGCACTGATTCGCTAAATGAAATAGATCTGTGGCTGCTACATCACCCCCTGCTTAGGCGGAAAGCCGACAGAGAAAAGGATAGCGGCCATAAAACAAAGAAGGGTACAATTTATATATAAACAGTTTTACAGAGCTTTTTGGGCCAATGTACTCGTCGACCACTGCGTGTGGTGGTGACATAGTTGTCTGTTGGCATCGTATTTTTTTTCAACGGGTGTAAAGATATGTTCATGTATGTAAGTAGGGGGAATATGTGGCTCTTGTGTGTTTGTGTTAAGAAAGGCTCTTTTCACCCTGTCAATAGATACAGTTTCTTTTTTGCCACTAATGTCAAGGGTGAGAAGTTTGTCAGTGCATGAAAGCACGCGGTAAGGGCCAGTGTAAGGTGGGGTGAGAGGGGCTTTGACAGCGTCCCTTCTTAGAAAAACGTGAGTCCATGAAGAAATATCTTTTGGGACTGATGATTTGATGGTCTGTTCCCTAGGGTGCATTGGTGGGAGATTACCAAAATAAGATCGCAGTCTGTTTATATACAAGGCAGGATCTGTTCCTGTTAAATCTATAGGGTTCAACATCTGACCTGGTGATGATAGAGGTACTCCATAGACAAGTTCTGCTGGAGAGTATCCTAGGTCCTCTTTGATAGCTGCACGACAGCCAAGAAGGACAACAGGTACATATTCGCTCCATCGCTGTTGGTCAGGATAGGCACGTAATGCGGCCTTTAATTGGCGATGAAAGCGTTCTATCATCCCGTTAGAAGCAGGGTGATAGCTCGTAGTTCGAATTCGATTGATCCCTAAAATTCTGGAAAGTTCCTGGAATAGGTGGGATTCAAATTGTCTGCCACGGTCAGTGGTAATTGTTGTAGGAACTCCGTAACGCGTTATCCAGCCTGATATAAGGGCTTGCGCTACGGATTCAGCTGAAATGTCCTTTAGGGGAATAGCTTCGGGCCACCGTGTAAAGCGATCTATACAGGTCAGGAGGTAAGTAAATCCCTGACTGACCGGCCATGGTCCAACCAGATCAATATGGACATGGCTGAACCGAGCGTCTGGGGTGCTGAATGTTCCGAGGGGTGCACGGATATGTTTGTGCACCTTTGATTTTTGGCAGGATACGCAAGAACGTGTCCAGGCAGTGATATCACGCCTCATGTTTGGCCAGAAAAATCTAGCTGCAATCAGCTTCACTGTGGCTTTGGGTCCGGGGTGTGCCAATTGGTGTAGTGTGTCAAAAACAACCCTACGATGTGTCATCGGAACAAAAGGTCGAGGTGCGTCTGTTGAGGTGTCACAGATGATCTGCGTATCTGCAGTAGGCACTGGTAAGTATGCGAACTTGCAAGTTGCAAATTCAGGTGACGATAGATCAAAGGTGTCCAGGCGTGGTTGGTCAAAGGCCATCTGTCGTAAGTCGATATCTGAAGGTGAGAACATTGAATTAATGGGAAGACGAGACAAGGCGTCTGCCGCAGCATTCTGTTCACCAGAGATATGTCGGATATCGTTTGTAAATTGCGAAATAAAATCCAAGTGGCGAGTTTCGCGAGGAGAATATCTGTCCGGCTTTGAGCGCAGAGCGAAAGTAAGCGGACGGTGATCGGTGTAGATTACAATTGTCGGCCCTCTAGTGAATGCTGAAAGTGTTTCACTGCGAGGTACATTGCCAGGAGTTCACGGCCAAACGTGCTGTAACGTTGTTCTGCCGGTTTCAGCTGTCTCGAAAAATAAGCGAGAGGTTGTAGCTGTTGTTGGTGTTGCTGTTGCAAAACTGCACCTACAGCTGTGCCCGATGCATCAACGACCAATGAAAACTGGGAGTCGGGTACAGGATGTGCAAGTAGCGATGTTGTCGCTAATTTCTTCTTCACTTCGTTAAAGGCTTTTAGCTGTATGTCATTCAACGAAATCTGCTCATTTTTCTTTTTCCTGTTACGTAACATGTCAGACAGAGGAGACAGGAGATCCGCACAGTGTGGGATGAAACGTCTGTAATAGTTAAGCAGACCGAGAAAGTGCCTCAGTTGGCGAAGTGAAGTGGGTGGTTGAAGGTCTTGTAGAGCCTTCACTTTTTCAGGTAAGGGAGATATCCCTTCGGGGCTTATAATGTGTCCCAAGAAAGTTAGCGACGAAGCACCGAAAACACATTTACCAGGGTTAATCCTCACCTGGTACTTTTGAAACCGTTCGAACAGTAGGCGGGGGTGAGTAACATGTTCCTCAGGTGAGGCACTTGCTACGAGGATGTCATCTATATAATTATAGACGAAGTCCAAATCACGCACTACTTCGTCCATGAAGCGTTGGAAGGTACTAGCCGCGTTTCGCAAACCAAAAGGCATAGTTAAAAATTCAAACGCTCCAAATGGAGTAGTTACTGCAGTTTTGGGTATGTCGTCTGGGTTCACTGGTATCTGATGGTAAGCCTTAACGAGGTCTAGTTTGGAGAAGGTCTTACAACCATGCAGGGATGAAGCGAAGTCTTGTATATGTGGGATTGGGTAACGATCAGGTACCGTAATGGCATTTAGTCGTCGATAGTCCCCAGTCGGACGCCAATCTCCAGAACGCTTTGGAACCATATGCAAAGGGGAAGCCCATGGACTGGACGAGGGGCGTATAATTCCCAGCTGCAGCATATGGTTAAATTCTGCCTTCGCCGCCTTTAGTTTATCAGCAGGGAGGCGGCGAGGGCGTGACAACACCGGAGCGCCCGTGGTCTCGATGTGGTGTTTTGTAGAGTGAGTTGATTTGCTCACAACGAAATTTAAGTTAGTTAACTCTGGGTAAGAGCGTAGTAATGTTTGGTATGGGTCGTCAGTGGCGGCAATGAAAAATACCGGGCTGATAGGTGAGATATTTGCTTAAAACCCATGACGGAAAGTTCCGTATTGCCGTCAATAAGTCGTCGCTTGCGCATATCCACTAAAAGGTTGAAGTGGTGCAGAAAGTCCGAGCCTAGAATGGGGTATGGTAACTCAGCTACAGTAAAAATCCATGTAAAGTCTCTCCGTAATTCCAAGTCCAGAGAACGAGAAATTTGACCGTACGTGGGAATAGGGGAGTGATTTACCGCTTGCAGTGTGATGGGCGACAGTGACGGCTTCTCAGTGAGGAGTTTCAGTGGCCAGATACTGCAAGCTGCTCCTGTGTCAACCAAACAACGTGCTTGGGACCTGGAGTCAGTGATAAAATAGGTACGGTTGTTACATAGATCTTGTGGAGAGTGTGCCGTGCTCAGCTCTCCAGATTTAAGTTTCCCTGGTTTGAAAAGGAGCCTTAGCGCCAAAACAACTGTGATAATAGCATAGTCCTGGCTTGCTTGATTGGCGGCGGTGGTGTGGGGATGGCGAACGACTTTTATGTCGACGTCTAGGCTGTTGTGAATTAAGTACGGTTAATTTGCTTACTTCATTGGTAAGCTGCACTATTGCTTTGAGTATCGCCCCTTGTGTGGTACCTTCGCTTGTGATCCCAGCAGCAGAGAGGGTAGAGACTTCAGCCTTTGGCTGAAGAATGGACGCGGTAATAGGCCCCTTGGTGAATTCCATCACTTTATCTGCAGAGGACGCTATTACGTCTACTGAGCTTTTCTCTACCATGGGTGCCAGAATTGCCTTTACTTGAGGGGGCAATCTTAAGAAGAAAAGTTGCTTTATAATGGCACTATCAGCAGGGACATCTTCTGCCAGCTCTCTCATTCTGCGGAGCAATTCGCTTGGCATGCGGTCTCCCAACAGCTCGTCATTAATTAAAGTTTGGAACCGCTTTTCCGCTGATAGCGACGTCCGGCGCAGAACTTCCCGCTTAATACTGTCATAAGTAGCATTAAGGGG
Source organism: Ascarosepion bandense (assembly GCA_037127315.1). Lineage (NCBI taxonomy): Eukaryota > Metazoa > Mollusca > Cephalopoda > Sepiida > Sepiidae > Ascarosepion > Ascarosepion bandense. The sequence continues at coordinate 679,701 of JBBBDQ010001125.1, forward strand.
GGTGTCAGTTATCAAATCTTTGACAACTGGTGTCAATGGCGCGGGAAATGCACTAAATAAAATAGGCAATTGCCGCTGCTCCACGACGTTGTTCGCTATAAAATATGACTCGAGTTGGGCAAACCAAACTCGAACGTCGCCAGCGAAAGCAGGTAAAGTAGTCGCCATTTTCTTTTTAATATATAGCGTGACGACAGACCACCAAAAAAAAAAAAATATATCAAAGAAACACGTCTCAATGAGAAAGAAAGGAAAGGAAAACATTTCAAAAGACACAAGAAAATAGTGATATTCGTGTTAAACGAGAGAAAGGTGCTGCTTTAAGGTTCCTTAGTAAGGGAGATAACTGTCAGTTTCAAGGCCTGTCTTAAAAACAAAAGTTGGAATTAAAGATGGCGTCGCCCAATCACCATTTAGGCGGGAAAGTTAAATGTTAAGGAAGGAGGCGCTCTATTAGCTTTAACTTACGAAAAAATAAAATGTAAAAGTGTATTACTCACTTGTATTTTTTTGTTTTTTTGTTATTGCAATAAAAATATATTTTTTGTACCACGTGGTCAGTTGAAAAGAGCAGAGTAGTAAGTTTTTTTTTGTTTTTTTTTTAAAACTTTCTTTGAACAAAATGTAATGTTCGTTATGCTTGCTTGAGTTGGTGTTTTTCTTGTGTACGGGCTGAAAAGAAGATACTTCCTCGTCGGAAAGTTTTTGGTGTTTTTGTTGTGCAGGCACGTGTTCAAAAAAATGTTATTTGAGTAAAGGGAGAATCTTTTATCTTCCTATTTGACCACTTGGGAATGGGCGTCGGTATGTCTAGCAAAACGAAAGATGATATCTCTGTTTAGAAAGATTGTTTTACTGAGGGCAAAAATTTTTGCCAATGTCTTCTCAGCCGACGAATGAATTTAACGCACACGTGTGTCACACACAAAATTCGTGGGTGGTTGTATTTTTTTTTTTTTTTTTTTTTTTTTTTTTTAGTCAGGAAGCTTTTTCTCTCTCTCCTTTTAACTTTGCTTGTACTGTTGTCCGAAAGTGGAGGCCGAGTTTCGTGTTGTTATTTTTTTTTAATTTGTTTCGCCATCCTAAGGTGCCATTCGTGGTCACCATTTTATGGGAGTTATGGGAAATGCTTAATTTCCCCAACACTATATTTTTTAGGCACACAAATGAATGACGAAACTTGCTTTTAGAATAACAACAAAGAATGGTTTATTACATAGTAAACGTACAAGATTGGTAGTATGTAAGTGTCCATGGTGAAGCTAGCAGCAGATAGTATGTAAGTGTCCATGGTGAAGCTAGCAGCAGATAGTATGTAAGTGTCCATGGTGAAGCTAGCAGCAGATAGTATGTCAGTGTCCATGGTGAAGCTAGCAGCAGATAGTATGTAAGTGTCCATGGTGAAGCTAGCAGCAGCGTCTTCCGAGAAAGCATTCCATGGGGAATCAGCGGCAGCGATGTGAGAGAGGCGTCCGTTACTGCCGCGGGCTCATGGCTCTCTGCCTTTCGTCCGTTCTACCAAAATGGACTAGGAAAAATAGTTCTAGAGAGGAATCAATGCGCTCCGCCCGTTGATTGGTCAGTGAGTGACCGAATCTCCCGTCGGGGGCACTGATTCGCTAAATGAAATAGATCTGTGGCTGCTACAAATACTCCGGAGTCGTATTTGAATAGATTCTGTTTTTTTTTTTTGTTTATATATATATATATATATATATAGGAAACAGTATATTTAAGAATCTACCAGCCTGAATATTCCAGAAGTCTTGTTAGAAGAACATATGTCCTGTAGCAGGATTCAAACCTGCAACCCCAAAGCCTGGGGGAAGCCATCAACTGATCTCATGTACGTACCTAAACCACTCGACCACGAAGAAATTTGCAAATGCTAATTGAGCCCTATAAACACATAATTTCCTGACTTTTATAATAATATTCATATCGGCTCTGCTTTCGTATTCTAATCATTAAAAATCTAAATAAAGACAATTTTATTTAGGAAAATCTATGAAACCCATTACGAAAGGAAATAATTCTGACATATTTTTAATTTATTTGTTTAAAAATTATTTTTTAATGGATATTTAAACAAATAAATTTTAAAAATATGTCGGAATTCCATTTTGTAATGGATTTCGTAAATAAAATTGTCGTTGTTTACATTTCTTTTGTATTAGATTATTCCCAACAAGCAAAATACTTTAGAATCATTTTTCTTTTTCTACTTCTCCATAAATATCGATAAATTATATGTCCATATTGATAGATCTGTCAACACAACACAATTCTCTCTAAAAATTTTCAAAAATAAAAATAAAAATTCTGGAATTTTATTTGAGAAAAATTAGCCAATTTAAACTTTGATTAATCTGAATTGAAACAAATATATATTTTAGTTTAAAATATCACAGAAAAACATTTTACAGAGGTGTGTTTTTGTAACGTGTTGTTGAGTGAATTAATGGCAGTCTGATTTGGGAAATTTTAGTAAGGTGGACAAAAAAAAAAAAAATCGAAAGAAAGTGTGTTAATGTCTTTTTTTTTTACATATAAAAATTTTTTTTAACAACTCAGTAATCTTAAAAAATTAAGAAAAATACTTTAAGCAAACTAATATTTTATTGAATTTTAGGTACTTTGGCTTTAACTTTACTCATGAAGATGTTTGTTGAGAAAATGTTGGAAAATTAGCTGTAAATTTTAAATTTTTTATCGGTACTTCTCTTACTTTCCGCTAATGACATATGAACATTTGTATTTACAAAAATACACAATTGTTTTCACGCACGCACAAAATTAAAATTCTTTTAAAATACTGGGAGTTGTTGAATTGTAATGAGTTTTTTCATTTATGATTAATAATTTAATAAGTTTGTAGGTCTCATACATTGACACACACACACACACACACATACATACGCATGGTCACGCGGCGTCTACGTGACAGTCGTAGTTCCCGCCAAAAACGAAGCCTTTAAAAACCGAAAACAGCACGTGATACAGCAGAAAGGATTTCGTCCCGGGGCGAGGACAGACAAGACAGACATGCCTTCCTAATTCACACAAACACTCGCGCACTAATTGCGTGTAGCAATTAGTGGCGCAAATATTTTTTATTCTCTTAATTTTCTTCTCTGACATTAACTTTCATTGAAACCGGACTCTACAACTTCTTATGCATGCTTTCTCAACCCTATGTAACCTTTTTCAATATATTGTTTTTCCGTTTACTTTCGCCTTCTTGTTCATTCATAAATCTTGCTTCAAACCTTAACGAATGTTACGTCGAGTCGACCGTTAAAATATAAATTAGTAAGTGGACGGCCTATCATCCACTACAATGGTGACCACGACGTGATTTCGATTCGGCGTAATTCAGTCCAGCATCGTTGGAAATGGAACTCAGCATTCTTCTGTGTCTATCAACAAGAACTACTATTCAACGTCGTTATCTCCCAACTCTTTCTACAGGACTCCAAGATGGCGACCCCACACAGAATTTTTACAATCGCGCACTAGACAGCACAACTGTCATCTCTCTCTCCCAGGTTTTCCAGAAAAAGAGTAACACAACGTCGACTTAAAGACGTTTCTTTCAGCATTCAACGCAATGTCACTCAACCAAACACAACGTCGACTTAAAGACGCCTTTTTTTCTCAACCAGAACACTGAGGAAATCGACAAGCCGAATTATTTATACTGGAGAATTGTGACCTCCAGAAAATTCGACATTAAACCTCGATATCTTTTTAGTTCTCTCAAACGCGTACACTCGGTATCAACAAGCTTCAATCAACCACTTTGCAAATCAAAGTTTATAACCAACTGTTAATTCTTCTAACACCAACATAAAAATCCACACGTACAGCAAAACACGGAAACTCTTACAAACGCAAGCAACTCAACGTGGAGCATTGGAATAAATTAGAAGATCTTTAACAGACACATCAACTACCGAGAATTTTCCAGAGCATGCCGCATCCTGGCACTCTGATAGGGGACACTGCAGCAAAATCCCTACTCACGCGCATCGCATTTCAGACTCTTCTTCTTTTCAGCCTACGAGAGACAACCAAAAAAAAAAAAAAAAAAAAAAAAAAAAAAAAAAAAAAATTCACCTTTCACAAATTTTTCTCATTTTTCCATTTCACCATGTGCTTTTTGAGAATCCAATATGGCTGACCAGCAGTCAGACGTTTCAGCAACCTCCTCCCACACCTATGAGCAACGTCTGTGCCCCCACCTTTTTTTTTCAGCAACCAGCCTTCTCTGTCATTTTTGGCATGATCACTACTACTACTACAAGCATCATCATCAACGTAACCAAACCACCATATACACGGACATATTGAAAAAAATATTTTTAATATTTGTTTCAATCTAGGGGGGCTATTTGTAGGTCTCATACATTGACACACACACACACACACACATACATACGCATGGTCACGCGGCGTCTACGTGACAGTCGTAGTTCCCGCCAAAAACGAAGCCTTTAAAAACCGAAAACAGCACGTGATACAGCAGAAAGGATTTCGTCCCGGGGCGAGGACAGACAAGACAGACATGCCTTCCTAATTCACACAAACACTCGCGCACTAATTGCGTGTAGCAATTAGTGGCGCAAATATTTTTTATTCTCTTAATTTTCTTCTCTGACATTAACTTTCATTGAAACCGGACTCTACAACTTCTTATGCATGCTTTCTCAACCCTATGTAACCTTTTTCAATATATTGTTTTTCCGTTTACTTTCGCCTTCTTGTTCATTCATAAATCTTGCTTCAAACCTTAACGAATGTTACGTCGAGTCGACCGTTAAAATATAAATTAGTAAGTGGACGGCCTATCATCCACTACAAGTTGTTTAATAGCAATATCATTTGACTGATACAAATTAATACAGATTTAAAAGTGATGTAATGAATATGTATACACCTTGGTTCCCCCTCACAGTAATATGATTGCCTGGTGTCAGCCATAAATACAGACTAAAGCGAGGACGGAGATAGGTCTACGTCTGTTGACTACGCCTACGACTGCATGTGTACCGGTCCATTATGGCTACTTGCTAGATTGTCCTACCCTGTTACATTTGTCAAAACCGCTTAGCTACCTCGAATATATCCCTTTCCGAGGCATATCCAAAAAGTTCATAAATTTATTCTAATAAAATTAAAAAATGTAAACAATTTATTTTTGCAAAAATTAATTATTCTCTGAAACAAAAATCTTTATTCTGTAGTGTCCATTATTTTTTTCATAAAAACAATTAAAATTTTTTCCAATTTAAAAAAAAAAATGTTTTTAATTACATTTCTTAATTTTCACATTTAAGGCAGATTTTCAGCATCTGTTGGTCCTGTTTGATCAAAAAGATGTGATGATTTAAAATAAATTCTCCAAGGATTTGTCATTATAGCAAATTAACTTAACTTTAAACAATAAATTAAAAAAATAAAAAATCTTGAAATTTCATAAAAATCAAATGAACTGGGGCTAACGGACACACACACACACACACACACACACACACACACACACACACACACACACACACACACACACTACAAAGATTTTAAAATGAAACGTTTAAAAAATAATTTCATTTATTTCTGGGTAAATTTTTGATTTATTCCCCGAAGGCCTTTACCCCTTCAAGTTTTTCCAAAACATCCTTATTTCCATGCAAATGTATATGCTGAACTCAAATCGATAATTGTTTATTGAAGAAACCTACTTTAATTGATATTAACGACCAGCAAAAAAAAATCGAACGATATCTCATCAATTACCACCGTTCTTATATCTGATTTCGTACAGAATGACTTTAGCCGGAGGATGCTTATTTCGTCCTATTTACTTCCTTTGTGCAATTACTACACGATTTGTTTTGTTTTCTTTTGGAACTCAATTTCCACTGAAAGTTGCGTGTATTTGCTTGTTTTTTTTCTCCTTTTTTTGGAGCTGTAGAATATTTTTTAAAGAAAGTTAACTTTCAAATAGAAATTTCGGGTTAGGGTTAGAGAGGGTTATTGCGTGTTTTTTTTTTTTTCCTTTTTTTTTTCTTGGTAATGAATTTAAGAAAGTTGCGTGTACTTAATTTGAGAAGAAAGTAAACTTTCAAATATATGAAATTTTCATGTATGAAAATAAGTGATAATTGGGTTAGGGTTATTGCGTGTATTTTTTTTTCCTTTTTTTGTGTTACTTTTATATAATTTGAGGGTTAATTAAACTACACTCGCCACTTATTTTCATATATAATTTGAAAGTTTACTTTCTTAAAAAAAATTCTATATCTAAACTTATTTATAAATGGAACTCTGTGTGTGTGTGTGTGTGTGTGTGTGTGTGTGTGTGTGTGTGTGTGTCCGTTACCTTGTAGAGGACGAAGCGTCCATTACTTATTTAAGTTTACGAGTCGACTCGACATAACATGGGGTCATGAAATAAAACAGGCGATAAGAAAGAACGAAAAGGCGAAAGTAACCAGAAAAACAATAGGGTTGAGAGCATGCATAAGTAAGTAAAATTAAGGAAAGAGAAGTTCTTTTTCTAGCTGAAAGAAAGGTTTGTACAATTGTTAAGATTATCGTCAAGAGTTCAAAGTTCAAATCCTTGATGAAATTATTCAGACAGAAAACAAGGTTCTGTGTCTGTGTATGCGTTGAGTAGAGAGAGAGAGAGACTTACATGCGAATGTAGTAGTCTTAGGCAGTCTGTGGATTTCTACTGACGAAGGTTGGAAAAATTGTGAATTTATGTGTAGAAAGTTATTTTATGTAAGGTCCAGTTTGAATGAAAGTTAATGTGCATAGTGTTAATGTCGGTGAGAAGAAAAATAAAAAAATTTGCGCCACTAATTGCTACCCGCAATTAGTGCGCGTGTGTTTGTGTGAGTTAGGGAGACATATCTGCTCTTGTCCGGGACAAAATCCTAACTAGCGTACCACGTGATGTTCCCCGCTTTTATTAGCATGCGTTTACGCGGGAAACTAAGTTATCACGTGAACGCTGAATCACCATTTATGTGTGTGTGTGTGCGTGTGTGTGTGGGTGTCAATGTATCAAGCCCCACAACCTATAGACTCTGAAACAGCTGAACCGATTTTCTTGAAAATTTACACAGTTGTACTATAAGCGTCTGCGAGTGTTCTTAGCTATGTTTTGTGTCAAGGTACCCCCGATAAATATCGAAAATCGATAATCGAAAAAATCGGGTTATAGAAGGAGTGGTCCGATTTTAATCAAATTTGATACACTCATAGACAAAGACATAAGAAACGATATTCAGAAGTTTCAAGGTTGCAGTTCTTACAATAGTGCAGAAAATCGATACCAGGAAATCAAAATTTGACTTACATCCATTCATTTTTCTTTCAGTCTATGGTTTTGCTTTAACTGGAAACAACTATTGCTTTTTTAGTCTTTCGTGCCAACGTCCAAAGAGTCTGAGCTCCAGGATCATGGATTAGTTTTAAATCTTTCTTTTCACCCGAGCAACGCCGGACTATACTGCTAGTTTTCATATAATTGAAAGTTAACTTTGGTCGTAAAAAATTAAGTAATACTAATGACCACTTATTTTCATAAAAAAAGGAAAGAAAAAAAACACTCAAATATATTTTCATATATTTGAAAGTTAAGTAAAACTACAGTTATCACTTATTTTCATATATTTGAAAGTTAACTTTCTTCTGAAATTCAAAAAAAAAAAAAGGAAAAAACACGCAAATACACGCAGTGCATTTGAAGGTTATTTAAACTACACTTATTTTTATAAATTTGAAAGTTAACTTTATTAAAGATATATCTATTTTAAAGTTAACTATCTTAAAAAAAAAAAATCTACAGCCCACGCAAATTTCAGCGGAAATTGAGTTCCGAAACAAAACAAATCGCATAGTAATTTCACAAAGGAAGTAAATAGGCCGAAAATGAGCTTACTACGCGTAAAGTCATTCTGCAGTAAATAATCATGGTTGAGGGGTTAGATAAACAGCTACAAGAAGTTTGATTTTTTTTTCTGGTCGTTAACATCAATAAAGGTAGGTTTCTTCAATAAATAATTGTAGATTTGAGTTCAGTATACACATTTGCACAGAAATAGGGATGTTTTGGAAAGATTTGAAGGAATAAAGGCTTTCGGGGAACAAATAAAAAATTTACCTATTTCTGAATAAGTCCTGACTGAAAATTTCATTAAAATCCGACAATTATCTGATTTTCAAAAGGCAAATTTTTCACTGCAAAATGACACTCAAATTTCACAAAGATTTATATCGTCTTACTCTTTTAGTCTTTAGTGACGACAAAAAGAACAAAATTTTTAACAAAAAAATTTACCCTGTTAAAAAGAAAATATAATTTTTTTCAAACAAATCCTTTGATGTTTCCATTAACAAATATTTTGACTATTAAATTTCGTTTTTATTGTGTTTTGGGCGTTTTTCATGATGTGGCCTCCTCTTTATTCGAGGGACCAAAATAAAATGTTTTAGGAAACAGTTTTTGCTTTATTAATCCGCTACATGGAGAATTGTTATAAGTGGAGCGATTTTAAAGAAGTGTTTTTTAAAGACATTCTCATGCGGACTCAGGTAATTAGGATGTAAAATTCAGTTACCTCCCTTGAACTAGAAATCGGAGACCAATTTTCCTAAGTATATTTTGGAAAAATATTGCTATAGGAATGTGGTAAAAATGCATTATATTTAGAATTAAGTATTATTTTACAGATGTTAAAAATTTCTGCTACTGTAATACATTTTAAACTTTTATGAATAAAAGATAAAAATTCAGCTAAATTTTTACGCATCAGACTATATTTTTATTTTGACATAAATAATAATAAAGCCAAGATTCCTTTGTTTTTTTTTGTGAAATTTGAATTTGATAAATATTTTAGACTTACATTTTTAAAAAAACCTGAAAACTATTTTTTATGCCAGTTTCCTTTACAACGTTTATTCTCAGATCATTTTAAGTCAACTGGTATTTTAAAAATATTTTATTTATTTTTTTAATTTTTTTTTATTAATAATAATTAACTAAAAATCATGTCACTTTATTCATTGTATATAACCAGATCTTCTTTTCTTAGACAAAAATAAAGAGAAATTAATTATAAAAGTTCAAATTTATAAGTGAGAAAAGTGAATTGTCCAGCAGGAAAATATTTGAAGAAGCTGTTGTTGTCGATGCAAACAAAGAGAAAAGATTAAAAATATTAAGAACATTGACTAAAAGGACATGCAAATAACTAAACTGTCACCTTGAAGAAACATTACAAAATATGGAAGTTACTTGTAGAGCTACATTTCAAGGAAATAAAATAAAAATACAACTTAAAAATGACAATGGGGAGGTGAAGTAATGTATATACACCCACATGTACATAAAAAAAAAACATACCTACACACACACACACACACACACACACACACACACACACACACACACAAATATACATGCACTTACACATATTTTTAACTGTATATTTACACTTTAACATAAGCTTCTCCACTTGCACAGACTTAACTTTACACACTACTTACAATTTACATAATATATTTATCCTTCCTATAAATAAAAAAAATAAATTTATATATTGTTATGACCGAATGGCCATAGAAAGATAACATGGACTTGGATATAAGGTTGAATAGTATATTCACGGGAAACGTGGTACAAAGATAAACGTGGACTGGAGAGTACTTTCTCTTACAGGCATCTTGACTCACTCATTCACTCACTCTGTGGCTACTCCTCAGTGACTTTTTACTCAGAGTTGGTAGCCATATTATAAACGTGTGGATGAGTCAATTTGTAGGTAGATCCCCACAATATATATATATATATATATATATATATATATATATATATATATATATTGTAATGTTAGTACAATTACATACCAATTAAAACTAACAATTAAGTGTTTTAGTTAATTCATTTGTCTGTTCTTGACCAAATAAAACTTTAAGTGTAAATTCCATTTTGTTATGGAATTTTAACTCTATTTTCATTTGAAGATGAGTTCATTCCTCTGGTTCAATAGTTCACTGGGATTTTTATCCTTGATTATTACAATTTTTTCATCCAAGCATAGATTGCATCTGTCCCTAAAGTTTGTCCATATTTCTGAGATGAGGTAGTATTTACAGTATTTACATTATTAGGCTTATTGTACTCATCTTTGCTGCCATTTGTATGATGTTTTGGCCATTGTACGCTCTGGTCCTTTTCGAGTGCTAGGAATTTCAAACTGAACCTTTTATTACTGTGGTATATCATCCTCATTCCTTGCGTAAAGCCCTGATTGGAAGTCATGAGTTATCTTCCTTTAACCTTGCAAGTTACTTACTGAACTCACAACTCTATGAGTCAAGTCTGGAACTAACCAGCATCTATATATACAGGGCCATGTGTTGTTAAGGACAAGAACAAGTGAATTTTTGGGACTTATAAACCTAATGTCCAGTAAGCCTTTTTTACCAGAGTTCATATTGCAATTTTTTGATGGAAATGGTTTTCTCTAGGATTGTTGTTAATGGTTTTTCTCTAGTATTTTTTACCAGAGCTTATATTGCAATTTTTGACACTAATGATTTTTTTTCTAGCACTCAGTATTATTGGTTCCCATATTATGTTCATCTCTATATTTGGTCAGCTTAGGAAATTTTTGAAGCCTAACATATGTGAAATCGATAAAATGCAGCCGTAACTTCTACTCCAACAGTTTCTTTCCTCGCACTTCCCAACTGTGGAATTCTCTTCCAAACGATTGCTTCCCCGACGGCTACAATCTCCAGGAGTTTAAATGTAAGGTCAATAGACACCTCCTAACACACTAACCTGCTCCCATTCTATCAAACACTCTTCCCATCTGCCCGACACTTATCCTTGCTATCCTTACTCATCTATCACCTTTCTCCTGACATTCCCTATGTCTATCCACTCCTTCTCTTTACCTTCCCCTATGTAGCCCCATGCGCAATAGTGGCAGTGGAATGCCTTGCTTGGGGTGAGATGATTAAAAAAAAAAAAAAAAAAAAAAAAATGTGCAGATTCCTTAAGCTTATGTAGTTTCTGGTGGCGTTCTCTATCTATTATTTCAGCTTCATCCATAGGGGGTGATGATCCCCTTTCTCCCTCCATATGTGGTCAGCTACGCCTGATTTTTCTATCTCCCCTCGTGTTACTGCCTTGCGATGTTCTCGTAGCCTTACTTTAAGGGGATCGCCTGTCTCTCCTTTATATTTCTTTCCACAACTACATGGAATGGCATGCACACAATCCTTAGTCATGTTCTCCTTTGTTGGGGGGTCTTACTCAAGAGAGGTACCTGCGAAGTGTAGAACCACTTCTGAAGATCATCCTGATTTTATATAGACCACAGATCCTTTGTATTTTCTTTGATAACCCCTTCACATAGGGTAGACAGACCAAGGCTGTTTTCCGAGAGTTGTTATCCTCATGCACCCTCCCTTCCGTTTATGTCGGAGTTATTGTCATGTATCCTGGATAATTGTTTCATTGTAGAGTACTGCTTATACTGACCATTTCCTTTTCATATAACTCTGGATCACCGCTTATGACTTTTACTTGATGTTGAAGGCAGCAGACAATCCCTTTCTTTACATTGTATAGGTGGTGGGAGTTGAATTTGAGGTGAATGTTGGTTTGTGGTATACGAATGTCTTGAACCCCTCCTCTGTTTGAGTTATTAGCTCATCCAGGAATGTCAGTTTGTTGTCACTCTTTTTCTTGAACTGTATGAATGGTCTTATTGAGTTCACATGGTCGATTAGTGTCTGGACCGCCTCCTGGTGTAGCTAGAGTATGAAGGTGTCATCGACGTATCTCAGCCATAGATTTGGCTTTAGAACTGTGAATTCTAATACCATCTCTTCAAAGTATTCCATGTATATGTTAGCCAGTGATGATGATAACGGTAAGCCAATTGCTAAGCCTTCATCCTGCTGGTATATGTCTGATCCCAGTCTGAAGTGTGTTGTTTGTGTGCAGAAAGTCAGGATCTCCATCAGGTTGTCTAGTGGAACACTAGTACGTTCTCCGAGGGATGAGTCCGAGGCCAGTCTGTCCCTGACTATCGATAATGCCTCCACCGTGGGTACATCAGTAAACAGACTTACCACATCCAGGCTCATCATCTGGTTGCATAGGATGGGAGCATCTTTGATAAGTTCCACAAAGTGGGCAGAGTTTTGAACATATGATGGTGACTTTCCTATCAGTGGGTCAATTATATTTACAAGAAAGCAACTCAGAGGGTGGCACACCGAGCCTAGGCAGCTAACAATCGGCCTGAGTAGAATACTGTCTTTATGAATCTTAGGTAGACCATACATGTGAGGTAAGCTTGCTGTAACGTTGAAACAACTGCCTGTATGTCCTAGTGATCCTTGTTCTGTGACAGCTGTCATTCTGTTTTCAATGTTGGGTCTTTCTTTACCTTGCTATAGCTACCACTTGTAATGAGGTCTTCCAGTTTCTTGGTGTATTCAGTTCTGTAATAAAGGGTTCGGTTCGAAGTTCCTAGCACCCAAAGAAGGCCAGAGTGTACAATGGCCAAAACATCGTACAAATGGCAACAAAGATAAGAAAAATAGTCTGAATAAAGTAAATACTGTCCCTGAAATTGTCGGGAGTTTGTGCATGTCCAATAATCCTCCATTTGATTTGTGGGGTGAATCCTTCATCTTTAGTTTCCAATAGTGTTTTGATTGGGCAGTTTGATGTTTTAAGGAAGCATTGGAAAAGGAGTGATGGTGATTGTAGATTCTTTGTTTCCAACTTCCTGTGGAAATCTCTATGCATGTCTTTTTCCTGTTTGGGTCTTCTTCCAGAAAAATGGTAACTTCATATATTGCTTTATTAGAATTGCATGCATTTCCCTTCAACAGCGCAGTTGGTTCTGTTATTGCAGTGACAAGGAAGTTTCTATTCTTGTGCATTGTTGTAATAAAATTTTAATAACTGGTTGTTGTGCGGGTTATTAATGTTTTGAATATTCTTGGTGCAGGAATAACTGATTTTCAGAGTTTTTCTGTTGAAAATTCTTTTTAGGGGGTTATTTTGGTTAAGGTGTTTTAAATTAGACTAAGAAAGTATCGGCCGATATTTATATTGGACAACTTGCAGAATCATGGGTTAAACCATATTATTTTTCTTTTTCTGTTTTTGTTTACATGAGTTGTTTTGTATTTCAAATTTCTTGGAAGACCAATTCTTTATTGAAATTACTTTTCTTGAGGGCTTCATTATACATTGATTTGTTCTCATTAAATTTTTTTGCTGGATCTATTCATTCTCATATTTACTGTGTTAGAAATTTGATTAATTATTGACTTAGGGTGATTAGAATTGACATTAATATAAATAGGAGTGATGAAGCTACCATTTTTCTGAAAAAAAAAAGCCAAACAGGAAAAAGACATACATAGGGATAAACATAGGAAGTTAGAAACAAAGATTCTGCAATCACCAACATTCCTTTTCCAATGCTTCCTTGAAACATCAAACTTCTCTATTGTTGTGAAGTTGTTGTGGTGAAATCTTCGTCATTAAGTTGTTGTTGCTGTTGTTGTGGCCTGTTTGGGCCCATAAGTAAGACATAAAAACAAGAAGGTAGTTTCAAACAGTGTAATTAGAATAACAGAACAATATATACAATAATAAGTGTTAGTAATTTGCAAAATAGAAGTCTAAGTCCAAATAATATAGTTATGCTGCATCTTGACTGCCTTACAACTGTGTCACAGCTGTATCCTAGCTGCATCCCTGGAAGCCACTCTGGTTAGTATTTATAGCAGGTGGAAGTGTCCATTCCATGTAGAAGGGCACCATAACATCTACCAAAACAATACTGGAAACTAAAAGAGAGAATAATGACCCTACAAATTAAATGGAGAATCATCAGACATGCACAAACTTCCAGCAGCTTCAGGGACAGATGCAATCTATGCTTGGAGAAAAAAATTGTAAGAATCGAAAATAAAAATTCCAGTGAGCTATGGAACTAGAGGAATGAACTCATCTTCAAGTGTAGACAAAAAATAGATTTCAAATTCCATTACAAAATGGAATTTACACTTAAAAGTTTTATTCAGTCAAGAACTGACATACAAATTTATTAAAATTCATAATTGTCTAAAACCCACAATTGTTAATTTTAATTACAGCGCATTTCTTACATCTTTCAATTATAATACATTAAAGATAATCTGTGAGTACGAACAGATTTTATTAAAAATAAGCAGACATAATGTTTGCAATTCATTTAATATCTATCTATCTATCTATCTATCTATCTATCTATCTATCTATCTATTGTCATCCGCAGACAGATCTGTTTCGCCGTATCACAGCTCATCAGTACGGTTAGACTCCAATTGCTTTTTTACCCAGGATTGAAACCTGACCGAAATGGCGTCAGTCGGCGACTCTACTCCTGGGCTATGGGCGTTCAGTGGAAGTAGGCAGACTTTTTAGCGCATATCATTATACGTGCCCAATAGCTCTAATTCATTTCACTGAATGAGTGATGCGTACATGCCAGAGTAGCTACTGCTTATCAAAGTCTACTATTTTTCAGAGTGCTCAATCAGGGTGTGAGAGCGTAAATATTGTCATCCAATAGACAGATCTGTTTCGCTGTATCACAGCTCATCAGTATGGTTAGACTCCGATTGCTTTTTTACCCAGGATTGAAACCCGATATTTTCAAAAGTACAGAACTTGATAGTTGATATGAAAGTGTATAGCTGAATACTATTTAGCATGTTAAAAATGAAGCAACCTGTTTTCCACCTGCTCTTCTGGCCTCATCCGGAGATTAACTTAGATTAAAATAAATCATGGAATGAATGGAGGGAAAGGACGAGAGAGGAAATTAATTTTGTTGTGAAGACCTTATGTGGTATATGGTATCCACCCAATACTGTTCATTCTGTTATCTGCAACAAGATTGCTGAGTTCAGAAAGGTCAAACTGGTCATAGTTAAAAAATGCCCCGTTTATCTGAGACTTCCCTGGATTGGAGCAGACTGTGAAAGCTTTAAACATATTTCATCTAATGTTTGTGCTTGTTATTTCTTGGCTGAGGTTCGAGTGGTATTTCATACCTGGCCTATTTTCTGTTCTAGTCACATCATCAAGTAAATTCTGTGGTTTATCAATATAATTGTGGTTGCTGTACCAACTCTATAGGGAGAACTACTCAGCGTCTATTGAACAGGTGAAGAGGCTCATCCCTTGTTCCTTGTTTAGGATGTCGTTTCTGGCTTTCTCTTTTCCAATCTTTTCACTCCTACGTAGCCCCCTGTGCTTCAGTGGCGTTACTGCCTTGCTCGGGGTGATATGATTAAAAAAAAAAAATGAAGATTAAACAGCATGTTCCAAGTAAGGTCAGGAATCATACATTAGCTTCTAATGAAGCTGTCCCAAATACCTATGGTTCCTCCATATGTGAGCACTTTTTAAATAATAGAAAGTGTGCTGCTTAGTTTAGTGTTGACTGGTTCACACTTGTGTCTCAGTCACACTCTATATTTCATTTAAGAGTACTAGAGTCTTTGTATATTAGTTCCCACCAACCTTCTCTCTGTAAACAGCGTGAATGTTTGCTGGGACTTGCTGTCATTAGCCTCTAGTACTTCTTTCTCTTTCACATTATAATTTTTTTTCCTCTCTCTTCCCTTCACTTCCTTTCCCTTCCCTTCATTCATTCCATGATTTATTTTAATCTGAGTTAATCTCCACATGAGGCCCAAAGAGCATGAGTGAATGCCTAATAGTATTCAGCTTTACACTTTCATATCTTTCTCTGTCTGTCTGTCTGTCTGTCTCTCTCATTTATATATATATATATATATATATATATATATATAAGTGAATAAGGAACAAAAAAAATATTAACAATGTTCAAAACTACCTGATGAGACATTGTCCTTTCAATGTCGAAACAAAATGTACACTTTGTGGTAGATGATAATTTGTACATGTTCTAAACTATAATTTCTAATAAGCAAATATATATATATATATATATATATATATATATATATATATATATATATATATGAATGGATGTGTGTTGTGGTGCGATGGATGTCGGCTTGGAAAGGGAAATTGGTGAGCCGAGTTCCAATTTCAGTCAAACACTCTGCATTCACTTGCACACTGGTACCCTTGGGAAAGGTATTAATCCATCCATTCCCTCCAGTTATGGGTTAAATAACTGAGGTCTGCTGTTCATTCAATCTGTGGTGAACTTCTGCACTGATTGTTTGTTATCAGCTGTTCCAAAAAGTGTGGATGTGTGCTACACAAGTTTTCACCATTCTAAACAATTCTTTGTGTGGCAGTCTAACTGAGTTAGACACTCATACATCGAAATTGACTGGAGAGTCCATAATAATAATAATAATATATTTATATATCTGAATTACAACAAAAATTATACATATTTCACAATCCTGCTCTCCAACAACCTTTCAAATATACTTGCAAACAAATTAACCATCTCTAACACCAGGATAGTTATCACCACCTCCAAGATTATTGCTGATATAATCAGGAAGAAAAAATATACTAAACATCATTTCAAATGCTGGAATGTATTAGATAAAATGACTACAGTGCCAAAACTTTCATGTGTTGAGAGACATTATGTAATCAAAAACCTGCACCTGCTGACAGATGATTCTTTTGTTTAGACAGATATTCTAACTTTTTTGTTTTACATCAAAACAACTTGGAACATAAATTTGATTTCACTAATGCCATCCTAATTATATATATATATATATATATATATATATATATAAAGGAAAACTCAACATGTCATTTAAATTAGTTATAAATTATAATTCATTTCAATGAGCTAAATTAGCTCATTCCATCAGACCACACAATATTCCTTCCATTTGGTACAAAAGATTTTGCCAAAATAAGCATTTCCTTTAACTGAAGAGAAAGATAAAAAAATTGTAGACAATTGATAAATGGAAAGGAGAGAAAGAAAGGAAAAATGTAGACAATTGATAAATGGAAAGGAGAGAAAGAAAAGGAAAGAAATAGAAAGGGAAAGAGAACAAACAATATACAGAAAAATGAAAGTTAATGTCATATATCAACACCAGCGTCTATAGCAACTCACCTGCTTTCTTAGAAAAACATGACATGGAAATTTAACATTGAAATTTAGTTTTAAATATAATGGGATATATTTACAGTTAAAAATAAATTGTAAATCATAATTTTTTAATACAAAATAAAATATAACCTATATTAGCATTATTTAATAAATGCAGTTGAAATAATTAAAACTTATAAAAGAAAACAAAAATTATAATTAAATATAGAAAAAGATAGAAAAACTAGAAAAAAGATGAACATAAAAAAGAGAAAAAAAAGCAAAGAAACAGAATGAGAATGAACAGTATGGATAGAAAGGAATTTAAAATAAACGTCTTAGATCAACACCAACGGCTATTACAATTATCTGCATTCTTAGAAAAACATGACATGGAGATTTAACATTAAATTTAGTTATACCTACAATGGGATATATTTAAGGTAAAAAATAAATTATAAATCATACTTCCTAATATAAATTAAAATATAATCACTAGTAGTAATATATTATAAATACAGCTAAATAATTACACTTAATGAGAAGATAAATAAAATATTAAAATACAATCTTAAAAAATATCTTAAATAATAATAATAAATATATGTATATAAAAAAATCTAAATCATAATAATAATAATAAAAAGAAAATAATGATATTAAAAAAGAAAAAGGATCTTAAATAATATTAAAAAAATAAAATAATAATAATAATAATAATAATAATAATAAAAATACAATGATAAACATTTTTAACACTAATAATAAAATAATAATAATATTATTATTAGAAAAAATATATCCTCAATAATAGTAATAAAATAGTATTATGAAAATTACAATAATAATAATAATAATAATAATAATAATAATAATACAAAATATATATATAAAACAAAAATTTTAATACTAGAATATCTAAAATTTTATATATATATATGCATATATATATGTATATATTTGTAGAATTAGTGGTTATCCTAACAATGGTGCTTGATGTTAAATAAAAGAGGTAAAATGTAAACTGTATTTGTAACAAATATACATTTGTTTCCACATGGTTTGGTTTCATGCATATACCAATTTTCACAACTTATTGAAAACTGATGGCTGTAAAACTCAGTTATTAATGTTAAGTCAGCTGAGCAGTTGATTTGAAAAAATATAGTAACATATGAATAAAGATTAAAAACAAAACATAAATAAAAAAGATGAGGTATAGAATAAAATATAAGTTTAAATTAAAATTTGAAAATAAATATATTAACAGATATGGCCATAAAATTTCACACAACAGATATAACCAAACATAGAAACACTTACATATCAAGTTTAAATATCATACAAAGCTTATACAAATGGACTCATATTTGTTTTAATTTCATTTTATTTTTATGTCTTATTTATTTTTATTTATTTTTTATTTAATTTTTACTGTTTTTTAGCAAATACAGGGAAATGCAGAGTAGTAAAATGTTTTTTGGTATCTTACAAATAGAATGTAATTAGTTAAATATTTTCATAATATTTTTTTTTTTGACTGGTACATTTCTGTGCGTTGTGGTGCTGGAATGTGTGTTGTAGTACAGTGAATATCAGCTTAGAATGACAAATCGGGAAGCTGAGTTTGAGTTCCAGTTGAATTCCTTGCATTTGCTTGCCCACAAATGCCCTTACGAAAGGTATTAATCCGTCTCTTCCCTCCAGTTATGGGTTAAATAATAGGACAGATTGGGTTCTATAGCCTTGGTCGGCAACCAGTCTACCACAGAAAGCAATGGCAACCTACTGCGGGATAATCTTCTGCCCAGTCAGTCATGTCTCTTTTGAGACATGATCGCCCAAGCGTGTATCACGTATGGCACTTAACTGACTGACTGAATATAATAGTTGAATATATGATTACGGCCACTACTGGGCATAAAATGGGGGATCAGTTTTATATTGTTATGAAGTAGTAAACTGATCCCCCACTTATTACTATATAATAATATAATACATATCTTCCCTTTCTAGCTATGAGTCAAATAACAGGACAGATTGGGTTCTATAGCCTTGGTCGGCAACCAGTCTACCGCAGAAAGCAATGGCAACCTACTGCGAGATAATCTTCTGCCCAGTCAGTCATGTCTCTTTTGAGACATGATCGCCCAAGCGTGTATCACGTATGGCACTTAACTGACTGACATTTCTTCTCCTTTGTGTTATTCTTGTGTGGAGAATACAACCACAGCCTTGCCACATTAGGTTGTATCTTTTATAGCAAGTAGGTTTTCATGCTTATGCTCAACCAGTTTTAAATTCAGTGTTATTTTACTAGACTGGTTGTCAACCAGGGCTAGAAATTTCAGTCTGCCTTTTCTATTTACCCATAACTGGGAAAGAAAAGATGCGTTCATACATTTCTGAAAGATATTTATATGAAAGTGAACACAACACACTTGTCAGGAATTTAAATTTGGCAAACCAATTCTACGTTCCATGCAAAAAAGCACTGCATGCACATCCAGACAGGTATGCAGATGTGCATTGTGGTGCAGTAGATATCAGCTCGGAACGAGAAATTGGGGAGCGGGTTCAAATTCCAGTTGAATTCCTTGCATTCACTTATGCGCAAATACCCTTGGGAAAGGTATTAATCTGCCTCTTCCTTCCAGTTATGGGCTAAATAACAGGACAGATTGGGTTCTTTAGCCTTGTTTGGTAACCAGTCTACTGCAGAAAGTAATGGCAACCTACTGCAGGAAAATCTTCTGCCTGGTCAGTTATGTCTTGAGAGGGACATGATCGCCCAAGCGTGTATCATGTATGGCACTTAACTGACTGACTGAATAAAATAGTTGGAGACATGATTAAGGCTTCTACAGGGCATAAAGTGGGGGATCAGTTTTATATTGTTGTGAAGTAATAAACTGATCCCCCACTAATTACTACATAATAATATAATACATTTCTTTCTCCTTTTGCTATGAGTCAAATAATAGAACAGATTGGGTTCTATAGCATTGGTCGGCAACCAGTCTACCGCAGAAAGCAATGGCAACCTACTGCGGGATAATCTTCTGCCCAGTCAGTCATGTCTCTTTTGAGACATGATCACCCAAGCGTGTATCACGTATGGCACTTAACTGGCTGACTGATACCAGAATACAAATATTTACTTGGCTTAGTGAGATATAAAGTTACAATTACGAGGCACTCAGTGAGAATAAAGGCCATGACAGTGGTCTTACAAGATTAATCTGCTTGCTATGTTGTCATGGTGATTGGGTCTGAAGTGTGTTGGATTAGACTAACTGTATCCAACAGCAGAAATAACATCACTTGAGGACATTCAACAGTAGAAACAACTAAAATGAGTTGTACATGTGATTTAAAAAAGGAAACAATGACATAACAAAGATGCTAATGTTCCACACTAGTTCAAATAAAAGGTTAGGAAAGAAACTCCCATAAATTTTGAAAAGAATGATTATAGTTACTGGACTTGAAAAATCAATTTTTCTTTTGTTGAACCTCTTAGAAGAAAAACCCGTGGGTCTTGGAGAATATGACACTTCTTTGAACTTTGTGGACTCATTCTACAGAGTCAAAATAGCACATGAATATTCACTCAAGGCAAAGATAATGACATAATGAAGATGCTTACTGCAGAAGTCAAATAACTTACCTTTCAACATGGCTGTCTTCTTTTGTCTCCCTGTAGGAAGGTGACCATTCAAGAGTGTGGATATTGTGCTGAATATTTATGGAGCTCAATATACACACTGAAATTATCAGCCAATCAATGCTTACAGAATAGACTTGCCTGTAACAGAATGGAATCTCCCAGGTTATTATTTAAACCACCTACCAATTTGTTCTGGTGGTTTTTGGTCAGTTAGATTCAACTTCTATTCTAGTTGATTACTGGCTGGTTGTTCCATAAGATCTTTACACTTACTTTCCATACTACTTCAAACAAAAGGCAAGAATGGAAACCCACATCGATACTGGAAACAGCTACTGGACTTGAGAAACCTATTTTTACTGAAAAATTGAATGTTTCCTTATAAGAAAGTGGCTAATGTTACTGTTGCCATTGCCATTAAATTTAACACAAAGAAAAGCTATTACTTATTAACTTCAAAATAGTAAGAAGGAAATTCTCTCCAGAAGCTGCATTTTATAAATTGGTGAAGGAAGAAAATAGTGAGTTAAAAATAAGGCCTCATAAATTGTTGCAGTAACTCATCTTTTTCAAACTGTTCACTATGAATAACTTCAAATCAATAATATTGTAGTTGAAGTGAAGGTGAAACCTAGAAATAGGAAATAGATCAATTTACTTATACTTATGAAGTTTGTTGCTTAAAATATAAAAAAAAAGATCTCCCAGAAATATCAAATTAAATGTTTGTACTGAATTCCTACTCTTGTCAGTTGCTACAATGCAGTTGCAAATGCATTAATTAAAAATTGCATTTGTTATATAATACAACTGGGAACAATTCTCTGCACCAATTGATGATAGTTGCTTAAAAATCAGTAAGTATTATATACCAAATCAATATTCTGACCAAGAGACATATTTTTTAATCAAAATATGCTGAGCTGAAAATCCTGCTCACTCTTCTTTCCACTCTCTTCTCCCAGGTTTTTTTTATTATGCAATCATGCAAAAGGAAGTGTGAGTGACTTTATAGTAAACGCTTAAGAAATTTCACCCCCATTCCCCAACAAGTTCTTATCTGAATTTCTGGTATATGAAATTATCATTACTCTCATGGTGGCATCACCCATTACAATGGCTTGAACTCTTCCTACAACTACATATACTTCCCCTCACACGAGGTGAGAGCGACTGAGAGGTCCACAGAAGATCAGCATAAGTAGATCAGCAGAAAGCGATAGACAGAGATAGCCAATACTGCTACCATACAACTATTGCGAGTCCCAGTTATAGTATTATTTCCTAACCTGTATTTATTCGTTCTACCAACAGAGTTCCACGTATTGTATTTTGCTGTGTTAATATATATTCATTATTTCCTATTTTGGTTGTTATATTATTTTCTTGCTGGACTTCTTAACCGGGTCTACAACAATTACTTATACTGTTTACATGCAGACCATTGTAACAATTGTTTTTGTTGTTATCACAATGTTTTGGTTGTTATACCCTTTCGCCTTCATCAAAAAATTTTAAACTGAACCCTTATTTAATAAACGAGGATAGACAGTTCTTGTTTCACTGATAGCTTGTCTAGTTCTTGTTGTTAGTACTGCTCATTTACTGCTCACCTTGTTTCCAGTCTGTGTGCAATGAGACAAGTTTATGCTCATTTCACACTAATACCCTTGGGAAAGCAAGGAATTTATTTTCCACTGACCCAGCACCAGTTATGGGTAAAATAGCAGGTCACTTGTCTCCTGAGCTTAAAAATGAATATAAATAAAATAAAATAAAAATCAATTCATAAAAATTATTTAGTTTTTATGTCTTTCTTATAGTGTATGAGAGGTAGCTATTTAAAATCTGGGATATTGTGACACAGAATAATTTTGAAAGTGTGACAATGATGGAAATGCTAATAGTACTTTCTTTTGCATAATGTTAGGGAAGTCTTTGAAGTGTCTCTGAAGATTACTCAATTCTTTGTTGCTTGTGCAATTGGTCAGTTGTTGTACATCATTCCACATGACCTTATGAAAAACCTTTTGTCTTTCTCTCGTTTGACATACAAACAAACTCATTTTTGGACAAGTTACATGGTCCAGTGGATAAAAGCATTGACTAAATCCAGTGACGTGACCCAAAGAGTTGTGAGTTTAATACCTGGTTACAACATTAGTAAACTAAAACTTAGAGAGTTGAGTTAAAGGCAGAGAACTAAGACATCTGGAAGTGGCATGATTCATAGAATGAGAACAATATACTTTCCAATGTGTTTGATTAGATTCAAAATGTCTTATGAATAGCTGCAACCTTAAAATGTGCAATATTACAGTGAGAAATTTTGTTTAAATTACATTTTCTTGGCAAGGAAGTTGAATGTTGATTAGGCTAGAGAACAAGATTTCTTAGAACTGAACAGAAAAATGACCATAGAACTGAGAAGTGAATTTTTCCATATTCTCCAGACTCGTCATCTTCAGGTCATCTCTCATTTTCTTTGATGCAACACTCTTCTGGTCAGCAGTTCCAACAAGTTATTGATGAATTCTTGAAAAAATGAATGGACTCAAGACCTGAATCACTCATTCATGATATCTTACCTGAAAAGTGAGATAAGATAAAAAAAGAAAAAAAGGTTTGGTGATTGAATAGTGATGCTGCTGGTTTACCAAACATCTGTTTGGTGACCATTATAGTATCTGGTTGGCAAAAGTAGATAGTTATCCAAACATTTATAAGAAAAAAAAAATGGCTAGAGATAAGTTGTTATAACATGAATGATTATTTTACTTTTTGGAAAGAGAGCATGTTAACCCAGTATATAAATGTTATATTCCTTCTCCCTGACCCTGAAAAGGAAAGCAAGTTGATGTAACAAAAGTCTATCTTTACTTACAAGTCTGGCATACCATCTTATAAGTGGCTAGGTTTACCCACACATCAGGAATGTATCTTCTATTACTGGTCTCTCCAAAAGACTGCCTTCTGAAAAGACAGGGCTGGTGTGATTGACTATTGAGGGTTACATGACCATTTCAGTGTAATACATATTATTTAAGACAAGTTAACCCAACAATGCAAATGAAAAAGAACTAAAAGATTAAAACAGCCGACTATAGTAGTTCTTTTGTGGTGATTTGGAACTGATACATCAAAAGTTACAGTTTAGCTAACAGTGAACAACAGAATTAAGCATATTTTGCTGCAGGATAACACAAGACTTCATACTTTTTAAATCAACCAGCAAAAACTGATAATTTGACAATGTGCTTGCTCTTTTTCTCCTTCTTTTATGTGCTGTAGGCAATCATGGCCCTTCACTTACTCTTACTCCTTGTCACTCTTAACACGTTCTCTCTTGGTATCTCTTCCAAACCCTGCTTCGACATCTACTTGCTCAAGCCCATCAAGTATGTCTTACATTGTCTCCTGTCTCTCTTTAACTCTATCTATCCCATGTGTATTAGATTCTCCAAGTCCTCCTTTCTCTTTATGTGCCCCAGAAACTTCGGCTGTCTCTTTTCAAAGTTAAGTATTCTTCTTCTTCTTTTATGTGCCATGTCCTTTCAGGACGTAGGTGATCACGGCTTTCCACATTTCCCTATCCCTGGTGGCTCTTAGCATGCTTTCTCCTGTTGCATCATGCAACCCTCGTTCTGTTATCCACCTGATCAGGCCCTTCAAATATGTTATCCGCTGCTTTCCCCTGTCTCTTTTTCCCTCTATCTGGCCTGTTAGTAACAGGTTCTCCAAGCCCTCCTTCCTCATTGCATGTCCCAGGAACTCTAGTTGTCTCTTCCTGATACTCAGTATTAATTTCCTTTTCGTCTCCATCCTTTCCAAAACCTTGTCATTGCTCACATGCTCGGTCCATGATATCCGCAGCCTCCTTCTGTAGAACCACATTTCCTTTTTGTTTTCATCCTGTCTAAAACCTTTTTGTTGCTCACATATACTCTCCTTATTTCCCAAACATGCCCCCTCCCAGTTACTTCATATTTCAGATCTTAGATGCATATAAAAACCAGCAAGTATACACTAATGGGGACAATATAAAATTTATCTATTGTCAATTCGTCAACTCATATGACCATAGTTTTTATTGTGATGGAATATGTTCACTGCCAGATCATTGGCAATATTGAACTGACTCTAACTGACTTTGTTATTTTTGAGTTTGTTTTAAATTTTGTCGTTTCGAATGTTTATTTATTTTGTTTCAGTCTAATAGTTATTACCTTCACTAAGGTGTTTACAGTCATGTCTGTCTGTCTGTCTGTCCATGGACAAGATATCTCAAGACCTGCTGGATGGATTTGGATGAAACATTCAGGGATGATTGGCCTCATGACTGGCACTAATTTAGTAACAGTAATGGCTAATTTATCATTATAAGAATTGGTAATATCTGTAAGTATTCAGATTACTTCAGTATTGCCAAATTGACTGAAAATTTTCTAACTTAGATTCATATTTACCATTTGATCTGTTAGACTGATAGATGCATGTACAACTTCTCTTTCTTCACCAAATCTACCAATGACAGAGAGACTTATTTCTTCATTTTTCAGTTAATTATGCTTTGACCACTGCTCTTTTTGAATTATTTGAGTGCCAATGAGACAGAGAAACCTGTTGTTATCTTTCAGGGTTCATTTTAAGTGTGCATTTAATTTTGAGAGTGGCCAAGTTCACTTTTGTATTTTCTCTTTTGAGAGTGGTCAAGTTCACTTTTGTATTTTCTCTTTTGAGAGTGGTCAAGTTCACTTTTGTATTTTCTCTTTTGAGAGTGGTCAAGTTCACTTTTGTATTTTCTCTTTTGAGAGTGGTCAAGTTCACTTTTGTATTTTCTCTTTTGAGAGTGGTCAAGTTCACTTTTGTATTTTCTCTTTTGAGAGTGGTCAAGTTCACTTTTGTATTTTCTCTTTTGAGAGTGGTCAAGTTCACTTTTGTATTTTCTCTTTTGAGAGTGGTCAAGTTCACTTTTGTATTTTCTCTTTTGAGAGTGGTCAAGTTCACTTTTGTATTTTCTCTTTTGAGAGTGGTCAAGTTCACTTTTGCATTTTCTCTTTTGAGAGTGGTCAAGTTCACTTTTGTATTTTCTCTTTTGAGAGTGGTCAAGTTCACTTTTGTATTTTCTCTTTTGAGAGTGGTCAAGTTCACTTTTGCATTTTCTCTTTTGAGAGTGGTCAAGTTCACTTTTGCATTTTCTCTTTTGAGAGTGGTCAAGTTCACT
The DNA here is from genome assembly GCA_037127315.1 of Ascarosepion bandense. Classification (NCBI taxonomy): domain Eukaryota; kingdom Metazoa; phylum Mollusca; class Cephalopoda; order Sepiida; family Sepiidae; genus Ascarosepion; species Ascarosepion bandense. Next base: position 705,760 of record JBBBDQ010001125.1, read on the forward strand.
TTTGCATTTTCTCTTTTGAGAGTGGTCAAGTTCACTTTTGCATTTTCTCTTTTGAGAGTGGTCAAGTTCACTTTTGCATTTTCTCTTTTGAGAGTGGTCAAGTTCACTTTTGTATTTTCTCTTTTGAGAGTGGTCAAGTTCATTGCAGTTATTCTCATTTTAATTATCATCTCTTGCTTATCACTGAGATGATTTTGGTATTGCTTTGGTTTGGGCTCTTTGAGTGCTCTTGTTGTTAATCTCATTTTGTGTGTACTTCATAAATTAAGCTTTCTCTGAGAAGTGCAAGAAAAAACTGTTCAAGTAGAAGTGGCAGTTACATTTAACTATGTCAATGGTAAAAGAGTGGGACCTAGATACCAATCTGGTAATGCACTTAAATTCATGTGGTCAGGGCACCAGAGGAAAGAGCTCATCAGAACAGTTGTCATGAAAATATTTGTAGAAAACACAGATTGTTACATAAATTTATTTTTCATAATTTATTTTAATACTTATTACTTATTAATAGTTATCAGAAATCTTTCAACAATATATTCCCCTTCATTGTTTGAAAACTCCTACCAATGATCTGTTTAATGCCTTGAGAATAGAAATCACTTAGTTTTGACTCAAAAAATTAATCAAGTCACATTATAAGTTTCATGTTGTTCTTGAACAATACACCCCTCAAATCCAAAGAATATGGTAGGTGAGATAGAAGTTCCCAACGGAGATTTTTAATTTCATGTTTGGTCATGTTAGCAGTGTAGGAGTGAGCCTTGTCATGTTGAATAATCACACTGTATTGCTGGTCAGGTCTTTTTGGCTGAATTGTCTTTTTAGGCCTGTACATCTGTGTAACATAACAGCTTTGTATTGACCATTTTATTGTTTTGAAGCATTTAATCTCTGTACACAGCACAAATGTCTTGATATGCTTTGGTAGTCTTGTAAACTTTATTAAAAGCAAAGAGAAAATGTCAAACATGTTCATTCTTGTCTACTTGGCGTTCTATCTTGAAATCTGAAATCAAATTTAAATAACATTAGACAACAGTTTCACAAGATGATCAGAGTTTCTATGAAGCAAAAACTGCCATGAAAGGTTATTAATTTTTGTTTAAGATTATGTCAGTTTATATATACAGATAACAGATATATATGTATGTATTTCTCATGATTGTAACATGGCTTCACAAGCAAACATTTAAAAAGGTTTGAAAAGGAGTTATATTCTTAAATGTTTGCATTGAACAAAGATAGCACAACAAAAAAATATAATGTTGCTTGAAGTTGACACAGTCTTGCTGAATTCTGCTGTAGTAGTATATGAAGTTTGCTTACAGCTAGTAGTTTTGTAGCTGTCTCGTAACTGTCTACTGACTGTGTCGTAAATGTATTGCAGTCTACTATGATGATTCTTGGCATCCGTATTATGACGAGTCCACAATCACACTCTGGAGAAGTGTGTACATCTTTACAAGAAAAGAAATAGTGGCCAATCTATTGATCAAATCAATTCATTCATGACAACACATATAAAACAAGCAATTCCATATTTTATACACAGGTTTGCCCTCTGTTATCTTGTTAGTAGTTGTTTTTATTGCTTGAACTATCCAACATTTTCAGACTGTAACTTACGATAAACAAGAAGAAGGCAGGAGAGTATTTCAACAAAAAACACGCAGAAGTCAAAGATACTGGCATTCTATACTGTTGGAAAATTTAATCTTTCTAAGTAATGCTGGGTTAAGTCTTACTGAAGATAATATTAAGTAAATGAAATCAATGTTCTTGAGTTTTATTCAAAATGATTTTCACTTCAAAATAAAATTCAATTGAATTTAATCAACATTAAAGCAAATTTAAAATTGATTTATCTTCATTGTAAAACTTCTTGTAAAGATTTTTGTGATCCTTTGAAAATTTCATAGCATTATTACTCTCTCGCTAGCATTTACTAGAATTATAGGAATATTTTTTTCTCGTTTTCTCTTTCTCACTCACTCTCTAGCATTATAGAAATATTTTGCATTTTCTAGCATTATATAATATTCTCTCTCTCTTTAGCATTTTCTAGCATTAACTCATCAATCAATAAATCTCAGGCCTAACTAATAAAACAACAACTTTAAGGCAAAATTCAACTTTATTCATCAACATAGTCTCCTTCTAAGGGGATATTCTGATTCCAATGCTTCTCTAACAATTCAGTGCCTTTTTATAGAAAAATTTGTCTTTAGCCTTAAAATATGCCTCAGTTTCTATTATCACTTATTCATTGTAGATAAATCTCTTTCACTGGAGCATTCTTTTGAGGTCTGCAAACAGGCAGGAGTCAGTAGGAGCCAGATCTGGAGAATAGGGTGAATGCAGAAGCAATTCGAAGTTCAAGTCATGTAGTTTTGCTATTGTTGCGATCAACTTGTGACCCAGTATGTATTCTTGATGAAAGATCGCTTTTTCTTCTTCATTTGTGGCAGTTTTTTAGTGATTTCTTCCTTCAAACGCACCAGTAATGCAATATAATATTCACTATTGATGTTTCTTTCTTTCTCAAGGTAATGGATGAACAAAATACCTTGCACATTCAAAAATACAGAGACTAAAACCTTGCCTGCTGATGTTCGTGTCTTTAGTCACTTTGGATGGTTTTTACCTGCTGCTGTCCACTCTGCTGACTACCAATTTGACTCCAGCGTGAAGTGGTGGATTCATGTTTCATCCATTGTCACATATTTATGCAAAAACTTTTTCTTGTTGCATTGAAACAGTTGCAAACAACACTCTTAATCGTCAAAACATTGTTGTTTTTGATCAACTGCGAGCAAACGTGGCACCCACTTTGAACACAGTTTTCTCATTGACCAATGTTCATGCAAAATGGTAAATACACTGCATTCTGATATGTTTGACTCTTCTGCTATCTCATGCAACTTTAATTCACGATTGGCCAAAATGAGTTTGTGGATTGTTTCTGCCAATTTTGGTCAACCTGAGTGTTCAATATCATTTGTGTCTGTATGACAGCATTTAAAGTCAGCATACCACCTCTTAACCATTGTTTCTGACAGAGCTGAATTCAGATATCACTTATCAAGCCATTGCTTTGCTTGAACAGTACTTTTTCCCCATCAGAAAGCAATACTATATCAACATAAAAAATTCAGATTTTTCCATTGTTTTGAAAATTCCCAACAGTCAGTCAGTCAGTTAAGTGCCATACGTGATACATGCTTGGGCGATCATGTCTCGAAAGAGACATGACTGACTGGGCAGAAGATTATCCCGCAGCAGGTTGCCATTGCTTTCTGCGGTAGACTGGTTGCCGACCAAGGCTATAGAACCCAATCTGTCCTGTTATTTAACCCATAACTGGAGGGAAGAGATGGATTAATACCTTTCCCAAGGGTATTTGTGCGTAAGTGAATGCAATGAATTCAGCTGGAATTCGAACTCAGCTCCCTGATTTCTCGTTCTGAGTCGATATCCAATGCACCACAACGCACATCTGATTGGGTCCAAATTTTGTCATGTGCTATTTAAAGGTTAGTACTTCATAAAAATCATATGGAATTTTTATTAGTGGTACCATCTATATGTCAGGTCCGGGACTTATTGAGTGATGTGTTATATGAATACTATCTATCTATCTATCTATCTATCTATCTCTCTCTCTCTCTCTCTCTATCTATCTCTCTCTCTATCTATCTATCTCTCTCTCTCTCTATCTATCTATCTCTCTCTCTATCTATCTATCTCTCTCTCTCGTATGCCTTTTCAGGATATGGCCAATTATGGCTCTCTACAAGTACCCTTTTTGTTGCTTTCAGCAAAATCATAAGTTGTTCAAATTTATTCCATGACAGATTGTCAATATTATTATTTTTTTCATATTTGATTTTTCTTCAACTTTATTTTTGTTCCAATTGTGTTTAAATTCATATTTGTTCAAAATTTAAAGTTGTTCAGATTGCTTCCAAGATATATTGTCAGTATTGTCATTATTTTCTCGCAAATTCTTTTTTCATTTATTTTTGCAACCGCAAATGCAAGATGAAAGACTGACGCTAACCTCCAGGAGAAAGACTCATTGCATCTTCTCAGGTCAACTTTTTCCATTGACATAAAATGAAATATTATTCTGAATTAATTGCTAGGTAAGCTGCTAAGAAAGTTGGTTGTACGAGACAGTTGTTTTTTTTACCAGAATCTATCTTAAAGATTTATAAGTCTACCATTTGTCCTAGCTTTGAATATTGGTGCCACATCTGGTCTGGTGCTTCTTCTATGTATTTAGAGATTCTTCATAAAATACAAAGAAGAATCTGCAATGCTTTGGTCCTGATATAGCTCTTAACTTCAGTTACTTTCTCATCACCATACTTTCTTGGTAATTGTTCTGATGATCTTTCCCCTTTAGTACCTAGATGTCATGAATGTATTAGGTTGACAGCAAGGTCTCATCATTTTAAAGTTGAAATGGCTAGATGTAACTGTAAGTTCTATGCTGATAGTCTCTTCTCTTGTAATTTTTGCTTGTGAAACTCTCTTCCGGCATCTTGCTTCTAAGTCAACTTTGATCTTCAAAAATTTAAATGCAATGTCAATCATTATCTTATGTCTTAAATCCTGCTCTTTTATTGTCCTATCTCCTCAGTAGTATATATTTCTCATATTCCCTTACAGTCAGTAACCCTAGCATCCTTGTGAATTTGGGAAGAGAGTAGTTAGTTGTTGAAATGATTTGCTGACATTATCAACTCTGGCCTGATTCAGGATTTGTATATCCAGCCGAAAGAATTTTGCTTGGGGTGGAATGATTAAAAAAATCATCAGAAATTGAAGAGGAGTAAAAAAAATCATGTTTGTAAGAAAATCAACTGGATTGATTTTGTAATTAGAAATTTATGTATTCACTTTATTTACTAAGCTTTGCTTACGCTAGCACATAGTCACAACAGATTGATACATTCCAACACTTTTGGTTTTTAGTGAAACAATGAACCCCAAACTACCACCAGTCACAATGAATGGATGTCCTCTTATTGAGGTTCCAAGCCTAGAGAGACTCAGTCAGTTAAGTGCCATACATGATACACACTTGGGCAATCATATCTCAAAAGAAACATGACTGACTGGGCAGAAGATTTTCCTACAATAGGTTGTTATTAATTTCTGCAATAAACTGGTTTCTAACCAAGTTTATAAAACCCAATTTGTCTTGCTATTTAATATATAGTTGGGGGCAATAGATGGATTAATATCTTTCCCAAGGGTATTTGCACATAAAGAGAATACAATGAATTCAACAGGAATTCAAACTCGGCTCTCTGATTTCTCGTTCCAAGAGAGACTATTAGGCATAAAACACACCCCTGACATCAAGGGTAACTCATTGCTAAAGATCAAAGAAAAAAATGGTTAATTTTCTGTACCGCTCCAGTAAGTATCTGACTCCTCTTGCTATCCTCTACCTTTACAAGAGCCAGATCAGCCCTAAAATGGAGTACAATTGTCATATTTGGGCAGGAGCTGCCCAGTCCATACTTATAGAAACTATCTTGCTTATTGGTTATTGTGGCATGTACGGGCTTACTTATTTTGCCTGATTCAGTTAGCAGTAGCAGCAATATAAGTTATCAGCAGGAAACAACCAGAAGTTCCAGAACTCATAAAAATACTGACTGAGCCCTATTGAGACGCTGTTTTTAGCTTTTACTTTCAGTGGCCACTAATTTCAAGGCCCAGCTCAGAGGGCTACGAACAGCCTTTGCTGCAAAAGACATGTGGACTGTCCTGGCAGATTGATCTGAGATTTCTCATTCTGTAGGAAACAAATGGAGAAAATTTCCTTTGAGTCACCTCCCCAAAGAAAAAACTACTCACAAATCTTGCTATAGAAAACATGTATCAATACTATCAGTTTAATACTTTGTTGCATATTGGTTACAATTGTAACCAATATGCAACAAAGGTTAGAGAAAGGTTACAGTTGTAGCCAATATGCAACAAAGGTTAGAGAAAGGTTACAATTGTAACCAATATGCAACAAAGGTTAGAGAAAGGTTACAATTGTAACCAATATGCAACAAAGGTTAGAGAAACGTTACAATTGTAACCAATATGCAACAAAGGTTAGAGAAAGGTTACAATTGTAACCAATATGCAACAAAGGTTAGAGAAAGGTTACAATTGTAACCAATATGCAACAAAGGTTAGAGAAAGGTTACAATTGTAACCAATATGCAACCAAAGTTAGAGAAAGGTTACAATTGTAACAAATATGCAACAAAGGTTAGAGAAAGGTTACAATTGTAACCAATATGCAACAAAGGTTAGAGAAAGGTTACAATTGTAACCAATATAAAAACCAACGTTAGAGAAAGGTTACAATTGTAACCAATATGCAACAAAGGTTAGAGAGCGGTTACAATTGTAACCAATATGCAACCAAGGTTATAAAAAGGTTACAATTGTAACCAATATGCAACAAAGGTTAGAGAAATGTTACAATAGCGACCAATAAGCAACATATGTTAGAGAAAGGTTACAATTGTGGCCAGTATGCAATCAAGGTTAGAGAAAGTTTATAATTGTAACCAATATGCAACCAAGGTTAGAGAAAGGTTACAATTGTAACAAATATGCAACAAAGGTTAGAGAAAGGTTACAATTGTAACCAATATGCAACAAAGGTTAGAGAGCGGTTACAATTGTAACCAATATGCAACAAAGGTTATAAAAAGGTTACAATTGTAACCAATATGCAACAAAGGTTAGAGAAATGTTACAATAGCGACCAATATGCAACAAATGTTAGAGAAAGGTTACAATTGTAGCCAGTATGCAACCAAGGTTAGAGAAAGTTTATAATTGTAACCAATATGCAATCAAGGTTAGAGAAAGTTTACAATTGTAACCAATATGCAAACATGGTTAGAGAAAAGTTACAGTTGTAACCAATATGCAAACAAGGTTAGAGAAAGTTTACAATTGTAAACAACATGCAGCAAATTTTAGAGAAAGGTTACAATTGTAACCAATATGCAACCAAGTTTAGAAAAAGGTTACAATTGTAACAAATATGCAACAAAGGTTAGAGAAAGGTTACAATTGTAACCAATATGCAAAAAAGGTTAGAGAAAGGTTACAATTGTAACAAATATGCAACAAAGGTTAGAGAAAGGTTACAATTGTAACAAATATGCAACAAAGGTTAGAGAAAGGTTACAATTGTAAACAATATGCAACAAAGGTTAGAGAAAGGTCACAATTGTAACCAATATGCAACAAAGGTTAGACAAAGGTTACAATTGTAACCAATATGCAACAAAGGTTAGAGAAAGGTTACAATTGTAGTCAATATTTAACAAAGGTTAGAGAAAGGTTACAATTGTAACCAATATGCAACCAAGGTTATAAAAAGGTTACAATTGTAACCAATATGCAACCAAGTTTAGAGAAAGGTTACAATTGTAACAAATATGCAAAAAAGGTTAGAGAAAGGTTACAATTATAACCAATATGCAACAAAGGTTAGAGAAAGGTTACAGTTGTAACCAATATGCAACCAAGGTTAGAGAAATGTTACAATTGTAACCAAGATGCAACCAAGGTTAGAGGAATGTTACAATTGTAACCAATATGCAACAAATTTTAGAGAAAGGTTACAATTGTGACCAATAAGCAACCAAGGTTGGAGAAAGGTTACAGTTGTAACCAATATGCAACAAAGGTTAGAGAAAGGTTACAATTGTAACCAGTATGCAACAAATATTAGAGAGAGGTTACAATTGCAACCAGTATGTAACCAAGGTTACAGAAAGGTTACAATTGTAACCAGCATGCAACTATCGTTAGAGAAAGGTTACAATTGTAGCCAATATGCAATCAAGGGTAGATAAAGGTTACAATTGTAACCAATATGCAACAAATGTTAGAGAAAGGTTACAATTGTGGCCAGTATGCAACCAAGGTTAGAGAAAGTTTATAATTGTAATCAATATGCAACCAAGGTTAGAGAAAGGTTACAATTGTAACCAATATTCAAACATGGTTAGAGAAAGGTTACAAGTGTAACCAATATGCAAACATGGTTAGTGAAAAGTTACAGTCGTAACCAATATGCAAACAAGTTTTAAGAAAATTTACAATTGTAAACAATATGCAACAAATTTTAGTGAAAGGTTACAATTGTAACCAATATGCAACAAATGTTAGAGAAAGGTTACAATTGTGGCCAGTATGCAACCAAGGTTAGAGAAAGTTTATAATTGTAACCAATATGCAACCAAGGTTAGAGAAAGGTTACAATTGTAGCCAATATGCAACAAAGTTTACAAACAGTTTACAATTGCGACCAATATGCAACAAAGGTTAGAGAAAGGTTACAATTGCAACCAGTATGCAACCAAGGTTAGAGAAAGGTTACAGTTGCAACCAATAATCAACCAAGGTAAGAGAAATGTTACAATTGTAACTAATATGCAACCAAGGTTAGAGAAATGTTACAATTGTAGCCAATATTCAACCAAGGTTAGAGAAAGGTTACAATTGTAACCAATATGCAAACATGGTTAGAGAAAGGTTACAATTGTGGCCAATATGCAACCAAGGTTAGAGAAAGTTTATAATTGTAACCAACATGCAGCCAAGGTTAGAGAAAAGTTACAATTGTAGCCAATATGCAAACATGGTTAGAGAAAGGTTACAATTGTAACCAATATGCAAACAAGGTTAGAGCAAAGTAACAATTAACCATTATGCAACAAAGGTGAGAGAAAGGTCACAGTTGTAACCAATATGCAACCAAGGTTAGAGAAATGTTACAATTGTAGCCAATATGCAACCAAGGTTAGAGAGAGGCTACAATTATAATCAATATGCAACCAAGGTTAGAGAAATGTTACAATTGTAACCAATATGTAACAAAGGTTAGAGAACATTTACAGTTGTAGCCAATATGCAACAAAGGTTAGAGAAAGGTTACAGTTGTAACCAATATGCAACCAAGGTTAGAGAAAAGTTGCAATTGTAACCAATATGCAAACAAGGTTAGAGAAATGTTACAATTGTAACCAATATGCAGCCAAGGTTAGAGAAATGTTACAATTGTAACCAATATGCAGAGAAGGTTAGAGAAATGTTACAATTGTAAGCAATATGCAACCAAGGTTAGAGAAATGTTACAATTGTAACCAATATGCAACCAAGGTTAGAGAAAGGTTACAATTGTATCCAATATGGAACAAATTTTAGAGAAAGGTTACAATTGCGACCAATAAGCAACCAAGGTTAGAGAAAGGTTACAGTTGTAACCACTATGCAACCAAGGTTAGAGAAAGGTTACAATTGTAACCAGTATGCAATAAATATTAGAGAGAGGTTACAATTGCAACTAGTATGTAACCAAGGTTAGAGAAAGGTTACAATTGTAACTAGTATGCAACCATGGTTTGAGAAAGGTTACAATTTTAACCAATATTCAACAAAGGTGAGAGAAAGGTCACAATTGTAACCAATATGCAACAAAGGTTAGAGAAAGGTTACAATTGTAACCAGTATGCAACCATGGTTTGAGAAAGGTTACAATTGTTACCAATATGCAAACAAGGTTAGAGCAAGCTTACAATTGTAACCAATATGCAACAAAGGTTAGAGAAAGGTTACAATTGTCGCCAATATGCAATCAAGGGTAGATAAAGGTTACAATTGTAACCAATATGCAACAAATGTTAGAGAAAGGTTACAATTGTGGCCAGTATGCAACCAAGGTTAGAGAAAGTTTATAATTGTAACCAATATGCAACCAAGGTTAGAGAAAGGTTACAATTGTAACCAATATGCAAACATGGTTAGAGAAAAGTTACAATTGTAACCAATATGCAAACATGGTTAGAGAAAAGTTACAGTTGTAACCAATATGCAAACAAGTTTTGAGAAAATTTACAATTGTAAACAATATGCTACAAATTTTAGTGAAAGGTTACAACTGTAACCAATATGCAACAAATGTTAGAGAAAGGTTACAGTTGTAACCACTATGCAACCAAGGTTAGAGAAAGGTTACAATTGTAACCAGTATGCAACAAATATTAGAGAGAGGTTACAATTGCAACCAGTATGTAACCAAGGTTAGAGAAAGGTTACAATTGTAACCAGTATGCAACTATCGTTAGAGAAAGGTTACAATTGTAGCCAATATGCAATCAAGGGTAGATAAAGGTTACAATTGTAACCAATATGCAACAAATGTTAGAGAAAGGTTAAAATTGTGGCCAGTATGCAACCAAGGTTAGAGAAAGTTTATAATTGTAACCAATATGCAACGAAGGTTAGACAAAGTTTACAATTGTAACAAGTATGCAACCATGGTTTGAGAAAGGTTACAATTTTAACCAATATTCAACAAAGGTGAGAGAAAGGTCACAATTGTAACCAATATGCAACAAATGTTAGAGAAAGGTTTCAATTGTAACCAGTATGCAACCATGGTTTGAGAAAGGTTACAATTGTTACCAATATGCAAACAAGGTTAGAGCAAGCTTACAATTGTAACCAATATGCAACAAAGGTTAGAGAAAGGTTACAATTGTCGCCAATATGCAATCAAGGGTAGATAAAGGTTACAATTGTAACCAATATGCAACAAATGTTAGAGAAAGGTTACAATTGTGGCCAGTATGCAACCAAGGTTAGAGAAAGTTTATAATTGTAACCAATATGCAAACAAGGTTAGAGAAAGGTTACAATTGTAACGAATATGCAAACATGGTTAGAGAAAGGTTACAATTGTAACCAATATGCAAACATGGTTAGAGAAATGTTACAATTGTAACCAATATGCAACCAAGGTTACAGAAAGGTTACAATTGTATCCAATATGCAACAAATTTTAGAGAAAGGTTACAATTGTGACCAATAAGCAACCAAGGTGATAGAAAGGTTACAGTTGTAACCACTATGCAACCAAGGTTAGAGAAAGGTTACAATTGTAACCAGTATGCAACAAATATTAGAGAGAGGTTACAATTGCAACCAGTATGTAACCAAGGTTAGAGAAAGGTTACAATTTTAACCAGTATGCAACTATCGTTAGAGAAATGTTACAATTGTAGCCAATATGCAATCAAGGGTAGATAAAGGTTACAATTGTAACCAATAAGCAACAAATGTTAGAGAAAGGTTACAAATGTGGCCAGTATGCAACCAAGGTTAGAGAAAGTTTATAATTGTAACCAATATGCAACCAAGGTTAGAGAAAGGTTAAAATTGTAACCAGTATGCAACCATGGTTTGAGAAAGGTTACAATTTTAACCAATATTCAACAAAGGTGAGAGAAAGGTCACAATTGTAACCAATATGCAACAAAGGTTAGAGAAAGGTTACAATTGTAACCAGTATGCAACCATGGTTTGAGAAAGGTTACAATTGTTACCAATATGCAAACAAAGCTAGAGCAAGCTTACAATTGTAACCAATATGCAACAAAGGTTAGAGAAAGTTTACAATTGTCGCCAATATGCAATCAAGGGTAGATAAAGGTTACAATTGTAACCAATATGCAACAAATGTGAGAGAAAGGTTACAATTGTGGCCAGTATGCAACCAAGGTTAGAGAAAGTTTATAATTGTAACCAATATGCAACCAAGGTTAGAGAAAGGTTACAATTGTAACCAATATGCAAACATGGTTAGAGAAAAGTTACAATTGCAACCAATATGCAAACATGGTTAGATAAAAATTACAGTTGTAACCAATATGCAAACAAGTTTTGAGAAAATTTACAATTGTAAACAATATGCAACAAATTTTAGTGAAAGGTTACAACTGTAACCAATATGCAACAAATGTTAGAGAAAGGTTACAGTTGTAACCACTATGCAACCAAGGTTAGAGAAAGGTTACAATTGTAACCAGTATGCAACAAATATTAGAGAGAGGTTACAATTGCAACCAGTATGTAACCAAGGTTAGAGAAAGGTTACAATTGTAACCAGTATGCAACTATCGTTAGAGAAAGGTTACAATTGTAGCCAATATGCAATCAAGGGTAGATAAAGGTTACAATTGTAACCAATATGCAACAAATGTTAGAGAAAGGTTACAATTGTGGCCAGTATGCAAACAAGGTTAGAGAAAGTTTATAATTGTAACCAATATGCAACCAAACTTAGAGAAAGGTTACAATTGTAACCAGTATGCAACCATGGTTTGAGAAAGGTTACAATTTTAACCAATATTCAACAAAGGTGAGAGAAAGGTCACAATTGTAACCAATATGCAACAAAGGTTAGAGAAAGGTTACAATTGTAACCAGTATGCAACCATGGTTTGAGAAAGGTTACAATTGTTACCAATATGCAAACAAGGCTAGAGCAAGCTTACAATTGTAACCAATATGCAACAAAGTTTAGAGAAAGGTTACAATTGTCGCCAATATGCAATCAAGGGTAGATAAAGGTTACAATTGTAACCAATATGCAACAAATGTTAGAGAAAGGTTACAATTGTGGCCAGTATGCAACCAAGGTTAGAGAAATATTATAATTGTAACCAATATGCAGCAAAGGTTAGAGAAAGGTTACAATTGTAACCAATATGCAAACATGGTTAGAGAAAGGTTACAATTGTAACCAATATGCAAACATAGTTAGAGAAAAGTTACAGTTGTAACCAATATGCAAAAAAGTTTTGAAAAAATTTACAATTGTAAAAAATATGCCACAAATTTTAGTGAAAGGTTACAACTGTAACCAATATGCAACAAATGTTAGAGAAAGGTTGCAGTTGTAACCACTATGCAACCAAGGTTAGAGAAAGGTTACAATTGTAACCAGTATGCAACAAATATTAGAGAGAGGTTACAATTGCAACCAGTATGTAACCAAGGTTACAGAAAGGTTACAATTGTAACCAGTATGCAACTATCGTTAGAGAAATGTTACAATTGTAGCCAATATGCAATCAAGGGTAGATAAAGGTTACAATTGTAATCAATATGCAACAAATGTTAGAGAAAGGTTACAATTGTGGCCAGTATGCAACCAAGGTTAGAGAAAGTTTATAATTGTAACCAATATGCAACCAAGGTTAGAGAAATGTTACAATTGTAAACAGTATGCAACCATGGTTTGAGAAATGTTACAATTTTAACCAATATTCAACAAAGGTGAGAGAAAGGTCACAATTGTAACCAATATGCAACAAAGGTTAGAGAAAGGTTACAATTGTAACCAGTATGCAACCATGGTTTGAGAAAGGTTACAATTGTTACCAATATGCAAACAAGGCTAGAGCAAGCTTACAATTGTAACCAATATGCAACAAAGTTTAGAGAAAGGTTACAATTGTCGCCAATATGCAATCAAGGGTAGATAAAGGTTACAATTGTAACCAATATGCAACAAATGTTAGAGAAAGGTTACAATTGTGGCCAGTATGCAACCAAGGTTAGAGAAATATTATAATTGTAACCAATATGCAGCGAAGGTTAGAGAAAGGTTACAATTGTAACCAATATGCAAACATGGTTAGAGAAAGGTTACAATTGTAACCAATATGCAAACATAGTTAGAGAAAAGTTACAGTTGTAACCAATATGCAAAAAAGTTTTGAAAAAATTTACAATTGTAAAAAATATGCAACAAATTTTAGTGAAAGGTTACAACTGTAACCAATATGCAACAAATGTTAGAGAAAGGTTACAATTGTAGCCAATATGCAATCAAGGGTAGAGAAAGTTTATAATTGTAACCAATATGCAACCAAGGTTAGAGAAAGGTTACAATTGTAACCAGTATGCAACCATGGTTTGAGAAATGTTACAATTTTAACCAATATTCAACAAAGGTGAGAGAAAGGTCACAATTGTAACCAATATGCAACAAAGGTTAGAGAAAGGTTACAATTGTAACCAGTATGCAACCATGGTTTGAGAAAGGTTACAATTGTTACCAATATGCAAACAAGGCTAGAGCAAGCTTACAATTGTAACCAATATGCAACAAAGTTTAGAGAAAGGTTACAATTGTCGCCAATATGCAATCAAGGGTAGATAAAGGTTACAATTGTAACCAATATGCAACAAATGTTAGAGAAAGGTTACAATTGTGGCCAGTATGCAACCAAGGTCAGAGAAAGTTTATAATTGTAACCAATATGCAGCGAAGGTTAGAGAAAGGTTACAATTGTAACCAATATGCAAACATGGTTAGAGAAAGGTTACAATTGTAACCAATATGCAAACATAGTTAGAGAAAAGTTACAGTTGTAACCAATATGCAAAAAAGTTTTGAAAAAATTTACAATTGTAAAAAATATGCAACAAATTTTAGTGAAAGGTTACAACTGTAACCAATATGCAACAAATGTTAGAGAAAGGTTGCAGTTGTAACCACTATGCAACCAAGGTTAGAGAAAGGTTACAATTGTAACCAGTATGCAACAAATATTAGAGAGAGGTTACAATTGCAACCAGTATGTAACCAAGGTTAGAGAAAGGTTACAATTGTAACCAGTATGCAACTATCGTTAGAGAAATGTTACAATTGTAGCCAATATGCAATCAAGGGTAGATAAAGGTTACAATTGTAATCAATATGCAACAAATGTTAGAGAAAGGTTACAATTGTGGCCAGTATGCAACCAAGGTTAGAGAAAGTTTATAATTGTAACCAATATGCAACCAAGGTTAGAGAAAGGTTACAATTGTAACCAGTATGCAACCATGGTTTGAGAAATGTTACAATTTTAACCAATATTCAACAAAGGTGAGAGAAAGGTCACAATTGTAACCAATATGCAACAAAGGTTAGAGAAAGGTTACAATTGTAACCAGTATGCAACCATGGTTTGAGAAAGGTTACAATTGTTACCAATATGCAAACAAGGCTAGAGCAAGCTTACAATTGTAACCAATATGCAACAAAGTTTAGAGAAAGGTTACAATTGTCGCCAATATGCAATCAAGGGTAGATAAAGGTTACAATTGTAACCAATATGCAACAAATGTTAGAGAAAGGTTACAATTGTGGCCAGTATGCAACCAAGGTCAGAGAAAGTTTATAATTGTAACCAATATGCAGCGAAGGTTAGAGAAAGGTTACAATTGTAACCAATATGCAAACATGGTTAGAGAAAGGTTACAATTGTAACCAATATGCAAACATAGTTAGAGAAAAGTTACAGTTGTAACCAATATGCAAAAAAGTTTTGAAAAAATTTACAATTGTAAAAAATATGCAACAAATTTTAGTGAAAGGTTACAACTGTAACCAATATGCAACAAATGTTAGAGAAAGGTTACAATTGTAGCCAATATGCAATCAAGGGTAGATAAAGGTTACAATTGTAATCAATATGCAACAAATGTTAGAGAAAGGTTACAATTGTGGCCAGTATGCAACCAAGGTTAGAGAAAGTTTATAATTGTAACCAATATGCAACCAAGGTTAGAGAAAGGTTACAATTGTAACCAGTATGCAACCATGGTTTGAGAAATGTTACAATTTTAACCAATATTCAACAAAGGTGAGAGAAAGGTCACAATTGTAACCAATATGCAACAAAGGTTAGAGAAAGGTTACAATTGTAACCAGTATGCAACCATGGTTTGAGAAAGGTTACAATTGTTACCAATATGCAAACAAGGCTAGAGCAAGCTTACAATTGTAACCAATATGCAACAAAGTTTAGAGAAAGGTTACAATTGTCGCCAATATGCAATCAAGGGTAGATAAAGGTTACAATTGTAACCAATATGCAACAAATGTTAGAGAAAGGTTACAATTGTGGCCAGTATGCAACCAAGGTCAGAGAAAGTTTATAATTGTAACCAATATGCAGCGAAGGTTAGAGAAAGGTTACAATTGTAACCAATATGCAAACATGGTTAGAGAAAGGTTACAATTGTAACCAATATGCAAACATAGTTAGAGAAAAGTTACAGTTGTAACCAATATGCAAAAAAGTTTTGAAAAAATTTACAATTGTAAAAAATATGCAACAAATTTTACTGAAAGGTTACAACTGTAACCAATATGCAACAAATGTTAGAGAAAGGTTGCAGTTGTAACCACTATGCAACCAAGGTTAGAGAAAGTTTACAATTGTAACCAGTATGCAACAAATATTAGAGAGAGGTTACAATTGCAACCAGTATGTAACCAAGGTTAGAGAAAGATTACAATTGTAACCAGTATGCAACTATCGTTAGAGAAATGTTACAATTGTAGCCAATATGCAATCAAGGGTAGATAAAGGTTACAATTGTAACCAATATGCAACAAATGTTAGAGAAAGGTTACAATTGTGGCCAGTATGCAACCAAGGTTAGAGAAAGTTTATAATTGTAACCAATATGCAACCAAGGTTAGAGAAAGGTTACAAATGTAACCAGTATGCAACCATGGTTTGAGAAAGGTTACAATTTTAACCAATATTCAACAAAGGTGAGAGAAAGGGCACAATTGTAACCAATATGCAACAAAGGTTAGAGAAAGGTTACAATTGTAACCAGTATGCAACCATGGTTTGAGAAAGGTTACAATTGTTACCAATATGCAAACAAGGCTAGTGCAAGCTTACAATTGTAACCAATATGCAACAAATGTTAGAGAAAGGTTACAATTGTGGCCAGTATGCAACCAAGGTTAGAGAAAGGTTACAATTGTAGCCAATATGCAACTAAGGTTAGAGAAAGGTTACAATTGTAACCAATATGCAAACATGGTTAGAGAAAGGTTACAATTGTGGCCAATATGCAACCAAGGTTAGAGAAAGTTTATAATTGTAACCAACATGCAGCCAAGGTTAGAGAAAGTTTACAATTGTAGCCAATATGCAAACATGGTTAGAGAAAGTTTACAATTGTAACCAATATGCAAACAAGGTTAGAGCAAAGTAACAATTAACCATTATGCAACAAAGTTAGAGAAAGGTCACAGTTGTAACCAATATGCAACCAAGGTTAGAGAAATGTTACAATTGTAGCCAATATGCAACCAAGGTTAGAGAGAGGCTACAATTGTAATCAATATGCAACCAAGGTTAGAGAAATGTTACAATTGTAACCAATATGTAACAAAGGTTAGAGAACATTTACAGTTGTAGCCAATATGCAACAAAGGTTAGAGAAAGGTTACAGTTGTAAACAATATACAACCAAGGTTAGAGAAATGTTGCAATTGTAACCAATATGCAAACAAGGTTAGAGAAATGTTACAATTGTAACCAATATGCAGCCAAGGTTAGAGAGATGTTACAATTGTAAACAATATGCAGACAAGGTTAGAGAAATGTTACAATTGTAACCAATATGCAACCAAGGTTAGAGAAATGTTACAATTGTAACCAATATGCAACCAAGGTTAGAGAAAGGTTACAATTGTATCCAATATGCAAAAAATTTTAGAGAAAGGTTACAATTGTGACCAATAAGCAACCAAGGTTAGAGAAAGGTTACAGTTGTAACCACTATGCAACCAAGGTTAGAGAAAGGTTACAATTGTAACCAGTACGCAACAAATATTAGAGAAGTTACAATTGCAACCAGTATGTAACCAAGGTTAGAGAAAGTTTACAATTGTAACCAGTATGCAACCATCGTTAGAGAAAGGGTACAATTGTAGCCAATATGCAAACATGGTTAGAGAAATGTTACAATTGTAACCAATATGCAAACAATGTTAGAGCAAAGTAACAATTAACCATTATGCAACAAAGTTAGAGAAAGGTCACAGTTGTAACCAATATGCAACCAAGGTTAGAGAAATGTTACAATTGTAGACAATATCCAAACAAGGTTAGAGAAAGGTCACAATTGTAACCAATATGCAACAAAGGTTAGAGAAAGTTCACAATTGCAACCAATATGCAACAAAGGTTAGAGAAAGGTTACAATTGTAACCAGTATGCAACCATGGTTGGAGAAAGTTTACAATTGTTACCAATATGCAAACAAGGCTAGAGCAAGCTGACAATTGTAACCAATATGCAACAAATGTTAGAGAAAAGTTACAATTGTGGCCAGTATGCAACCAAGGTTAGAGAAAGTTTATAATTGTAACCAGTATGCAACCAAGGTTAGCGAAAGGTTACAATTGTAACCAATATGCAAACATGGTTAGAGAAAGGTTACAATTGTAACCAATATGAAAACATGGTTAGAGAAAAGTTACAGTTGTAACCAATATGCAAACAAGTTTTGAGAAAATTTACAATTGTAAACAATATGCAACAAATTTTAGTGAAAGGTTACAATTGTAACCAATATGCAACAAATGTTAGAGAAAGGTTACAATTGTGGCCAGTATGCAACCAAGGTTAGAGAAAGTTTATAATTGTAACCAATATGCAACCAAGGTTAGAGATAGGTTACAATTGTAGCCAATATGTAACAAAGTTTACAAACAGGTTACAATTGCAACCAGTATGCAACCAAGGTTAGAGGAAGGTTACAGTTGCAACCTATATGCAACCAAGTTAAGAGAAATGTTACAATTGTAACTAATATGCAACCAAGGTTAGAGAAATGTTACAATTGTAGACAATATACAACCAAGGTTAGAGAAAGGTTACAATTGTAACCAATATGCAAACATGGTAAGAGAAAGGTTACAATTGTGGCCAATATGCAACCAAGGTTAGAGAAAGTTTATAATTGTAAACAACATGCAGCCAAGGTTAGAGAAAGGTTACAATTGTAGCCAATATGCAAACATGGTTAGAGAAATCTTACAATTGTAACCAATATGCAAACAAGGTTAGAGCAAAGTAACAATTGTAGCCAATATGCAACCAAGGTTAGAGAGAGGATACAATTATAATCAATATGTAACCAAGGTTAGAGAAAGCTTACAATTGTAATCAATATGCAACAAATGTTAGAGAAAGGTTACAATTGTGGCCAGTATGCAACCAAGGTTAGAGAAAGTTTATAATTGTAACCAATATGCAGCCAAGGTTAGAGAAAGGTTACAATTGTCGCCAATATGCAAACATGGTTAGAGAAAGGTTACAATTTTAACAAATATGCAAACAAGGTTAGAGCAAAGTAACAATTAACCATTATGCAACAAAGTTAGAGAAAGGTCACAGTTCTAACCAATATGCAACCAAGGTTAGAGAAATGTTACAGTTGTAGCCAATATGCAACGAAGGTAAGAGAAATGTTACAATTGTTACCAATATGCAAACATGGTTAGAGAAAGGTTATAATTGTGGCCAATATGCAACCAAGGTTAGAGAAAGTTTATAATTGTAACCAATATGCAACCAAGGTTAGAGAAAGGTTACAATTGTAGCCAATATGCAAACATGGTTAGAGAAAGGTTACAATTGTAATCAATATGCAAACAAGGTTAGAGCAAAGTAACAATTAACCATTATGCAACAAAGTTAGAGAAAGGTCACAGTTGTAACCAATATGCAACCAAGGTTAGAGAAATGTTACACTTGTAGCCAATATGCAACGAAGGTAAGAGAAAGGTTACAATTGTAACCAATATGCAAACATGGTTAGAGAAAGGTTACAATTGTGGCCAATATGCAACCAAGGTTAGAGAATGTTTATAATTGTAACCAATATGCAACCAAGGTTAGAGAAAGGTTACAATTGTAGCCAATATGCAAACATGGTTAGAGAAAGGTTACAATTGTAACCAATATGCAAACAAGGTTAGAGCAAAGTAACAATTAACCATTATGCAACAAAGTTGGAGAAAGGTCACAGTTGTAACCAATATGCAACCAAGGTTAGAGAAATGTTACAATTGTAGCCAATATGCAACCAAGGTAAGAGAAAGGTCACAATTGTAACCAATATGCAACAAAGGTTAGAGAAAGGTCACAATTTTAACCAATATGCAACAAAGGTTAGAGAAAGGTTACAATTGTAACCCGTATGCAACCATGGTTCGAGAAAGTTTACAATTGTTACCAATATGCAAACAAGGTTAGAGCAAGGTTACAATTGTAACCAATATGCTACAAATGTTAGAGAAAGGTTACAATTGTAACCAATATGCAACAAATGTTAGAGAAAGGTTACAATTGTGGCCAGTATGCAACCAAGGTTAGAGAAAGTTTATAATTGTAACCAATATGCAAACAAAGGTTAGAGAAAGGTTACAATTGTAACCAATATGCAAACATGGTTAGAAAAAGGTTACAATTGTAACCAATATGCAAACATGGTTAGAGAAAATTTACAGTTGTAACCAATATGCAAACATGGTTAGAGAAAGTTTACAATTGTAACTAATATGCAAACATGGTTAGAAAAAGGTTACAATTGTAACCAATATGCAAACATGGTTAGAGAAAATTTACAGTTGTAACCAATATGCAAACAAGTTTTGAGAAAGTGTACAATTGTAACTAATATGCAACAAATTTTAGTGAAAGGTTACAATTGTAACCAATATGCAAACAATGTTAGAGAAAGGTTACAATCGTGGCCAGTATGCAACCAAGGTTAGAGAAAGTTTACAATTGTAACCAATATGCAAACATGGTTAGAAAAAGGTTACAATTGTAACCAATATGCAAACATGGTTAGAGAAAATTTACAGTTGTAACCAATATGCAAACAAGTTTTGAGAAAGTTTACAATTGTAAACAATATGCAACAAATTTTAGTGAAAGGTTACAATTGTAACCAATATGCAACCAAGGTTAGAGAAAGGTTACAATTGTAGCCAATATGCAAACATGGTTAGAGAAAGGTTACAATTGTAACCAATATGCAAACAAGGTTAGAGCAAAGTAACAATTAACCATTATGCAACAAAGTTAGAGAAAGGTCACAGTTGTAACCAATATGCAACCAAGGTTAGAGAAATGTTACAATTGTAGCCAATATGCAACCAAGGTAAGAGAAAGGTTGCAATTGTAACCAGTCTGCAACCATGGTTTGAGAAAGGTTACAATTGTTACCAATATGCAAACAAGGCTAGAGCAAGTTTAAAATTGTAAACAATATGCAACAAAGGTTAGAGAAAGGTTACAATTGTAGCCAATATGCAATCAAGTGTAGATAAAGGTTACAATTGTAACCAATATGCAACAAATGTTAGAGAAAGGTTACAATTGTGGCCAGTATGCAACCAAGGTTAGAGAAAGTTTGTAATTGTAACCAATATGCAACCAAGGTTAGAGAAAAGTTACAATTTTAACCAATATGCAAACATGGTTAGAGAAAGGTTACAATTGTAACCAATATGCAAACATGGTTAGAGAAAAGTTACAGTTGTAACCAATATGCAAACAAGTTTTGAGAAAGTTTACAATTGTAACTAATATGCAACAAATTTTAGTGAAAGGTTACAATTGTAACCATTATGCAACAAATGTTAGAGAAAGGTTACAATTGTGGCCAGTATGCAACCAAGGTTAGAGAAAGTTTACAATTGTAACCAATATGCAAACATGGTTAGAAAAAGGTTACAATTGTAACCAATATGCAAACATGGTTAGAGAAAATTTACAGTTGTAACCAATATGCAAACAAGTTTTGAGAAAGTTTACAATCGTAACTAATATGCAACAAATTTTAGTGAAAGGTTACAATTGTAACCAATATGCAACCAAGGTTAGAGAAAGGTTACAATTGTAGCCAATATGCAAACATCGTTAGAGAAAGGTTACAATTGTAACCAATATGCAAACAAGGTTAGAGCAAAGTAACAATTAACCATTATGCAACAAAGTTAGAGAAAGGTCACAGTTGTAACCAATATGCAACCAAGGTTAGAGAAATGTTACAATTGTAGCCAATATGCAACCAAGGTAAGAGAAAGGTTACAATTGTAACCAGTCTGCAACCATGGTTTGAGAAAGGTTACAATTGTAACCAGTCTGCAACCATGGTTTGAGAAAGGTTACAATTGTTACCAATATGCAACAAATGTTAGAGAAAGGTTACAATTGTGGCCAGTATGCAACCAAGGTTAGAGAAAGTTTGTAATTGTAACCAATATGCAACCAAGGTTAGAGAAAGGTTACAATTGTAACCAGTATGCAAACATGGTTAGAAAAAGGTCACAATTGTAACCAATATGCAAACATGGTTAGAGAAAATTACAGTTGTAACCAATATGCAAACATGGTTAGAGAAAAGTTACAGTTGTAACCAATATGCAAACAAGTTTTGAGAAAGTTTACAATTGTAACTAATATGCAACAAATTTTAGTGAAAGGTTACAATTGTAACCAATATGCAACAAATGTTAGAGAAAGGTTACAATTGTGGCCAGTATGCAACCAAGGTTAGAGAAAGTTTATAATTGTAACCAGTATGCAGCAATGGTTAGAAAAAGTTTACAATTTTAACCAATATGCAAACATGGTTAGAGAAAGGTCACAATTGTAACCAATATGCAAACATGGTTAGAGAAAGTTACAGTTGTAACCAATATGCAAACAAGTTTTGAGAAAGTTTACAATTGTAAACAATATGCAACAAATTTTAGTGAAAGGTTACAATTGTAACCAATATGCAACAAATGTTAGAGAAAGGTTACAATTGTGGCCAGTATGCAACCAAGGTTAGAGAAAGTTTATAATTGTAACCAATATGCAGCCAAGGTTAGAGAAAGGTTACAATTGTCGCCAATATGCAAACATGGTTAGAGAAAGGTTACAATTTTAACAAATATGCAAACAAGGTTAGAGCAAAGTAACAATTAACCATTATGCAACAAAGTTAGAGAAAGGTCACAGTTGTAACCAATATGCAACCAAGGTTAGAGAAATGATACAATTGTAGCCAATATGCAACCAAGGTAAGAGAAAGGTTACAATTGTAACCAATATGCAAACATGGTTAGAGAAAGGTTATAAATGTGGCCAATATGCAACCAAGGTTAGAGAAAGTTTATAATTGTAACCAATATGCAACCAAGGTTAGAGAAAGGTTACAATTGTAGCCAATATGCAAACATGGTTAGAGAAACGTTACAATTGTAATCAATATGCAAACAAGGCTAGATCAAAGTAACAATTAACCATTATTCAACAAAGTTAGAGAAAGGTCACAGTTGTAACCAATATGCAACCAAGGTTAGAGAAATGTTACAATTGTAGACAATATGCAACGAAGGTAAGAGAAAGGTTACAATTGTAACCAATATGCAAACATGGTTAGAGAAAGGTTACAATTGTGGCCAATATGCAACCAAAGTTAGAGAAAGTTTATAATTGTAACCAATATGCATCCAAGGTTAGAGAAAGGTTACAATTGTAGCCAATATGCAAACATGGTTAGAGAAAGTTTACAATTGTAACCAATATGCAAACAATGTTAGAGCAAAGTAACAATTAACCATTATGCAACAAAGTTAGAGAAAGGTCACAGCTGTAACCAATATGCAACCAAGGTTAGAGAAATGTTACAATCGTAGCCAATATGCAACCAAGGTAAGAGAAAGGTTATAATTATAACAAATATGCAAACATGGTTAGAGAAAGGTTACAATTGTGGCCAATATGCAACCAAGGTTAGAGAAAGTTTATAATTGTAACCAATATGCAGCCAAGGTTAGAGAAAGGTTACAATTGTAGCCAATATGCAAACATGGTTAGAGAAAGGTTACAATTGTAACCAATATGCAAACAAGGTTAGAGCAAAGTAACAATTAACCATTATGCAACAAAGTTAGAGAAAGGTCACAGTTGTAACCAGTATGCAACCAAGGTTAGAGAAATGTTACAATTGTAGCCAATATGCAACGAAGGTAAGAGAAAGGTTACAATTGTAAGCAATATGCAAACATGGTTAGAGAAAGGTTACAATTGTAACCAATATGCAACCAAGGTTAGAGAAAGGTTACAATTGTAGCCAATATGCAAACATGGTTAGAGAAAGTTTACAATTGTAATCAATATGCAAACAAGGTTAGAGCAAAGTAACAATTAACCATTATGCAACAAAGTTAGAGAAAGTTCACAATTGTAACCAATATGCAACCAAGGTTAGGGAAATGTTACAATTGTAGACAATATGCAACAAAGGTAAGAGAAAGGTTACAATTGTAACCAATATGCAAACATGGTTAGAGAAAGGTTACAATTGTGGCCAATATGCAACCAAGGTTAGATAAAGTTTATAATTGTAACCAATATGCAAACAAGGTTAGAGAAAGGTTACAATTGTAGCCAATATGCAAACATGGTTAGAGAAAGGTTACAATTGTAACCAATATGCAAACAATGTTAGAGCAAAGTAACAATTAACCATTATGCAACAAAGTTAGAGAAAGGTCACAGTTGTAACCAATATGCAACCAAGGTTAGAGAAATGTTACAATTGTAGCCAATATGCAACCAAGGTAAGAGAAAGGTTACAATTGTAACAAATATGCAAACATGGTTAGAGAAAGGTTACAATTGTGGCCAATATGCAACCAAGGTTAGAGAAATTTTATAATTGTAACCAATATGCAGCCAAGGTTAGAGAAAGGTTACAATTGTAGCCAATATGCAAACATGGTTAGAGAAAGGTTACAATTGTAACCAATATGCAAACAAGGTTAGAGCAAAGTAACAATTAACCATTATGCAACAAAGTTAGAGAAAGATCACAGTTGTAACCAATATGCAACCAAGGTTAGAGAAATGTTACAATTGTAGCCAATATGCAACCAAGGTAAGAGAAAGGTTACAATTGTAACCAATATGCAACAAAGGTTAGAGAAATGTCACAATTTTAACCAATATGCAACAAAGGTTAGAGAAAGGTTACAATTGTAACCCGTATGCAACCATGGTTTGAGAAAATTTACAATTGTTACCAATATGCCAACAAGGTTAGAGCAAGGTTACAATTGTAACCAATATGCTACAAAGGTTAGAGAAAGGGTACAATTGTAACCAGTATGCAACCATGGTTTGAGAAAGGTTACAATTGTTACCAATATGCAAACAAGGCTAGAGCAATTTACAATTGTAAACAATATGCAACAAAGTTTAGAGAAAGGTTACAATTGTAGCCAATATGCAATCAAGGGTAGATAAAGGTTACAATTGTAACCAACATGCAACAAATGTTAGAGAAAGTTTACAATTGTGGCCAGCATGCAACCAAGGTTAGAGAAAGTTTATAATTGTAACCAATATGCAACCAAGGTTAGAGAAAGGTTACAATTGTAACCAATATGCAAACATGGGTAGAAAAAGGTTACAATTGTAACCAATATGCAAACATGGTTAGAGAAAAGTTACAGTTGTAACCAATATGCAAACAAGTTTTGAGAAAGTTTACAATTGTAACTAATATGCAACAAATTTTAGTGAAAGGTTACAATTGTAACCAATATGCAACAAATGTTAGAGAAAGGTTACAATTGTGGCCAGTATGCAACCAAGGTTAGAGAAAGTTTATAATTGTAATCAATATGCAACAAAGGTTAGAGAAACTTTAAAATTGTAACCAATATGCGAACATGGTCAGAGAAAGGTTACAATTATAACCAATATGCAAACATGGTTAGAGAAAAGTTACAGTTGTAACCAATATGCAAACAAGTTTTGAGAAAGTTTACAATTGTAAACAATATGCAACAAATGTTAGAGAAAGGTTACAATAGTGGCCAGTATGCAACCAAGGTTAGAGAAAGTTTATAATTGTAACCAATATGCATCCAAGGTTAGAGAAAGGTTACAATTGTAGCCAATATGCAAACATGGTTAGAGAAAGTTTACAATTGTAACCAATATGCAAACAATGTTAGAGCAAAGTAACAATTAACCATTATGCAACAAAGTTAGAGAAAGGTCACAGCTGTAACCAATATGCAACCAAGGTTAGAGAAATGTTACAATCGTAGCCAATATGCAACCAAGGTAAGAGAAAGGTTATAATTATAACAAATATGCAAACATGGTTAGAGAAAGGTTACAATTGTGGCCAATATGCAACCAAGGTTAGAGAAAGTTTATAATTGTAACCAATATGCAGCCAAGGTTAGAGAAAGGTTACAATTGTAGCCAAAATGCAAACATGGTTAGAGAAAGGTTACAATTGTAACCAATATGCAAACAAGGTTAGAGCAAAGTAACAATTAACCATTATGCAACAAAGTTAGAGAAAGGTCACAGTTGTAACCAGTATGCAACCAAGGTTAGAGAAATGTTACAATTGTAGCCAATATGCAACGAAGGTAAGAGAAAGGTTACAATTGTAAGCAATATGCAAACATGGTTAGAGAAAGGTTACAATTGTAACCAATATGCAACCAAGGTTAGAGAAAGGTTACAATTGTAGCCAATATGCAAACATGGTTAGAGAAAGGTTACAATTGTAATCAATATGCAAACAAGGTTAGAGCAAAGTAACAATTAACCATTATGCAACAAAGTTAGAGAAAGTTCACAATTGTAACCAATATGCAACCAAGGTTAGGGAAATGTTACAATTGTAGACAATATGCAACAAAGGTAAGAGAAAGGTTACAATTGTAACCAATATGCAAACATGGTTAGAGAAAGGTTACAATTGTGGCCAATATGCAACCAAGGTTAGATAAAGTTTATAATTGTAACCAATATGCAAACAAGGTTAGAGAAAGGTTACAATTGTAGCCAATATGCAAACATGGTTAGAGAAAGGTTACAATTGTAACCAATATGCAAACAATGTTAGAGCAAAGTAACAATTAACCATTATGCAACAAAGTTAGAGAAAGGTCACAGTTGTAACCAATATGCAACCAAGGTTAGAGAAATGTTACAATTGTAGCCAATATGCAACCAAGGTAAGAGAAAGGTTACAATTGTAACAAATATGCAAACATGGTTAGAGAAAGGTTAAAATTGTGGCCAATATGCAACCAAGGTTAGAGAAATTTTATAATTGTAACCAATATGCAGCCAAGGTTAGAGAAAGGTTACAATTGTAGCCAATATGCAAACATGGTTAGAGAAAGGTTACAATTGTAACCAATATGCAAACAAGGTTAGAGCAAAGTAACAATTAACCATTATGCAACAAAGTTAGAGAAAGATCACAGTTGTAACCAATATGCAACCAAGGTTAGAGAAATGTTACAATTGTAGCCAATATGCAACCAAGGTAAGAGAAAGGTTACAATTGTAACCAATATGCAACAAAGGTTAGAGAAATGTCACAATTTTAACCAATATGCAACAAAGGTTAGAGAAAGGTTACAATTGTAACCCGTATGCAACCATGGTTTGAGAAAATTTACAATTGTTACCAATATGCCAACAAGGTTAGAGCAAGGTTACAATTGTAACCAATATGCTACAAAGGTTAGAGAAAGGGTACAATTGTAACCAGTATGCAACCATGGTTTGAGAAAGGTTACAATTGTTACCAATATGCAAACAAGGCTAGAGCAATTTACAATTGTAAACAATATGCAACAAAGTTTAGAGAAAGGTTACAATTGTAGCCAATATGCAATCAAGGGTAGATAAAGGTTACAATTGTAACCAACATGCAACAAATGTTAGAGAAAGTTTACAATTGTGGCCAGCATGCAACCAAGGTTAGAGAAAGTTTATAATTGTAACCAATATGCAACCAAGGTTAGAGAAAGGTTACAATTGTAACCAATATGCAAACATGGGTAGAAAAAGGTTACAATTGTAACCAATATGCAAACATGGTTAGAGAAAAGTTACAGTTGTAACCAATATGCAAACAAGTTTTGAGAAAGTTTACAATTGTAACTAATATGCAACAAATTTTAGTGAAAGGTTACAATTGTAACCAATATGCAACAAATGTTAGAGAAAGGTTACAATTGTGGCCAGTATGCAACCAAGGTTAGAGAAAGTTTATAATTGTAATCAATATGCAACAAAGGTTAGAGAAACTTTAAAATTGTAACCAATATGCGAACATGGTCAGAGAAAGGTTACAATTATAACCAATATGCAAACATGGTTAGAGAAAAGTTACAGTTGTAACCAATATGCAAACAAGTTTTGAGAAAGTTTACAATTGTAAACAATATGCAACAAATGTTAGAGAAAGGTTACAATAGTGGCCAGTATGCAACCAAGGTTAGAGAAAGTTTATAATTGTAACCAATATGCAGCCAAGGTTAGAGAAAGGTTACAATTGTAGCCAATATGCAAACATGGGTAGAAAAAGGTTACAATTGTAACCAATATGCAAACATGGTTAGAGAAAGGTTACAATTGTAGCCAATATGCAAACATAGTTAGAGAAAGGTTACAATTGTAACCAATATGCAAACAAGGTTAGAGCAAAGTAACAGTTGTAACCATTATGCAAACAAGTTTTGAGAAAGTTTACAATTGTAACTAATATGCAACAAATTTTAGTGAAAGGTTACAATTGTAACCAATATGCAACAAATGTTAGAGAAAGGTTACAATTGTGGCCAGTATGCAACCAAGGTTAGAGAAAGTTTATAATTGTAACCAATATGCAAGAAAGTTTAGAGAAAGTTTACAATTGTAACCAATATGCAAACATGGTTAGAAAAAGGTTACAATTATAACCAATATGCAAACGTGGTTAGAGAAAAGTTACAGTTGTAACCAATATGCAAACAAGTTTTGAGAAAGTTTACAATTGTAACCAATATGCAAAAAATGTTAGAGAAAGGTTACAATTGTGGCCAGTATGCAACCAAGGTTAGAGAAAGTTTATAATTGTAACCAATATGCAGCCAAGGTTAGAGAAAGGTTACAATTGTAGCCAATATGCAAACATGGTTAGAGAAAGGTTACAATTGTTACCAATATGCAAACAAGGTTAGAGCAAAGTAACAATTAACCATTATGCAACAAAGTTAGAGAAAGGTCACAGTTGTAACCAATATGCAACCAAGGTTAGAGAAATGTTAAAATTGTAGCCAATATGCAACGAAGGTAAGAGAAAGGTTACAATTGTAATCAATATGCAAACATGGTCAGAGAAAGGTTACAATTGTGGAAAATATGCAACCAAGGTTAGAGAAAGTTTATAATTGTAACCAATATGCAACCAAGGTTAGAGAAAGGTTACAATTGTAGCCAATATGCAAACATGGTTAGAGAAAGGTTACAATTGTAACCAATATGCAAACAAGGTTAGAGCAAAGTAACAATTAAACATTATGCAACAAAGTTAGAGAAAGGTCACAGTTGTAACCAATATGCAACCAAGGTTAGAGAAATGTTACAATTGTAGCCAATATGCAACCAAGGTAAGAGAAAGGTTACAATTGTAACCAGTATGCAACCATGGTTTGAGAAAGGTTACAATTGTTACCAATATGCAAACAAGGCTAGAGCAAGTTTAAAATTGTAAACAATAAGCAACAAAGGTTAGAGAAAGCTTACAATTGTAGCCAATATGCAATCAAGGGTAGATAAAGGTTACAATTGTAACCAATATGCAACAAATGTTAGAAAAAGGTTACAATTGTGGCCAGTATGCAACCAAGGTTAGAGAAAGTTTGTAATTGTAACCAATATGCAACCAAGGTTAGAGAAAGGTTACAATTGTAACCAATATGCAAACATGGTTAGAAAAAGGTTACAATTGTAACCACTATGCAAACATGGTTAGAGAAAATTACAGTTGTAACCAATATGCAAACATGGTTAGAGAAAAGTTACAGTTGTAACCAATATGCAAACAAGTTTTGAGAAAGTTTACAATTGTAACTAATATGCAACAAATTTTACTGAAAAGTTACAATTGTAACCAATATGCAACAAATGTTAGAGAAAGGTTACAATTGTGGCCAGTATGCAACCAAGGTTAGAGAAAGTTTATCATTGTAACCAATATGCAGCAAAGGTTAGAGAAAGTTTGCAATTTTAACCAATATGCAAACATGGTTAGAGAAAAGTTACAGTTGTAACCAATATGCAAACAAGTTTTGAGAAAGTTTACAATTGTAACCAATATGCAACAAATGTTAGAGAAAGGTTACAATTGTGGCCAGTATGCAACCAAGGTTAGAGAAAGTTTATAATTGTAACCAGTATGCAGCCAAGGTTAGAGAAAGGTTACAATTGTAGCCAATTTGCAAACATGGTTAGAGAAAGGTTACAATTGTCACCAATATGCAAACAAGGTTAGAGCAAAGTAACAATTAACCATTATGCAACAAAGTTAGAGAAAGGTCACCGTTGTAACCAATATGCAACCAAGGTTAGAGAAATGTTAAAATTGTAGCCAATATGCAACGAAGGTAAGAGAAAGGTTACAATTGTAATCAATATGCAAACATGGTTAGAGAAAGGTTACAATTGTGGAAAATATGCAACCAAGGTTAGAGAAAGTTTATAATTGTAACCAATATGCAACCAAGGTTAGAGAAATGTTACAATTGTAACCAGTCTGCAACCATGGTTTGAGAAAGGTTACAATTGTTACCAATATGCAAACAAGGCTAGAGCAAGTTTAAAATTGTAAACAATATGAAACAAAGGTTAGAGAAAGGTTACAATTGTAGCCAATATGCAATCAAGGGTAGATAAAGGTTACATTTGTAACCAATATGCAACAAATGTTAGAGAAAGGTTACAATTGTGGCCAGTATGCAACCAAGGTTAGAGAAAGTTTGTAATTGTAACCAATATGCAACCAAGGTTAGAGAAAGGTTACAATTGTAACCAATATGCAAACATGGTTAGAAAAAGGTTACAATTGTAACCAATATGCAAACATGGTTAGAAAAAATTACAGTTGTAACCAATATGCAAACATGGTTAGAGAAAAGTTACAGTTGTAACCAATATGCAAATAAGTTTTGAGAAAGTATACAATTGTAACTAATATGCAACAAATTTTAGTGAAAGGTTACAATTGTAACCAATATGCAACAAATGTTAGAGAAAGGTTACAATTGTGGCCAGTATGCAACCAAGGTTAGAGAAAGTTTATAATTGTAACCAATATGCAGCAAAGGTTAGAGAAAGTTTGCAATTTTAACCAATATGCAAACATGGTTAGAGAAAGGTTACAATTGTAACCAATATGCAAACATGGTTAGAGAAAAGTTACAGTTGTAACCAATATGCAAACAAGTTTTGAGAAAGTTTACAATTGTAAACAATATGCAACAAATTTTAGTGAAACGTTACAATTGTAACCAATATGCAACAAATGTTAGAGAAAGGTTACAATTGTGGCCAGTATGCAACCAAGGTTAGAGAAAGTTTATAATTGTAACCAATATGCAGCCAAGGTTAGAGAAAGGTTACAATTGTCGCCAATATGCAAACATGGTTAGAGAAAGGTTACAATTGTAACAAATATGCAAACAAGGTTAGAGCAAAGTAACAATTAACCATTATGCAACAAAGTTAGAGAAAGGTCACAGTTGTAACCAATATGCAACCAAGGTTAGAGAAATGTTACAATTGTAGCCAATATGCAACGAAGGTAAGAGAAAGGTTACAATTGTAACCAATATGCAAACATGGTTAGGGAAAGATTATAATTGTGGCCAATATGCAACCAAGGTTAGAGAAAGTTTATAATTGTAACCAATATGCAACCAAGGTTAGAGAAAGGTTACAATTGTAGCCAATATGCAAACATAGTTAGAGAAAGGTTACAATTGTAATCAATATGCAAACAAGGTTAGAGCAAAGTAACAATTAACCATTATGCAACAAAGTTAGAGAAAGGTCACAGTTGTAACCAATATGCAACCAAGGTTAGAGAAATGTTACAATTGTAGACAATATGCAACGAAGGTAAGAGAAAGGTTACAATTGTAACCAATATGCAAACATGATTAGAGAAAGGTTACAATTGTGGCCAATATGCAACCAAGGTTAGAGAAAGTTTATAATTGTAACCAATATGCAACGAAGGTTAGAGAAAGGTTACAATTGTAGCCAATATGCAAACATGGTTAGAGAAAGGTTACAATTGTAACCAATATGCAAACAATGTTAGAGCAAAGTAACAATTAACCATTATGCAACAAAGTTAGAGAAAGGTCACAGTTGTAACCAATATGCAACCAAGGTTAGAGAAATGTTACAATTGTAGCCAATATGCAACCAAGGTAAGAGAAAGGTTACAATTGTAACAAATATGCAAACATAGTTAGAGAAAGGTTACAATTGTGGCCAATATGCAACCAAGGTTAGAGAAAGTTTATAATTGTAACCAATATGCAGCCAAGGTTAGAGAAAGGTTACAATTGTAACCAATATGCAGCCAAGGTTAGAGAAAGGTTACAATTGTAGCCAATATGCAAACATGGTTAGAGAAAGGTTACAATTGTAACCAATATGCAAACAAGGTTAGAGCAAAGTAACAATTAACCATTATGCAACAAAGTTAGAGAAAGGTCACAGTTGTCACCAATATGCAACCAAGGTTAGAGAAATGTTACAATTGTAGCCAATATGCAACCAAGGTAAGAGAAAGGTTACAATTGTAACCAATATGCAACAAAGGTTAGAGAAATGTCACAATTTTAACCAATATGCAACAAAGGTTAGAGAAAGTTTACAATTGTAACCCGTATGCAACCATGGTTTGAGAAAATTTACAATTGTTACCAATATGCAAACAAGGTTAGAGCAAGGTTACAATTGTAACCAATATGCTACAAAGGTTAGAGAAAGGGTACAATTGTAACCAGTATGCAACCATGGTTTGAGAAAGGTTACAATTGTTACCAATATGCAAACAAGGCTAGAGCAAGTTTACAATTGTAAACAATATGCAACAAAGTTTAGAGAAAGGTTACAATTGTAGCCAATATGCAATCAAGGGTAGATAAAGGTTACAATTGTAACCAACATGCAACAAATGTTAGAGAAAGATTACAATTGTGGCCAGTATGCAACCAAGGTTAGAGAAAGTTTATAATTGTAACCAATATGCAACCAAGGTTAGAGAAAGTTTACAATTGTAACCAATATGCAAACATGGGTAGAAAAAGGTTACAATTGTAACCAATATGCAAACATGGTTAGAGAAAAGTTACAGTTGTAACCAATATGCAAACATGGTTACAGAAAAGTTACAGTTGTAACCAATATGCAAACATGGTTAGAGAAAAGTTACAGTTGTAACCAATATGCAAACACGTTTTGAGAAAGTTTACAATTGTAAACAATATGCAACAAATTTTAGTGAAAGGTTACAATTGTAACCAATATGCAACAAATGTTAGAGAAAGGTTACAATTGTGGCCAGTAAGCAACCAAGGTTAGAGAAAGTTTATAATTGTAACCAATATGCAGCCAAGGTTAGAGAAAGTTTACAATTGTAGCCAATATGCAAACATGGTTAGAGAAAGGTTACAATTGTAACCAATATGCAAACAAGGTTAGAGCAAAGTAACAATTAACCATTATGCAACAAAGTTAGAGAAAGGTCACAGTTGTAACCAATATGCAACCAAGGTTAGAGAAATCTTACAATTGTAGCCAATATGCAACCAAGGTAAGAGAAAGGTTACAATTGTAACCAATATGCAACAAAGGTTAGAGAAAGTTCATAATTTTAACCAATATGCAACAAAGGTTAGAGAAAGGTTACAATTGTAACCCGTATGCAACCATGGTTTGAGAAAATTTACAATTGTTACCAATATGCAAACAAGGTTAGAGCAAGGTTACAATTGTAACCAATATGCAACAAAGGTTAGAGAAAGATTACAATTGTAACCAGTATGCAACCATTGTTTGAGAAAGGTTACAATTGTTACCAATATGCAAACAAGGCTAGAGCAAGTTTACAATTGTAAACAATATGCAACAAAGGTTAGAGAAATGTTACAATTGTAGCCAATATGCAATCAAGGGTAGATAAAGGTTACAATTGTAACCAATATGCAACAAATGTTAGAGAAAGATTACAATTGTGGCCAGTATGCAACCAATGTTAGAGAAAGTTTATAATTGTAACCAATATGCAGCCAAGGTTAGAGAAAGGTTACAATTGTAGCCAATATGCAAACATGGTTAGAGAAAGGTTAAAATTGTAACCAATATGCAAACAAGGTTAGAGCAAAGTCACAATTAACCATTATGCAACAAAGTTGAGAAAGGTCACAGTTGTAACCAATATACAACCAAGGTTAGAGAAATGTTACAATTGTAGCCAATATGCACGAAGGTAAGAGAAAGGTTACAATTGTAATCAATATGCAAACATGGTTAGAGAAAGGTTACAATTGTGGCCAATATGCAACCAATGTTAGAGAAAGTTTATAATTGTAACCAATATGCAACCAAGGTTAGAGAAAGGTTACAATTGTAGCCAATATGCAAACATGGTTAGAGAAAGGTTACAATTGTAACCAATATGCAAACAAGGTTAGAGCAAAGTAACAATTAACCATTATGCAACAAAGTTAGAGAAAGGTCACAGTTGTAACCAATATGCAACCAAGGTTAGATAAATGTTACAATTGTAGCCAATATGCAACCAAGGTAAGAGAAAGGTTACAATTGTAACCAGTATGCAACCATGGTTTGAGAAAGGTTACAATTGTTACCAACATGCAAACAAGGCTAGAGCAAGTTTACAATTGTAAACAATATGCAACAAAGGTTAGAGAAAGGTCACAATTGTAGCCAATATGCAATCAAGGGTAGATAAAGGTTACAATTGTAACCAATATGCAACAAATGTTAGAGAAAGATTACAATTGTGGCCAGTATGCAACCAAGGTTAGAGAAAGTTTATAATTGTAACCAATATGCAACCAAGGTTAGAGAAAGGTTACAATTTTAACCAATATGCAAACATGGTTAGAAAAAGGTTACAATTGTAACCAATATGCAAACATGGTTAGAGAAAAGTTACAGTTGTAACCAATATGCAAAAAAGTTTTGAGAAAGTTTACAATTGTAACCAATATGCAACAAATTTTAGTGAAAGGTTACTATTGTAACCAATATGCAACAAATGTTAGAGAAAGGTTACAATTGTGGCCAGTATGCAACCAAGGTTAGAGAAAGTTTATAATTGTAAACAATATGCAACAAAGGTTAGAGAAAATTTACAATTGTAACCAATATGCAAACATGGTTAGAAAAAGGTTACAATTATAACCAATATGCAAACATGGTTAGAGAAAAGTTACAGTTGTAACCAATATGCAAACAAGTTCTAAGAAAGTTTACAATTGTAAACAATATGCAACAAATTTTAGTGAAAGGTTACAATTGTGGCCAGTATGCAACCAAGGTTAGAGAAAGTTTATAATTGTAACCAATATGCAACCAAGGTTAGAGAAAGTTACAATTGTAACCAATATGCAAACATGGTTAGAGAAAGTTTACAATTGTAACCAATATGCAAACAAGGTTAGAGCAAAGTAACAATTAACCAATATGCAACCAAGGTTAGAGAAAGGTTACAATTGTATCCAATATGCAACAAATTTTAGAGAAAGGTTACAATTGTGACCAATAAGCAACCAAGGTTAGAGAAAGGTTACAGTTGTAACCACTCTGCAACCAAGGTTAGAGAAAGGTTACAATTGTAACCTGTACGCAACAAATATTAGACAGAGGTTACAATTGCAACCAGTATGTAACCAAGGTTAGAGAAAGGTTACAATTGTAACCAGTATGCAACCATCGTTAGAGAAAGGGTACAATTGTAGCCAATATGCAAACATGGTTAGAGAAAGGTTACAATTAACCATTATGCAACAAAGTTAGAGAAAGGTCACAGTTGTAACCAATATGCAACAAAGGTTAGAGAAATGTTACAATTGTAGCCAATATGCAACCAAGGTCAGAGAAAGGTCACAATTGTAACCAATATGCAACAAAGGTTAGAGAAAGGTCACAATTGTAACCAATATGCAACAAAGGTTAGAGAAAGGCTACAATTATGATCAATATGCAACCAAGGTTAGAGAAATGTTACAATTGTAACCAATATGCAACAAATGTTAGAGAAAGGTCACAATTGTATCCAATATGCTAAGGTTAAAGTTGAGAAAGGTTACAATTGTAACCAGTATGCAACCATGGTTTGAGAAAGTTTACAATTGTTACCAATATGCAAACAAGGTTAGAGCAAGGTTGCAATTGTAACCAATATGCTACAAATTTTAGAGAAATGTTACAGTTGTAGCCAATATGCAATCAAGGGTAGATAAAGTTTACAATTGTAACCAATATGCAACAAAGGTTAGAGAAATGTTACAATTGTAGCCAATATGCAACCAAGGTTAGAGAAAGGCTACAATTATAATCAATATGCAACCAAGGTTAGAGAAATGTTACAATTGTAACCAATATGTAACAAATGTTA
The DNA here is from genome assembly GCA_037127315.1 of Ascarosepion bandense. Classification (NCBI taxonomy): domain Eukaryota; kingdom Metazoa; phylum Mollusca; class Cephalopoda; order Sepiida; family Sepiidae; genus Ascarosepion; species Ascarosepion bandense. Next base: position 741,985 of record JBBBDQ010001125.1, read on the forward strand.
GAGAACATTTACAGTTGTAGCCAATATGTAACAAAGGATAGAGAACATTTACAATTGTAGCCAATATGCAACAAATGTTAGAGAAAGTTTATAATTGTAACCAATATGCAGCCAAGGTTAGAGAAAGGTTACAATTGTAGCCAATATGCAAACATGGTTAGAGAAAGGTTACAATTGTAACCAATATGCAACCAAGGTTAGAGATATGTTACAATTGTAGCCAATATGCAACCAAGGTTAGAGAAAGGTTACAGTTGTAACCACTATGCAACCAATGTTAGAGAAACGTTACAATTGTAACCAGTATGCAACAAATATTAGAGAGAGGTTACAGTTGCAACCAGTATGTAAACAAGGTTAGAGAAAGTTTACAATTTTAACCAATATTCAACAAAGTTTAGAGAAAGGTTACAATTGTAACCAATATGCAACAAAGGTTAGAGAAATGTTACAATTGTAACCAATATGCAACAAAGGTTAGAGAAAGGCCACAATTGTAACCAATATGCAACAAAGGTTAGAGAAAGTTCACAATTGTATCCAATATGCAACAAAGGTTAGAGAAAGGTTACAATTGTAACCAGTATGCCACCATGGTTTGAGAAAGGTTACAATTGTTACCAATATGCAAACATGGTTAGAGCAAGGTTACAATTGTAACCAATATGCAACAAAGGTTAGAGAAAGGTTACAATTGTAACCAATATGCAACAAATGTTAGAGAAAGGTTACAATTGTAATCAATATGCAACCAAGGTTACAGAAAGTTTACAATTTTAACCAATATGCAACAGATTTCAGAGAAAGGTCACAATTGTAGCCAATATGCAACCAAGGCTAGAGAAATGTTACAATTGTAACCAATATGCAAGCAGGATTAGATAATGGTTACAATTGTAGCCAATATGCAGTAAAGGTTACAGAAAGGTTTCAAATGTAACCAATATGCAAGAAAGGTTAGAGAAAGGATACAATTGTAACCAATATGCGACAAAGGTTAGAGAAAGGTTACAATTGTAACCAATATGCAACCAATGTTAGAGAAAGGTTACAATTGTAACCAATATGCAACCATGGTTAGAGAAAGTTTACAATTGTAACCAACATGCAACAAAGGTAAGAGAAAGCTTGCAATTGTAACCAATATGCAACAAAGTTTACAAATAGTTTACAATTGTGACCAATATGCAAAAAGGGTTACAGAAAGTTTACAATTGTGAGCAATATGCAGCGAATATTAGAGAAAGTTTACAATTGTAACCAATATGAAACCAAGGTTAGAGAAAGTTTACAATAGTAACCAATATGCGACCAAGGTTAGGGAAAGGTTACGATTGTAACCAATATGCAACAATGGTTAGATAAAGGTTACAATTGTAACCAATATGCAACAAAGTTTAGGGAAAGATTTCAATTGGGACAAACATGCCACAAAAGTTAGAGACATGTTACAATTGTAACCAATGTCCAACAAAATTTAGAGAGAGGTTACAATTGTAACCAATATGCAACCAAGTTTATAGAAATTTTACAATTGTAACCATTATGCAACAAAGTTTAGAGACAGGTTACAATTGTAACCAATATGCAACCAAGGATAGAGAAAGGTTACAGTTGTAACCAATATGCAACAAAGGTTAGAGAGAGGTTACAATTGCAACAAGTATGCAACCAAGGTTAGAGAAAGGTTACAATTGTCACAAATATGCAAGAAACGTTAAAGAAATGTTACAGTTGTAACCAATATGCAACCAATGTTAGAGATGGTTTACAATTGTAACCAATATGCAACCAAGGTTATAGAAAGGTTACAGTTGTAACCAATGTGCAGAAATGTTAGAGAAATGTTACAATTGTAGCCAATATGCAACCAAGGTTAGAGAGAGGTTCCAATTGTAACTAATATGCAACCAAGGTTAGAGAAAAGTTACAATTGTATCCAATATGAAACCAAGGCTAGAGAAAAGTTATAATTGTAACTAATATTCAAACAATGTTAGAGAAAGTTTACAATTGTAGCCAATATGCAACAAAGGTTAGAGAAAATTTACAATTGTAAGCAATATGCAACCAAGGTTAGAGGAAGGTTACGATTTTTACCAATATGCAGCAAAGGTGAGAGAAAAGTTACAATTGTGGCCAATATGCAACAAATGTTAGATAAAGGTTACAATTGTAGCCGATATGCAACCAAGGTTAGAGCAAGGTTACAATTGTAACCAATATGCAACAAAGGTTAGAGCAAGGTTACAATTGTAACCAACATGCAACAAATGGTTAACACCCAGATTTTTTGTACCTCATGGGAACAAGTGGAGAAATCTCTCCCTACAAAACATCTACTTAAGGGAAGAACTTTGTGAAAACCAATTCTTTTTCCCACAAAATACCACTATTTTGCTCTCTCTTTCAATCATGAATAACAACAAGCTGTTTAACAGTTATTTCATGGCTTGGGTTTGTTCATTCTACTCTAGGCACTGCTGAGCAAACATATGCATGCACCTGGGAAAATTCTTAAACACTTTCTTGTCTTGATAGAGTCCAAAAGCTCCCCTTAGTCCTTGTGGGTGACAAATAATTTTCCACTCTTCAATTCCTCTCTCACTGCTCTATCACTACTTTTATAATCTTCCTAACGCCAGGTGTTCTTCTAATGCATGTTACACAAATTTCCACCACTGGCTGAATGTGAACACTCCAAAACCCAAGACTGAACTAAAAACTTTGTCAACTGCACATAGGCTCCGCACATACCTTCCATTTTATTTACACACTCAAAGAAAAATACAATCTGGAATTCTGACCAATAGCACCCACCCCTGCTTAAAGAAACAAAATAAAAATGGAAAGCCAAGATGAGCCTAAGAAAAAGATATAAAAACCCACCAAAGGGATTTCTTTGGTAGATGGTTGATACACCAGCCATGATTCACAATTCTGGTTGGGATGCAACCTCTCATCTCCAAAAATACTAACCAAAGACCGTCGTCATAGTATGTCACAACTCACCCTACCTCTCTTACTGTACACCTTCGCAGATGATGTTTATGACTGTAATTATCTCTTTCTTTCAATGATTTACCACTTGCTATATTTTTTCATTAATACCATAATTTATTTCCTAAACCTCCGTCATTTCTTTTTTGTTCTGTCACCCTACACTTAATATAACACTTCTTCCATAGAAAGTGCAAGGGCAAAGTGCATTCTTTAGTTCTACTGGTTCTAACTTTCAAGACTAGGATCTGACGTGCCACTCACATTATAACAAACCACCCTCATTCTTTACTTATTCTATTAGTGATGAGTAAGTTCCACTAGAAACAACTTCTTCCTGCAAACCATTGCTCTGTGGAACTGACTCCTAAGAGAACGTTTGCCCAATCACTACAGTTTTAACCTGTTCAAGTCTAGGGTTAACTGTTATCCTCTCCTCCTATCTGGATAAACTACCTCTTACTTTGTAACCCTCTATCTTGAGTGGATCCTGAGCTTTATACAGTGTGAGTCTCTTCGTAAAAAAATAATCATCCGTTAATACTTTAAGAAATTTGAAGAAGTTTAAAATTAAAAAAACGTTGTGCACACAAGCTTTAAAGAAGAAATTGAAGTCAGTCAAGTGCCATATGTGATACACTCTTGGGCAATCATGTCTCAAAAGAGACATGACTGACTGAGCAGAAGGTTTTCCCGCAGTAGGTTGCCATTACTTTCTACAGTATAGTGGTTGCCAATCAAGGCTATAGAACCCAATCTGTCCTGCTATTTAACCCATAGCTAGAGTAAGAAGTGATGGATTAATACCTTTTACAAGGGTATTTGTACAAAAGTGAATGCAAGAAATTCAACTAGAATTTGAATGCAGATCTCTGATTTCTTGCTCTGATCCAATATCCATTACACCCCGATGTACAACGCTCAGAGTGTAATCACTTAGTGCAATTGCTTGTAAAAAAGTAAGAATTACTGATAGGCAGCAAAAGTTGTATGTGTGACAAATGCAAATCATTCTTCATTAAACTGAAATATACAAATGCATATGTATGCATGAAGTTTGTGTTACGTGTTATAAGTTGTAATGAAAGAAAAGAATGATTGACCAAAACACAGAGCTAAATCACAAACAAATATTTAATTTACAAAAAACACCAAATAAAAATATATACCAAATTTACAATTTTTTGCATTCAAAACAGAAACATAGAGTTTACTACTGGCAGAGTAACAGGTAAGTGTTACAGGTAAGTGTTACAGGTAAGTGTTACAGGTAAGTGTTACAAAGGGGAAGGAAGGTGAGTCAAGTATCTTTACCCAGTTAAGCTAGCAAAGTGTGTACGTTTTAAGTGGTGTACTTTTTGGAAATCCTCAAATGTGTATATAAAGAATAATTATTAGTTTGGTCAATGAAATAGTCAAAAAAATCTATTTACCCATTTAGTTCCATGGGATTCTCTTTCAGATTTTAGTTTGTCGGCAACTTTTCTTACAGATTCTTTCGGCTGGATATACAAATCCCGAATCAGGCCAGAGTTGATAATGTCAGCAAATCCTTTTAACAACTAACTACTCTCTTCCCAAAACCTATTTTTATAGGGGCTAACACCTAATTTTCATATTTCTAGAATCATTTCGAATTCTCTAGATTTTACTTGAATATATTGGAATAATCCAGAATCTTCCAAATGTTCTATTTCTAATTTCCCTATTTTTACAACTACTTCATGAATTAAAACGCTTTTGTAATAACAAGTAGGACTGAATAAAATCTCTTACTATAACTTTTTAGACATTATTAATTTTATTTTTTGTATATAAATGCATCCTCATAACAGTTGTATTGAGGCATTAAACTGATTAACCATGCAGTGTTGATTCCTGTGTTCACAGTCTAAATCTAGAAACATGTATCACTGATACTGAGCACTTATTAAGCAATGTACATAATTATTTTTAGTAACAGAAGAAAATAGTATACTTAACTTTTATGTATTTGTACTCCGAGTTTTATGGATTTTTTACATCCAATTCCCAGATTTCTTTGTGACCAAAATTTATTTGCAATCAGATTACATTTTCTTTCTCTTTAAAAAAAGGAATTCTTATGATCAGTGGTGATTGTGGAACTCTGAAAGTGGAGTGGCTACTTATGGGCTGAAATTTTTTTCTGAGGAGAAGTGGGGCAAACTCAAGCAGCATCTTCATTTTCATGCTACACCCCCCTCCTTATTGTATGCACAACTTCTTAAAGAGCAGAGTCAATTTACGCTACTACTAGCTAAAAAATGTAAGCTTGATCAAATGATTGGACTCGGGGTATAGTTGGTGACTGGATGATTCACAGAATGGGTAATTCATTCACTAGGCCAACTGCGAATACTCATTTAAATGTTGATGAACTTGACGAAATTGAGAAGTGTTAAAAAACAACATAAGTTCATTTAATTTGTTTTTATTTCAAACTGGTCTCTGTTATGTGTTGTTAAAAAGCTAAATGAAAAAGAAAATGCAGAGGGAAAAGTACTGAAGATGAAATCTCATCAAAATCAGAGACTGACCAGCTTCATCAATTTTTGAAGCTTATAAAAGTCGTGGGGGGAGCAACTAAGAGGCCAGCCAAAATTTGAGCAGGCGTGGGGTGCTTGACTCTCTTCTGTCTCCCAGTAGAATTGCCACTGATTATGATGATGCAAATCCAGTTAATAAAATAAGTGTAAAATAAAATTTTTAATCTGTTCAGTTAAATTATGTATTATGTAAAGGGTAAATGCTTATGGATTTTTCTTTTTTAGTTTTGTTGATCAAATTTTAATATTAAAATCAAAATATCTGATCTGAGTGTTTCTTAGTCACTGGGTTGATACTTGTGTAATAAAACATTACTGTTCAAAATATGAACCAGTGTATATAGTTAACGGAATGAAAGGTTTCCAATTATTTATATGTATCTTATTTCTCAGATTATTTATTTTTTATAAATTCTATTTTTATATATAAATATTGACAATGTTTTCACTTAAACTTACAGATGATTAATAAAATCATAACTATGTCTGTTCATATCTATCTATCTATCTATCTATCTATCTATCTATCTATCTATCTAACCAGCTAGCTAGATATCTGTTTCAGCCTGTTCATATCTGTTTCAGCCTGTTTATATCTTTTTCAGCCTGTTCATATCTATCTATCTATCTATCTATCTATCTATCTATCTATTCTTATGATCAGTGATGATTGTGGAACTCTGAAAGTGGAGTGGATCTATCTATCTATCTATCTATCTATCTATCTATCTATCTATCCTATAATTTTTACAATTCTTTTATCTATCTATCTATCTATCTATCTATCTATTTTTATGATCAGTGATGATTGTGGAACTCTGAAAGTGGAGTGGATCTATCTATCTATCTATCTATCTATCTATCTATTTTTATGATCAGTGATGAATGTGGAACTCTGAAAGTGGAGTGGATCTATCTATCTATCTATCTATCTATCTATCTATCTATCTATTTTTATGATCAGTGATGATTGTGGAACTCTGAAAGTGGAGTGGATCTATCTATCTATCTATCTATCTATCTATCTATCTATTTTACAATTCTTTTCTTATCTATCTATCTATCTATCTATCTATCTATCTATCTATCTATCTATCTATCTATTTTTATGATCAGTGATGATTGTGGAACTCTGAAAGTGGAGTGGATCTATCTATCTATCTATCTATCTATCTATCTATCTATCTATCTATCCTTTTTATCCTTTTTCTTAATTTTCTTATCTATCTATCTATCTATCTATCTATCTATCTATCTATCTATTTTTATGATCAGTGATGATTGTGGAACTCTGAAAGTGGAGTGGATCTATCTATCTATCTATCTATCTATCTATCTATCTATCTATCTATCTATCTATCCTTTTTACAATTCTTTTCTTATCTATCTATCTATCTATCTATCTATCTATCTATTTTTATGATCAGTGATGATTGTGGAACTCTGAAAGTGGAGTGGATCTATCTATCTATCTATCTATCTATCTATCTATCCTTTTTACAATTCTTTTCTTATTTTCTTATCTATCTATCTATCTATCTATCTATCTATCTATCTATCTATTTTTATGATCAGTGATGATTGTGGAACTCTGAAAGTGGAGTGGATCTATGTATGTATGTATGTATGTATGTATGTATGTATGTATGTATGTATCTATCTATCTATCTATCCTTTTACAATTCTTTTCTTATCTATCTATCTATCTATCTATCTATCTATCTATCTATTTTTATGATCAGTGATGATTGTGGAACTCTGAAAGTGGAGTGGATCTATCTATCTATCTATCTATCTATCTATCCTTTTTACAATTCTTTTCTTATCTATCTATCTATCTATCTATCCATCTATCTATCTATCTATCTATCTATCTATCTATTTTTATGATCAGTGATGAAAGTGGAACTCTGAGAGAGATGATGGATCTATCTATCCATCTATCTATCTATCTATCTATCTATCTATCTATCTATCTATCTATCTATCTATCTATCTATCTATCCTTTTTACAATTCTTTTCTTATCTATCTATCTATCTATCTATCTATCTATCTATCTATCTATTTTTATGATCAGTGATGAATGTGGAACTCTGAAAGTGGAGTGGATCTATCTATCTATCTATCTATCAATCTATCTATCTATCTATCTATCTATCCTTTTTACAATTCTTTTCTTATCTATCTATCCATCTATCTATCTATCTATATATCTATCTATTTTTATGATCAGTGATGATTGTGGAACTCTGAAAGTGGAGTGGATCTATCTATCTATCTATCTATCTATCTATCTATCTATCTATTTTACAATTCTTTTTCTTATCTATCTATCTATCTATCTATCTATCTATCTATCTATCTATCTATCTATCTATTTTATGATCAGTGATGATTGTCTGGAACTCTGAAAGTGGAGTGGATCTATCTATTTATCTATCTATCTATCTATCTATCTATCTATCTATCTATCCTTTTTACAATTCTTTCTTATCTATCTATCTATCTATCTATCTATCTATCTATTTATTTTTATATGATCAGTGATGATTGTGGAACTCTAAGTGGAGTGGATCTATCTATCTATCTATCTATCTATCTATCTATCTATCTATCTATCTATCTATCTATCTATCTATCTATCCTTTTTAATTCTTTCTTATCTATCTATCTATCTATCTATCTATCTATCTATCTATCTATCTATTTTATGATCAGTGATGATTGTGTGGAACTCTGAAAGTGGAGTGGATCTATCTATCTATCTATCTATCTATCTATCTATCTATCTATCCTTTTTACAATTCTTTCTTATCTATCTATCTATCTATCTATCTATCTATCTATCTATCTATCTATCTATCTATCTATCTATCTATTTTTATGATCAGTGATGAATGTGGAACTCTGAAAGTGGAGTGGATCTATCTATCCATCTATCTATCTATCTATCTATCTATCTATCCTTTTACAATTCTTTTTTCTTATCTATCTATCTATCTATCTATCTATCTATCCATCTATCTATCTATCTATATATCTATCTATTTTTATGATCAGTGATGATTGTGGAACTCTGAAAGTGGAGTGGATCTATCTATCTATCTATCTATCTATCTATCTATCTATCTATCTATCTATCTATCTATCCTTTTTACAATTCTTTTCTTATCTATCTATCTATCTATCTATCTATCTATCTATTTTTATGATCAATTGATTGTGGAACTCTGAAAGTGGAGTGGATCTATCTATCTATCTATCTATCTATCTATCTATCTATCTATTTTTATGATCAGTGATGAATGTGGAACTCTCTGAAACAGAGTGGATCTATCTATCTATCTATCTATCTATCTATCTATCTATCTATCTATCTATTTTACAATTCTTTTCTTATCTATCTATCTATCTATCTATCTATCTATCTATCTATTTTTATGATCAGTGATGATTGTGGAACTCTGAAAGTGGAGTGGATCTATCTATCTATCTATCTATCTATCTATCTATCTATCTATCTATCTATCCTTTTTACAATTCTTTTCTTATCTATCTATCTATCTATCTATCTATCTATCTATCTATCTATTTTTATGATCAGTGATGATTGTGGAACTCTGAAAGTGGAGTGGATGTATGTATGTATGTATGTATGTATGTATGTATCTATCTATCTATCTATCTATCTATCTATCCTTTTTACAATTCTTTTCTTATCTATCTATCTATCTATCTATCTATTTTTATGATCAGTGATGATTGTGGAACTCTGAAAGTGGAGTGGATCTATCTATCTATCTATCTATCTATCTATCTATCTATCTATCTATCTATCTATCTATCCTTTTTACAATTCTTTTCTTATATCTATCTATCTATCCATCTATCTATCTATCTATCTATCTATCTATTTTTATGATCAGTGATGAATGTGGAACTCTGAAAGTGGAGTGGATCTATCTATCCATCTATCTATCTATCTATCTATCTATCTATCTATCTATCTATCCTTTTTACAATTCTTTTCTTATCTATCTATCTATCTATCCATCTATCTATCTATCTATATATCTATCTATTTTTATGATCAGTGATGAATGTGGAACTCTGAAAGTGGAGTGGATCTATCTATCTATCTATCTATCTATCCATCTATCTATCTATCAGAATGAGTCGAGAAATCAATGCTCCCTTCAAGATTTTTTTGTTGATTTTTGTGCCCACACTATTCATATCTATTCTTAGTATTGAGCGTTCTTCACCTATAAATATCAGCTAATACCATACATGATACACAGTTGGGTGATCATGTCTCAAAAGAGACCTAACTTACAGGACAGAAGATTTTCCAGCAGTAAGTTGCCATTGCTTTCTTCAGTAGACTGGTTGCCATCTAATGCTATAGAACCCAATCTGTCCTGTTACTGAACCCATAGCGGGAGAGAAGAGACTCGTATTTACATGTAAGTGAATGCAACGACTTCAACTGGAATTCATACTTGGCTCTCAGACTTCTCATTTTGAGCCAATATCCACTGCACCACAATGCACATCAATAAATAAATATTGACATAAATATTGATAGCAATGTAACAAACTTTGAACAATACATGTATGTATGTGTGTGTGTGTGAGTGTCACATGAATACTTTAACTATAGCTTTAGACTGATGATAAAGTTTGTCAGAATGCAAATGAATACACAATGATTTACACACAAAGACAAAACTTGAAAATTCATCTCTACTTGCATCTTTTTTGTTATCTAAACTTATTTATAAATGGAACTTTGTGTGTGTGTCCGTTACCTATAGATTCTGAAACGGCCGAACCAATTTTCTTGAAAATTTACACAGTTGTACTATAAGCGTCTGCAAGTGTTCTTAGCTAGGTTTTGTGTCGAGGTACCCCCACCAATAAATATCGAAAGTCGATAATCGAAAAAATCGGGTTATAGAAGGAGGGGTCCGATTTTAATCAAATTTGATACACTCATAGACAAAGACATAAGGAACGATGTTCAGAAGTTTCAAGGTTGCAGTTTTATACAATAGTGCAGAAAATTTGATATCGATACCAGGAAATCAAAATTTGACTTATATCCATTAATTTTTCTTTCAGTCTACGGTTTCGCTTTAACTGGAAACAACTATTGCTTTTTAGTCTTTCGTGCCAAAGTCTAAAGAGTCTGAGCTCCAGGACCATGGATTAGTTTTAAAGCTTTCATTACACCCGAGCAACACCGGGCTAGTTTATTATATTAGTGGATATCTTTCCGCAGTCTAAATCTCAGCAAGGAAATATTCAGCCAATTCTTATATGGTTATTTAATTGTCATGATCACAAGGATGATATAGGATGTTTCTTATGAATGCCTCTTCGGACTTACCCTGTCCTCAGACCTCAAATGGAACCACTATATTGAATCCACAGCAAAATCTACTGCCAAGAAGGTTGGGTCACTATGTCGATCCAGGATGTTTTTTCCACCTGAATCCATCCTGCATATATACAAATCAACCATCCGTCTGTGCATGGAGTACTGCTGCCATTTATGGTCAGGTGCCCCTGCTGTTCTCCTCAGTGTTCTTGACAGGCTCCAAAGGAGAGTCTGTAATGTGATAGGTACCAATCTGGCGGCTCGACTGCAGCCACTTCCCCATCGCCGAAATGTGGCCTCCCTTTGTCTGTTCTATAAATACTTTCATGGCTTCTGCTCGGACGAACTTAAGTCACTGGTGCCTCCTCAACAGGTGTTTACTCGTGCAACCAGACTGGCAACTGGGTCTCACCCATTCACAGTCAGGTTAGCCAAATGCAGACGACAATTCTACTCCTGCAGCTTCTTCTCTCGCACTTCCCGCCTGTGGAACTCACTCCTGTATTCTTGCTTTCCTGACGGCTACAACCTCCAGAAATTTAAATGCAAAGTCAATACTCATCTACTAACCACTGGACTCTAGCTCTCTCCCCACCCCCGTATAACCTTCCCTTTCTCTCCACCTATGTATCTGTCATCGCACCTGCTTTCTATTGTTCCTTTCTAACTAGTTTGTACTCCTCACTCTTTTCTAATTAATCTTTTTACATTTATGTAACCCCCTGCACATCAGTGGTGTTTCTGCCTTGCTCGGGGTGAAATGATTAAAAAAAAAAAAATGTCTACACTTTTGTATAGGTGTAATGTCTAGCAAATTCTTTGTCAGTTAATGCAGTGGTGAACTCAAAAGATGTTTTGTGTTTCTATTCTGCATTTCTTTCCTACTTTTTTTCTTCAATTCTTTTAGAAATCTCTGTTCTTTGCAAGCACAAGACCATGGTGCAATATGTTTACTGGTGGAGTAATCCTGGCTCTGTTGCTGTGACTAAGTCACCAGAAGTAATTTTGGGAAAGCCTTGAAATGTTTTATATTTTCCTGACTGATACATGAAAACAACTAACATGAGAGTCAGTTACTTGTCTCTCAGATGTTATCAAATATATATATATATATATATATATATATATATATATATATATACACTACCGGCCATAATTATTAGGCTACCCCAGTTTTAAAAAAATAACGTATTTCATAGTATTTTTAGTATTTATTGCCAAGTGGATAATTCTAAATCAAAATAGAATGGTTCTTTTGTTAATACTGCACAGTAACATGTGCATCAAATGAACTGTTCTGGTGTCCAGTTTTTGTGCTCTCTTCCCCATGCTAGTCTCTTCTTCTTATTGGCTGGCCAAAGTAAAGGTTTTCTGGCTGCCTTGTAAAATTTTGCAAAGTAATAATAACAAAAGAATCATTCTATTTTCATTTAGAATTATCCACTTGTCAATAAATACTAAAAATAGTATGAAATACATAATTTAAAAAAAAAAACTGGGGTGGCCTAAGAATTATATACCTATATATATATATATAGAGAGAGAGAGAGAGAGAGAGTGCTGCCCAAAATTAAGTGAAAATATGATATTAAAAACAATGTCTTTTTTTCCAGATAATCAATAAATCTTAATTAAATATTATATTCATTAAGAAAAACCTTTCTTTAATGAATTACAACCATATTCAAAAAGTTTTATTGTGTGGGAATAAAAATATCAAATAAAATTAAAACTTAAAACATGCAAAAGTAAGTGAACCCTTACATTTAATATTTGGTGACTCTTTTTTTGAGGTCATGACATCAACAAGTATTTTACTATGATTTTTAAGAAGTTTTTGACGGTAGTGAGCATAAATTTTTGACCATTCTTCTTAACAAAACTCTCACAATTGCTTGATATTACCTGGGTTTCTTGCATCTACTCTTTAATTTGAACCACAGATTTTCTATTGGGTTTTGATCAGGATTTTAACTAGACTATTGAATTGAAATTTTGTTTGTCAAACCCATTCTTTGTAGATTTGTTTTGATGCTTTGTGTCATTGTCCTGTTGGAATATCCGGCACTAACTTAAACCCAACTTTTGAACTGAGGGAAAGACACTTTCATTTAAAATTGTTTGGTGTCTTGCAGAGTTTAGTCTGTAAAATTTTACCTGTCCAGCTGCAGCAATGAACCCTAAAATCATGATGCTGCAGTTACCATTTTTAACTGTTGGCACCATATTCTTCTCTTCAGTAACCATATTAAGAGCTCAGCAGCATACCACCTATTGTTCTTTACAAAAAAGCTCTAGTTTGGTATTTTCTGACCATAACCAGAATATTTCTATCTTATTAATATGAGTTTTGGCATAATTGAGCCAAGTTTGTTTGTGATTTTTTGGGAACAGTGGCTTTTTTCTAGGCATTTTGCCATTAAGATCATCTTTGTTTGGGTTTTTTCACACTGTTGATATATACACATTGATTCTGACATTGAATAGGATGTTTTGGAGAACTGCAGAGCTCACAGCAATTTTTACCTGAGCTTGCCAAAATGAGTTGTCTACTTGCTCTTGCAGTTCTTTTCTATCAGGCAACCACTTCTTGATTGCAATGATGCCATACCAAAAGCATTTCCATTTATAAATAATTCGTTGTATATCATTTTGACATCTTTTTGTAGCCTTTTCTATCATTATAGGCTTCCACTATGTGTTTTTGAAAAGCTTCAGGAAGTTCTTGTGATCTTGGAATATTGTTTTTTTTTATTTAATCTCTATAGGTGCCCTTTTGCATAGATAATGAGTTATATTGGTTAACTGCAGAATGTGTCAGTCAGTTAAGTGACATATGTGATACACGCTTGGGCGATCATGTCTCGAAAGAGACATGACTGACTGGGCAGAAGATAATCCCGCAGTAGGTTACCATTGCTTTCTGCGATAGACTGGTTGCCGACCAAGGCTATAGAACCCAATTTGTCCTGTTATTTAACCCATAACTGGAAGGAATAGATGGATTAATAACTTTCCCAAGGGTATTTGCGCATAAGTGAATGCAATGAATTCAGCTGGAATTCGAACTCGACTCCCCGATTTCTCGTTCCAAGCCGATATCCAATGCACCGCAATGCACAACACAGAATGTGTAGCTTGGCAAAAAATGAACACGTCATTTTGATTTTTACACATGCAGAAAAAGTAATTTGCAAGGAAATCATGTAAAACAAAAATTCAGAGTGTAAACGTAAAGGTTCATTTACTTTGACATATCTTAATTTTTAATTAATATTTTTATCCCAGATTAATAAAAATTTTTGAATGAAGTCACAATTCATTTAATAAAAGTTTTTCTTAATGAATATATAATTTAATTAAGATTTGTTCATTCTCATGAAAAAGAGATAATTTTATTAAAATATTATTTTAAAGATTCATTTACTTGTGTGCAACACACGCACACATACACACACACAAATATATATATATATATATATATATATATATATGTCCTGTTTCTTCCCCAAAATGAATAATGGTCTGAATAGAAATAAAACTAAACAAAAATCTTAAACATAGAATTGTCATTGGTCTTTAACCAAATGTGCATAAATAAAATGTTACCAAAAACACATTAAATGTATATATATATATTGTGTTAAACTGTAATGGTGTTTTGTGCCAAAATTGCTGATATTTTTTGGTAGTTTACTGGTGGAAAGGCATTTTAGGTAAGCAGATTTTTGGTCATAAAGTGCTCAATATGAAGGTGATGACAGAGTATTAATAAAAGAAACTTGTCACTTAGCTGAGTAGTGTTATTTCATTCATGTGGGCATTATCGTAATGTCTTCACTCTTCAGGGTCACTAGGTTTTTCTCTATTGCTATTTCCTAATCTTTTCATATTTGTTTGACATTTGGTGCAATTTGATAACTGTGTGTATATGATTTCTTTTTTTGCTTGATGAATATGAATAATGTATTATTTTTTATGTTTTTTTTTGCTGTTTCTTAAGTGGTGTAGGATTTCTTGGTGGTTATTTACTGTATATGATGTTGCCCTCTTTTAGGCATGCTTATGTATATGCCCACTTAATTGCTTTATGTTGAGCTGACCTCTTTTTACCATGTTGAGCTGACCTCTTTATAATGTGTCCGTATATATACCGGCTTAAACATTTTAGGTCATGATTGAGTGTTTGAATTCATGTGAATTCACAATCAGCATGACTGAAATAACACTGCTCAGCTAAGTGACAAGTTTCACCACATTAATTCTATCTATCTATCTATCTATCTATCTAGATAGATAGATAGATAGTTATCTGCAGACAGATCTGTTTCACTGTATCACAGCTCATCAGTACAGTTAGACTCTGATTGCTTCTAACCCAGGATTGAAACCCGACCGAATTGGCGTCAGTCGGCGGATTCCACCTCTGGGCTATGGGTGTTCGGTAGAAGAAGGCAGCCTTTTTAGCATGTATATTGTCATTATACATGCCCAATAGCCAGAGTGCTCTAATTCATTTGTGAATGAGCGATGCGTGCATGCGAGAGTAGCTACTATTTTTCAAAGTCTACCATTCTTCCAGAGTGCTCAATCAGGGTGTGAGAGCGTAAATATTATTAATTATTATGTTAGAACATGTGCAAACTACAAACTAGTACATTTTATTTCAACATTGAAAGAACAAGAGTGCTCAATCAGGATGTGAATGCGTAAATAGTCACCTGCAGACAGATCTGTGTCGCTATATCACATTTATATATTTATATCTATATTGCATTTAGCTAGGATTGAAACCCAGCTAAATTGTCATCAGTCAGTGGTTCTACCTCTGAGCTATGGGCGCTTGGTAGAAGAAGGCAGACTTTTAGTATGTGATATACCATGTAAACACACCAGTAGCTAAGAGTGTTCTAATTCATTACTGAATATATATATATATATATATATATATTCAGTAATATATATATATATTCAGTAATATATATATATATATTCAGTAATGAATATATATATATATATATATATATATATATATATTCAGCAAATTAAGAAAAGATCAAGTGACTTATCTGGTTAGCTGAGTCAAGAGTTTCACACTAAAACATTTGACAGAGTCATACCTATAATAAATGTAATGTAATCTGTTATTAATAAGATGTTTCTAGGGATCTGCCTTTACTTGGAGTTTCATGTCTGTGTTTACTGCACGATCCTCCGCATGATATAAGGTCAGTTTTAGATAACCATCTGAGAAACTCCAAGTGGAGGCTGGTATGAGAAACACCTTTCTCATGAATAAGAATAATATTGTTTCTGCTATTGTCCCTCTTTTCTTACCTCTTAGTGGGTATTTTGATTATTATGCATACATGCATATATATATATATATATATATATATATATATACGAGCGGTATAGTGTAATGAAAGCTTTAAAACTAATCCATGGTCCTGGAGCTCAGACTCAGCCTAAAGAATATTTGTGTGAAGTTTGGTGAGAATCGGAAAAAAATTGGTGGATTTGTATAAAGGACATACAGGCAGATAAACAGACACACACACAAACATCTTGCCTTTTATATATATATATATTATCGATTTTCTGCACTCTTGTAAGAACTGCAACCTTGAAACTTCTGAATATCGTTTCTTATGTTTTTGTCTATGAGTGTATCAAATTTGATTAAAATTGGACCACTCCTTCTATAACCCAATGTTTTTGATTATCGATTTTTGATATTTATCGGGGGTACCTCGACACAAAACCTAGCTAAGAACACTCGCAGACGCTTATAGTACAACTGTGTAAATTTTCAAGAAAATTGGTTCCTTTTATAACCCAATTTTTTCAATTATTGATTTTCAATATTTATCAGGGGTACCTCAACACAAAACCTAGCTAAGAACACTTGCAGATGCTTATAGTACAACTGTGTAAATTTTCAAGAAAATTGGTTCAGCCATTTCGGAGTCTATAGGTAACGGACACACACACACACACACACACAGACAAAGTTCCATTTATAAATAAGTTTAGATATAGATCACACACACACACACACACACACACACACACACACACACACACACACACAGACATTCTAACCCTGTCTGATCTCTGTGAAGAAGGTTGACATTCGTTTCTGTTGTAATCCATATTTATAATTTCTGTTGTTTTAAACTCAATATAATTGAATAAATTTTGCATCTGACTTAATTAATATATTAAGTAATTTTTGTATTGTTTTGATTTAATATTGCACAGCGTAATTTCTAACAACAGTTATAATTTAAAGTAAAATATGCAATTAGCTGAAATCAATTTTTGACCATATTGTAATTCATGTACTAAATTCATACTTTGAAAATGATTGATTATTTTTAATTAACCCTTTATGGTTTTTCTCAGATGTTAAAGTGAGTTCAATCAATTAATGAAATTTTAATTCAGGTCATCAAATGTTGTCTCTTTAGAAGAAAATCAACAAGATTCTAAACTATGTTTATTTTTGATAGTGACAAAATCATTATTCATAAAATCTGCAAACATTTATTTAATAAAATTACTTTTAGATTTTTTTAATTTGTATATGTGTAGAAAAATTTAAAAAGAAATGTGTTTTAGGTGACAATATTCATACAAAATTTAACTATATTGTGGAATGTATGTCTGTGCCTGCATGTGTGTGCATGTGTGTGCATGTGCGTGTGCGTGTGTGTGTGTGTGTGCGCGTTTGTGTACACAATCTTGATTGCAGAACACTAAAATCATAAAGGAGAAGACGCACAGACATTTCACTTAAAATTATATTATAACTGCAAAATTCTTAAGTTTCTTAATAAATGTTTAAAATCAAATATTTAAAGACATTTGCACACAAACAAGACTATTGTATTTGTAGAAGAGACACAGTGAAGCCACATTGCGCTGGTGAGAAAGTGACTGCATCTGAGCTGCCAAGTTGGGATTGATCACATTACAAATTCTTTGTTGGATTTTGTCAAGGACCCCTAGGTGGATAGCAGGGGCACCCGACCCGATATGGCAGCAGTATTCAATGTACGGGCGGATGGTAGAGTTATATATGTGCAGGATGGTTTCAGACGGGAAAACTTCCTGGCCCTACACAGAGAACCGACCTTCTTTGCAGCGGATTTAGCTATGGATTCTGTATAGTCATTTCACTTGCGGTCTGTTGTGGGAGTTAACCCAAGGAGGTGCAGTGTTTTGCTTTCAGGTAGACTAGACTGATCCATGCTAATGGGGGGTAGGAGTGATTGTCTGTGATGGTTAACAGATAGCAGCTTTGTTTTGGAAGCATTGAAATTCACAAGCCATTTCTTACCCCAGTCCCCCACGGATTGGAGGTCCTTTTCAAGCTCAGCAGCAAGGTTTGCTTTGTTAGCCCCGACAGATTTTTTATCAATGTGAGAGTAATCCGTAGTGTTGTCAGCGTATATGCCTACTTGGGATCTTATTACATTGGGGAGATCATTAATGATGATCAGGAAAAACGTAGGACCTAGAATAGAGCATTGAGGTACACCCGTATTCATATGATAGTATTGAGAGGCATGTTCATTCAATACTACCTTCATTGTTCAATTTGAAAGGAATGACTGGATTAAGTCCAACAATTGTCCAGTTATACCATAGTCCCACAGCTTGCACAGAAGGCCAACATGCTAGACTCTGTCAAATGCTTTGAAGATATATAAGGCAACAGTTCAAGCTTTGTCGTTCTTGTCGAGAGCCTGGTGTATATACTCAGTGATGGTCGTGAGCATATCAGCAGTAGACCTGGTGAAGCAGAAACCATACTGTTTGTCAGAGAAGAGACTGTGGGCTGTGAGATGTTAAACCCCCTCAGCATTGGTGATGGCGTCAAACACTTTGCTAAAAATCAGTAGGATAGGGCAATAATTAGAGGAGCCAAAAATCAGTAGGATAGGGTGATAATTAGAGGGGTCAGAGGGTTCACCAGTATTTTTATATACAGGAACCATGGAGGAGGACTTCCAGCAGGCAGGAAGAAGAAAGGCAGTAGTTATAGAGTTTAGAGAGAACAGAGGGGAGTTCAGGGGCACATTTCTTCAGGACAATGATTGGGATTCCATCACCACCACTCACTTTATGGAGGTCAAGATTTGAAATCATGTTAGAGCCCACCGAGGGGGTAATGTGGATGTCATTTAGTTGGGCCTCAGTTTGAGGTGGGAAGTTGGGTACAGATACTCCAGACAAGTCCAGTGTTGAGTTGGTGGAGAATCTGTGAGCAAAGCACTCAGACTTGTCTGTTGAAGAGGTGAGGACCTGAAATTTTTTGATTAGAGGGGGGATTGAGGGTTTGCTGTTGTTTAGTACACTTTTACAGAGCCTCCAGTAGTCTTTAGAGTTGAACTTACACGATGCTATGCACTGTTTCATTCTGGCTGTAAACAGCAGCTTAGTTTCTTTAAGCATCTTCTTGCACTCATTGCGAGCAGAGGCAAAAAGGTGCCTCTTATGGTCCAATGCATGACTCCAATAAAGCCAGAAGAAGTGATTTCGGTGGGCAATGGTTTTTGAGCAAGCAGGGGAGAACCAGGGGGATATATGGGATTTAAGTTGCACAACCTGGCTGAGATGAAAGCATCAATGCCAGCCTTAAACCAAGAGGAGACCTCAGCCACAGAGTCCTCAACTGGAAGACTAAAAAATTGTTCCGAGGGATGTCATACAAGAAATTGTAGAATGCGACCCAATCAGCTCTTTGATAGCAGTAAGATATTCTGGTAGTCTGAGATTTTGGGTGGAGTGGGAGTGGAAAGAGATGTTAACAGAAACCACCGCATGGTCAGAGTTTTCGAGAGGACAGAGTTGTTTGACATTGCAAGAGTCAGGGATGGAAGTAAAACAGATCCAGCAGTGAGTCAGGTCCATTAGGGTTGTTAGAGAAATGCATGGGGAACTCCACCACTTGCCTAAGAGACTGAGTGATTGAAAAATTCATGGTGTGAACACCAGCAAGATCTATGACAGTTTTCCAGCCACTTAGCAAGGTGGGCGTTAAAGTTGCCAAACACAAATATATGGCCAAACAGATGAGAGGAAATGGCCTTATCAATATTATTGGAGATGCTGTCAAGAACGAAACAGTCGGGAGATGAGGAAGAGTGATAGAGAAAAAAGGATAGCTAATTGAGCTTAGTAGGGAGAGAAAGAAACACATATAAGAATGATCTAGGGATTCAAGAGAGATCACCCTAGCTAGAGGGAGGTGTTCACTGACGTAAACACCAAGCCCATGCATGTGGACATTCGAGTCCTTTCTGAAGAGGGGAAGGTAACCAGGGACGTAGAATTCAGAAGAGAGGATAGAAGAATCAAGGTTAGTTTTGCAGAGAGCTAGGATGTCAGGTGGGTTTACTTCGAGGAAGGATTCGACACTGTAAAAGTTGATATGTATACTTTGTATGTTAGCAAAGATGTTGATGGGTTTAGGTATTTTTTGATTAGCTGGTTTAGCTTTGTTATTATGATAGTGTGTATTCATGGTTAGTGAGTTTTATTTAGAGAGAGGCCAAGAGTAGAATCAGTTGGTCGCTGTATGCAGCATGTGTGAAAGGGAAACTGGTGCAGACTGCAGCATAATGTGGCCTCAGGGTTGCCCATCAGATGTTCATGCAGGGACACCCATCTATGCATGACATAACACTACATAAAACCTCGATATTATTCAACTGTTGATCAGAGCAGCCTCTCATGACACTATGCAAGTGTTCAGGCTCCTAACTACCAGTTGGAAGCAGCAACCAGAAAACTGCCAACCCGGTACTCTCAGAATGAAGACCTGTTGCCACCATCCACAATTACTACAAAAAGCTTGCAACAGCACTAGCACTAGGACCGGATAAGAGGAGAGTAACCAGGAACCCCTTCCTAAACAGGAAACAAGGCATGCATCTCTACTCCTGTCTAAAAGAAGAGATGGCGTGTGAACCAGGCAATAGAACAGTCTACTTACTCCAATTAAAAAAAAAAAAGAAAAAACATTACTAAGTTTTAACTTAGTATAAGTTGGAAGATGTCTTCCAAGCCAATAGTTTTGCAGTACCTCCCCATGCCAGTTTAAAGAAATGACAAAATAAACAAAAAGCTTCTGAAAGTGCTGACTCATTTTTAAAAAATATAATTGTCACTATGTAAAAGAAGACAAAATATAAAATGTGTTGTACAATAAATAAACAAATAAAATAAATAAATAAATACATTCCTAAAATCAAACTAGCAACAAAAGAAAAGACAAAAATTATCAGGCAAGCTTATCAGCCTCCCAGAACTAAGGTAAGTTAAACTTCAAGACAAAATCAAACTAGCAACAAAAGAAAAGACAAAAATTATCAGGCAAGCTTATCAGCCTCCCAGAACTAAGGTAAGTTAAACTTCAAGACAAAATCAAACTAGCAACAAAAGAAAAGACAAAAATTATCAGGCAAGCTTATCAGCCTCCCAGAACTAAGGTAAGTTAAACTTCAAGACAAAATCAAACTAGCAACAAAAGAAAAGACAAAAATTATCAGGGAAGCTTATCAGCCTCCCAGAACTAAGGTAAGTTAAACTTCAAGACAAAATCAAACTAGCAACAAAAGAAAAGACAAAAATTATCAGGCAAGCTTATCAGCCTCCCAGAACTAAGGTAAGTTAAACTTCAAGACAAAATCAAACTAGCAACAAAAGAAAAGACAAAAATTATCAGGGAAGCTTATCAGCCTCCCAGAACTAAGGTAAGTTAAACTTCAAGACAAAATCAAACTAGCAACAAAAGAAAAGACAAAAATTATCAGGCAAGCTTATCAGCCTCCCAGAACTAAGGTAAGTTAAATTTCAAGACAAAATCAAATTAGCAACAAAAGAAAAGACAAAAATTATCAGGCAAGCTTACCAGCTTCCAAGAACTAAGGTAAGTTAAACTTCGAGACAACATGGCGGAATCCATTTCTCTCCTCCTTTTAGCTACAAGTAAAATGAGCAACTGACCATTGACCATATTGTAGATGGGGGTGGCAGGTCACAAAGTCCTAGAAAACTACCCTTAATCAGGAGCCAAAAGTCAGCATTTTAATATCTGGAACAAGCCTTTGAAGCCAATAGTTTTGCAGTACCTCCCCATGCCAGTTTAAAGAAAAGACAAAATAAGTGAAAAGCCTTTGAAAGTTCCGGTTACTTCAAGGATCTAAAAGCTGCATTTTAATATCTGGAAGAAGTCTTCCAAGCCAATAGTTTTCTGTTAGATTTATTCTTAAGGTCACAAATTCCCAATCAGTATGTTTCTGCAGTCATTTCTGACTTGTTATATCATTCTTACAGAAGCAGCCATGACTGCCAGAAAGAATAAGTACCATTCTAACCTTTCAAAATGAACTGGACAGATCTGCTTGACCAAACAAGTATTTGTCACAAACCAAATCTGATAATGATAGATTGCAAAGTAGATAGATCAAAGAGTTACAATTAGATTATAAATTTTATTTAGTGCGATGCATCTTGTTCATAACAGTTGTAAAACTGCATCAAAATGGCTGAACAATGCAAAATACCAATAAACACAAACTGAACCACTGTCTTCATATTTTGAACTATGACCTAGTATAAACCAAACAGATGTTTTGAATTTTGAACCACTGACCAACACAAACTGAACTACTGTTTTCATGTTTTGAACTACTAACCAACACAAACCAAACAATTGTTTAATATTTTGACCCACTGATCAACACAAACTCAACCACAGTCTTTGTATTTTGAATCATTTACCAGTAAAGACCTAAGTGATGTTTTATATTTTGAATCTACAAACACTTACTGAACCACTGTCAACACAGACCTAACCAATCTTTCATATTTTGAATCAACGATCAACACAAACTGAACTATTGTATTCATATTTTGAACCAATGACAAACTCAAATTGAATGAATCTCTTTGGATTTTGAACCTATGACCAACACAAACCAAGCCACTGTCTTCATATTCAGAACCATCAAACAATATAGCATGAATCATTACACATCAACTTTCAAGTCTTTTTTGTATTCAAGTATGTTACTTCAAGAAGATCAGAAACTTCTTGCCTAATGGACTCAGTTTCAGTTTATATGCAGTGAAGTCATTTGTATGAGAAGCATAATGATACCTCAGTCGATCCTTTCCAAATATTTCTGACATCTGTAACATACTGTTATGGTGAAACACACCTATTTTATAGTGAATAGACTCTCCCACTTAATTTCCGTAGGAGTAGTAACAGGAACGAGGGTCAGTCAATGTTGGACGATAGTAGTCGACATTTAGTCGAATACAAAAGTAGTCAATGACCTGACAAGATTACACTGCGTAATACCTATGAAATCAAGTCCCTAACATTTTGTACGTCAAACCTATTAGGACCGATTTTAGCATAAATACTAGCCTCCACTGTGAAAATAACTCCACAACATAGGCACACGTTCATTTTGGCCTTTTTTATTATTAAATATTGTAACTCAAAATAGAAAAAAATGAATGGACAAAGGTATGAAGAAAGAAATATTTACTTTTAACCTGTTTGTTGCTAATCACATCTTTTAACATTCTAATGCCTTTATTGGATGTTTAGAAAGAGAAATCAGCAAGTTCAAGTTCTGCCCAAGTTTGATACATTTGCAGTGAACTAATGCCCTTGGGAAAGGTATGAATCCATTTCTCGTTCTCCCAGCTATGGATTAAATAGCAAAGCTGACTCGGCCTTTCAATCTTGGATGGCAACAAGTCTAAAAGAATTATTCTGAATTCAAATCTATTGAGAAAGTAATGAGAAATCACTCGACTGTTTTTTAAAGAAGTCATGGTAATTCGCAGATTACAAGGAAAAAGAATTTGATTGTATATATTCTGAAGAGACATGGTGTTACAGAAAGTAATTGTGCTTGGCTTTTTATGTAAAGATAAAATGAAGAAAACAGAAAGTCTTCATTGCATATTTAGAATGGTTTTGTTTCATACAGCCCAACTAATTGCGACAAAAGTGAATATCATGTAACTGCAATGTCTGCATAAATGGATAAAAGTATTTAAATAATTTTAGTGAGTATAAAATGTCTTGACAACCTGCCTCTACACATAAAACTCAAAGTTGTAAAACATTCACTCATTATCATATCATTATCATATCATTATCATATCATTATCATATCATTATCATATCTTCCTATGATAATTGTGCTTTCCCTTCTCTTTGCTAGTTTGCACAACCAATGTGCCCTGTCAATACCTCATAAATAATAGAATGTTTCATTTTGATTGTGTGGAAAAAAGGCTTAGTTTCAATGAGAAATTAATGAAAGAAAGAAGGGAAGACAGAAGTAGAGAGAGAGAGAGAGAGAGAGAGAGAGAGAGAGAGAGAGAGAGAGAGAGAATCAGATTAATCTATTACTAACAAATACTACATTTCGATCTTATTCAAAAGCAGGAAGTGTGATAAAAATTGCCCTTTTTCAGAGAAACAGTATCAAATGGCAAAAACTGAGTAAGATAATCAACACAAATCCCGTTCTTCTTCTATGTGTCGTGTCCCTATGATCATGGCCCTCCACATCTTCCTATCTCTTGTTGCTCTTAATATCCCTTCTCCTGTTATCCCACTCAATCCCCACTTCACTATCTATCTGCTAAAATCCATCAAGTATGTCAGGCATTGCTTTCCCTTGTCTCTTTTCCCCTCTGTCTGTTTTGTGAGCATCAGGTTTTCCAAGCCCTCCTTCCTCATTACATGTCCCCAAAACTTCAGCTGTCTTTTCCTAATGTTAAGTATTAGTTTCCTTCAGTGTCCATCTACTCCAAAACCTTGTCCTTGCTCACGTGTTTTGTGCATGGTATCCTTATCATCATTCTGTAGGACCACATTTCAGATGCTTCAAGTCTTTCCTTCATCTTTGATGAGATTGATTAGCATTCACTACCATGTTGAAAGACAGGCATCAAATAACAATCTGGTACTCACTTCTTTATTTCCAGTGAATTTTTTCCTGTCTTTTAATCCTCTACTCAGCTTATGGAATGCATCCTTGGCCATGCCAATATGCTTTATAAATCTTTGTATTACCCTTTTCATTCTCCGTTAGAAACACTTCACAGATATTTAAATTTCTGCACCTATTTGATTTTAGTATCCGAAACTTGTAGTTGACATTTTGGTGGGGGGGTCCTCTTTTTACTGATTACCATGCATTCAGTTTTCTTGCCAAGATGCCTTCAGATCTCCATATCACACTTTCCATCCTCTGTCGGAAGGATTCCCAGGTATTTAAATTTCTACACCGCTTTGATTTTAGTATCACCAATTTGTAGTTGACATTTTGGGGGGGTCCTCTTTTTACTGATTACCATGCATTCAGTTTTCTTGCCAAGATGCCTTCAGATCTCCATATCACACTTTCCATCCTCTGTCGGAAGGATTCCCAGGTATTTAAATTTCTACACCGCTTTGATTTTAGTATCACCAATTTGTAGTTGACATTTTCGGGGGGTCCTCTTTTTACTGATTACCATGCATTCAGTTTTCTTGCCAAGATGCCTTCAGATCTCCATATCACACTTTCCATCCTCTGTCGGAAGGATTCCCAGGTATTTAAATTTCTACACCACTTTGATTTTAGTATCACCAATTTGTAGTTGACATTTTGGGGGGGTCCTCTTTTTACTGATTACCATGCATTCAGTTTTCTTGCCAAGATGCCTTCAGATCTCCATATCACGCTTTCCATCCTCTGTCGGAAGGATTCCCAGGTATTTAAATTTCTACACCGCTTTGATTTTAGTATCACCAATTTGTAGTTTGCATTTTGGGCTCCTCCTTTTACTGATTGTAGAAGTCAAGGTAACTTACTAGGAACATTATGGCAGCTTTGTAAACTATCATAGCCTCCTTGCAGTGGTGGGTGTCATGGCCTCCTCATGTTGGTAAAAGAGTTAGACCTGGATAACCTCTTTTATCAAACATCTAGTCACTCTGGTCAATGGACTGGCCTATTCTGCAATAAATAGTCTCAAGTCTCTTTCTGGGGGCTTTTTCAACAATTGTCACTGACACTGTCGAACCACTTATTTGTTACTGATTACCATGCATTCAGTTTTCTTGTTTTTGATATATAGTCCTTTCTTTTCACTTTTTTAACCACTTCCTGTAGGTCTTGTAGTTTCTTTTTTGTATCTGCTATCAACACTATATCATGTGCATATCTTACATTATTCAGACTGCAGACGAACCCTGGTAGGACTTCTAGAGCTCTCAAAAGTGTCTTGCTGTATAGGTTGAATAGATCTAGTGAGAATATACATTCTTGTCTTAAACATCTTTCTATCTTTGTGTATATGCTGAAAAATCCAGTTATCATATATAAACTAAAATCATATGCTGATTTTCTGTTTATATTTCTGAGATGAGGTATTGTAGCTATTTACACTACTGACATTATTCAGACTGTTGTCCTCATCTTTACTGTCATATTCACCAGACAGTGAATAAAAGAATTCATTGAAATAATTCAGTGACTTGAGCCAATGAGCTGTGAGTTCAACACCTGATCACAGCAAACATGAACAAAAACTTGGAAAGTTGAGTTACTAAAGGGAAATAACTGAAACTGAGATATCCAGAAAAGGCATGACATGTGGAATAAGAACAATCTACCCCAGTAGACAAAATAAAGTGTTCAGTTTGAAATTACACCTGAAGAATGTTGGAGCTTATAATGGCCAAAACATTGTGAATATAACGATAAAGATGAGCACAGCAGTCCAAACAATGTAAATAGTGTAACTAGTCTGCTGAATTATTTTAAAATTATTATTGAGAGAAATGTTTGTAAGACAAGGATTTGTTCAGTGAAAATAAAGTTATTGTGTTGGCCTCTTTTTACTGTGCTTTAAAAAGTAATTAACCATCTGTAGAACCACTCAGATACAAAGATATTAAAAATCCTTAAACAGACTGTCACCTCTGGGTGTTGAATTCAATGTTCACTTTTATATTTACACTAGCAGTATAGCCAAGCGTTGCTTGGGTATAATGAAAGCTTTAAAACTAATCCATGGTTCTGGAGCTCAGACTCTTTGGACGTTGGTATGAAAGACTAAAATGCAATAATTGTTTCCAGTTAATGCGAAACTCTAGACTGAAAGAAAAATGAATGGATGTAAGTCAAATTTTGATTTCCTGCTATCGATATCAAATAAGTTTTTTATGTCGTAAACTGAATTTTGAAGGCTAAATAAGTCCTCTGAGTAAATGGAATCGTGGCTGAGACTAAGAATTACAATCATACCTTTGTAGAGCCAAATCCAAAGCAAAAACTAAAATAAAAGGGCTGAAAAAATACAGGCAGATAAACAGACACACACAAACATCTTGCCTTTTATATATATATAAATTATCGATTTTCTACAATATTGTAAGAACTGCAACCTTGAAACTTCAGAGTATTGTTTCTTATGTCTTTGTCTATGAGTGTATCAAATTTGATTAAAATCGGACCACTTCTATAACTCAATTTTTTCGATTATTGAGTTTTGATATTTATCAGGAGTACCTCAACACAAAACCTAGCTAAGAACACTCACAGACGCTTATAGTATAACTGTGTAAATTTTCAAGGAAATTGGTTTTGCCATTTCGGAGTCTATAGATAACGGACACACACACATATACACAGGCAAAGTTCCATTTATAAATAATATTTACATTTGCATATTTACATATTCTCTGTTCCTGATTTTGAGCACTTTAACCTATAACGTATACCTGAAAACTATGTTTTATCATACATGAGAAAAAACTGAATAGTAATAATGCCTTCATGAAACTTTGATGTTTACATGACTGAAACAACACTGCTCAGTTAAGTAAAAAAACCTCTTGACATTAATTCTATTAACACTATCTCTATTTTGATCTCTTGATGTGAGCTGTGGTGCAGTGAATATCAACTCAGAATGACAAATCTGGTTGCCGAGTTCGAATTCCAGTTGAATTCCTTGCATTCACTTATGCACAAATACCCTTTGGAAAGGTATAAATCTATCTCTTTCCTCCAGTTATGGGTTAAATAATAGGACAGATTAGGTTCTATGGTCTTGGATAGCAACCAGTCTACCACAGAAAGCAATGGCAACCTACTGCAGGATAATCTTCTGCCCAGTCATGTCTCGAAAGAGGCATGATCACCCAAAGCGTGTATCATGTATGGCACTTAACTAACCAACTATTTTGATCTCGGTCACTTCATGCCAAAAAATAACCTTCTTACTGACTTAAAATACCTTTCTACCAGTAAACTATTGAAAAAACAACAATTTTGGCACTAAGCATCATAAGAAATAATACCACACACACACACACACACACACACACACACACACACACACATATGTAAATATAATGACCAAAACACTGAAGAGATGCAGATGGCAAAATGAGTTTGAATATTCATTGAAGTTGTTTATGTTCAGTTCATGCTAATGCCCTAAAGGAAGACATGAAACTACTGCTCCCTGATCTGTGTTTTATCTCCACATATTTTGACAAAATGGTTGGCTACACCAATGAACAGAAAAGAGTAGATAAATGAGAATTTTAGCAAACTTCCTAGCAATAACCAACTTACATGGCAAAGCAGTTGCAGCAAAAGGCTGTTACTCTCAGAGTCAACCTTGGCAAAAGTTAATCAAAAAATGACTACCACAGAGCAATAGTAAACAAGCTTGTCTTGCATAGTATGGACCTTTAGAGATTGACCTTGAACCATATGAAATTAATAAAATGTAATAATAATGGCCAATTGCACATATGACTGTCTGTTTAAGTGGCAAGCTAATCTTTGTTACAGATGTTTGCTCAAGTACATTTGTGTTTATTCAATGCCTGCAGAGCCAACCTGTTTTATACTGTACAGAACAGACCTGGCATGACTAGTAATTGAAAAAAAGCCTGTATGCTCAAAACCTCGGTCATGGTGACTTGTGATTTTGTGTTATCTATTGACAGCTTTTGAACACATTTGTCTACCCAGTTTCAATCACAAGGCTTCGAGTCAATCTGCAGTATTGTTTTCAGACTTTTCTTATAATGCAAACACCTCTCCATGCTGATATCATGGATTCACTTTCTGGACAAATCAACTATGATGGGATTTGAACACAGTTCTCATAGGTGAAATGTTAATGTTTTAACCACATGGCTATGCATCCATTAATATAAGTAAGTATAATTTAGACTGGCAGATGTAAATTCACAAGGTTTAAAGATTTACTCTTTACTTAAACAAAAAATGTAGCATTTAAAGCAACAAAAAATAATGTTGAATGTTTTGAATATAAGAATATTTGCAACAAGCTGACGTGTGATAAATTTCTCACAGTATTTCATATTGTTGAAGATATTACTAACATTTTCGTGGAGATTTGCAAACTGCACGTTTTGTTTAATTTCAAGAAATTGATAAAATTTAAATAAGCTGATTTGTTTGGAAAAATATTTTGTAGTTTAATAATTTCTTTAATTCAATTTTATATGACTTTATAGTGAACAATATTTTTTAAGAAAATTTAAATATTTTCTTTTTATCAGTGAAGAATATATTCTTAAGATTTCTTACTGTTGAGCATACGACATACAATTGGCCATGTGTAAATAGTCTTTTCTGGAGTCAAATTCCAACTTTTGAAGTGTTTGGCCTGGTGATTTGTTTAGAGTTCTTGAAAATACAAGGCAAACTGCAAACTGGATTCTTGTATATGTAAAAACTTAAAGAAAAGATATGCAAAAAAACAATATTGCATTTTTATTAAATAAGTAATTGTTATTTTAATCATTAAATTCTTTGTAAAATAGTGGGAGTATTTTGCATATTAAATAATAAAACTTTTAATTTTTCAAAAAATGAATGAAAATGTATAAGGACCTTGAATAATTTCTCAGTTTTCCAACAGACGGTGTTCCCAGAACTTC
Source organism: Ascarosepion bandense (assembly GCA_037127315.1). Lineage (NCBI taxonomy): Eukaryota > Metazoa > Mollusca > Cephalopoda > Sepiida > Sepiidae > Ascarosepion > Ascarosepion bandense. The sequence goes on from JBBBDQ010001125.1 coordinate 771,961, forward strand.
ATGCAGGTAGTTTCAGATGGTAACACATCTGAAGAAAGTACTCTCAGCAAGCTTGAAATTCAGTGTATATCATTTCACCAAAGTGTAAACACCTTTGTTTTTATTAGCTTTAAAGATGTTGAATTTTGTGTCAAAAAAAGTGTTTGTGGGAATTTTACTACACTACTTTATTCAAAAGAAATCTGCAGCTGATGTACAAAGAATTCTTGTTGAGATTTACAGTAATAATGTTCTGTTAGAAACAACATGTAGAGATTGGTTTAGACGCTTCAAAAATAATGATTTTCATGTTGAAGATAAAGAATGCTCTGGTGCACCAGAAAAGTTTGAAGATGAAAAATCAGAGGCATTATTCATGAAGACTCATATCAGATGCAAGAGATGAACTTGCAGAATCATTAGGAGTTGATCACACAACAGTTTCAAAACATTAGGAATGATTCAAAAGCAAGATCATTGGGTGCTGTAAGAGTTTCAGCTGAAAGGCATTGAACAGCATCTAATCACATTTGAACAGCTGCTTCAACAGGAAAAAAGGAAAGGTTTTTGCATGATCAATGATGAAAAGTGGATACACTATGATAACTTTGTTGTGAAAGATGAAAAGTTGTCTCCCCTTGAACTAACCCTGTAATATTCACAAGAATAGGATCTGATGAGATATCGTAAAGCAAGAATGTCAATCACTCTTTGTTTTTGGACAGCCAAAGTAGAAAGTTGTACATATTCAAGCTTGTGAAAATCATTGTAAGATAAGTACTAGAGTTGATTATGTTATTTCAAATAGCAAGTCCCATGTGAAAATTTTTCATTTCAGTAAATATATATTTCAAGTGTTTTGATATAAAGACTTTTAAAGACATTGACCTTTCTTCTGAATTATTTGTTTTGTGAATAAAATCAATAATATATATATATATATATATTCATGCAAAACAACCCTGAGCATAGAAGACTGTGGGTTAAGCCTGGTCATGCATCAACATTGGCGGCAAAGCTGAATATCCATGATTTGAAGATTCTGCTCTGCATTTGGTGTGATCAGCTGGGTGTAGTTTATTATGAGCTGCTCAAAGCAACCAAAGCCATTATGGGAGATTGCTATCAACTACAGCTGATGCAGTTAAATTGAGCATTGAAAAAAAATGGCCACTGTATGAGCAGAGACACAAAGTGATTTTGCAACATGACAATTAGGCTACATCTTATCCACTTGACTCCAGTCCTTCCCTCATCCTTTCTATATCACTCTGCGTATCTTGTTCTTTTCTATTCTCACTCTACCTTCGCAACTGTCATCACACCTGTATTCCTATCCTTCTCTTGCCCTTTCTCTGACACCCCCTGTAACTGGTTTGTTTTTCTCTTCACTCTCCTCCTGCTTAAATTTTTACTCTTTTATGTAGCCCCCTGCACATCAATGCCAGTACTGTCTTGCTTAGGGTGAAACAATTAAAAAAAAACATTCCAAAATGGGTGAAAACTTACTTGGAAACACTAAATTGGGCAGTCCTACCCCACCGCTGTATTCACCAGACATTTCCCTTATCCCATTACCTATCATTTGTTTTGATCAATGACACATGGCCTGACTGAGCAGCTCTTTCATTCTTATGATGATACCCAAAAATGGGTCAACTCATGGTTAGCCTCAAAAGACGTTTTTTCAATGTGGAATTCAAATGCTGCTAGAAAGATGGGAAAAGTAGTGGCTAGCAATGGACGATACTTTTAATGACATGTTTCTTCCTTAATTTTTTGTAAAATAAAACATTACTTTTCATGAAAAATCAAGAATTTATTCAAGGTCCTCATACTAAGCTATGCATTGTAGTAAAACTAACTGTACTTTGTACCCTTTATCCTGTTTGCATTTTGTCCCCAAATTTGGTTTTGATCAGTCAATGTATGGTTATTTTTTAGGGTTTAATGGACAGACTTAACAGAATTCACAGAATTTCATATACAGATAGAAATAAGTTAGCAGATATGGGCTTTCATATCAATGAAAGGTGTGCATTGCTTGAAAAAGAATAATTGAACCTAGGTTGATTGTGAAAACCTTCCATGGCTGAGTAGTCTAAAGCACACAAATAATTGTGGTAGTTTTCTCACTAAAAGGGATGCAAGTTCAAGCCTTAATGAAAGATATATTTTCTTTATTAAAACTCTTGAATTTTCAGCTGATGTAAATTTACACTGTTGGAAAAGAAAAAGAATGCCTACTCCAGCATGTTTATTTGTAGTGGATAAGAAATTAATTAAAATCAACTCTCTTCTTCACTTTTACAAAAATTCACAATGATGTGTGAGATCCTGGTTTTCCTAAATAGAAAAGGTCTGACCATGTGCTCAACAAAAAAGTAAAGTGAACCCAGAATTCGTAAGTAGGCAAAATGATTTTTGCAAGATCCAAAAGGACTTCACGAGTAAGTGTGAAAAATCTAGATTACAATAAAAGGACTTCATCAGAGTCAGTCAGTCAGAGGGAGCTGCAAGACAAACAACTAAAAATGTAACATCAACTTCAAGCAACTTGGACATTGTCCTCTTTCTCCTTATCTCTTACTACTAATCTCCTTATCTCAATTATTACTAAGAACATTTTGTATGAACTCTTGATATCCTTAACTTTCTCATTGAACATTAATTTCTATGAAGTTATGTTATTCTTTCCCTTTAATAAATTACTATTTTAACATTCAAAATGTATATTTTATTATTCCGCTCTTCTACACTAATCCACACAAACCAACCTTCTGATGATGAAAAACCTTCTTATGATAATTCTGCATAAAACTTGTAAGCTGTAGGGAGTTTGGTTAAGTAAGACACAAGGCCAAACCAAAGAAACATTAACCCACTGCCACATGCTACATATTCACCAAATACAATGTTTAAAGCAATAGGAAATAATGTCTAAAATATAACAGTTCTGCATGTTTTAGTTATTTTTGCTTGAAAAACGAGGAAGATTTTCAAAAATGAAAAATTGGAAAACATGATGAAAGTATTGTTGTAACGAATGGCAAGAGTGTATTGAGGTTTGGGGAAACACCTATCTGATTACTCTCCCAGCAACTATGGGGGTAACAGGCAGAGAGTGGGAAGCAAAAGGAGGTAACAAAAATAACAGTGCCTCAGGAACCACAGCAACTTTAGAACTGACTTTAGAAGACACCATGTCCTTCCAACTGCTGTCTGCTGATTTTCCTATTGTTTTATTAGAATGAGGCATCTTACAAAAATCCAAATCTTGATCAGTTGCCAAGAAGTTTGTATTCAGACTTGCCAAGCTGTCCTACAGCTAACGGGTAAAACCTGAATGCAACTGGTGTTGACAAACATATCCACACGCAATTCACGGCCTCTTTTGTGTCTGTAACAACATGTATACACTACAAGTTTTTATTTAACAAATCAATGAATGCATTTGCAGAACTATCGATAATTTATGATTATTGGTTTATGGTATTTGCATGACACTGATTTGATTTTTTCTTTTGAGAATTCGTTTGTTCATTATAACACAGCAAAAATGGCACATCATAGCAAGAATTCTCTTAGAACAACCTAAAGGATAAAGAAACTTTCAGTTCAATTTGCAACTTAATCATGTGGGACCAGTGTTTGTGTTCACCTTAGTAATAATAATTTCATTTTCTGTATGGTTTTCACAAAACTTGGAAACAATATCACATTCAAAAAAAGAGAGAAAATAAATTAATGACATTAATAATTACAACACAAAACATGATTTTGTGAAACATTTATACAGAAATATGTCTTTTTATAAAAATAATCTTAAAATGTATTATCCTTTTATTTAAAAATTATTAGTGTTTATTTATTTTTATTATCCTGATAGTACTGAACTGTTATATAATATCTATTCTTTTTTCTGACAGTGAATAGAGGACAATTTTCTCACAGATGAAGAGAAGACTTGAGGCAAGAGATGTGGTTCAACAGAAGGATTCTGAGAATACCATGAACAAGAGATATGAGAAACAAGGAAGTTTTAAAGAAAATGGGAATATAAACAAAATGTACAAAAAATCAGAAAATTTCCATGACAGATAATAAGGAAAAACTGTTTAGAGAATTTAACACTCACAGTACCTAATGACAGCAAGAAGAGAAGAGGGAAACAGTGAGTCAGTCAGTTAAGTGCCATACGTGATACATGCTTGGGCGATCATGTCTCGAAAGAGACATGACTGACTGGGCAGAATTTTATCCTGCAGTAGGTTGCCATTGCTTTCTGAGGTAGACTGGTTGCCGACCAAGGCTATAGAACCCAATCTGTCCTATTATTTAACCCATAACTGGAGGGAAGAGACGGATTAATACCTTTCCCAAGGGTATTTGCACGTAAGTGAATGCAATGAATTCAACTGGAATTTGAACTCGGTTCCCCAATTTCTCGTTCCGAGCTGATATCCACTGTGCCACAACGCACAATAAACTTGTGTAAATGGATTACAGAACAGGGAGTAGAAAGGATAGTAAGAGTACAAACATTGTTTTGAACTACAAAAGATAGGAAGTTGTAGAGAGTCATGATAAACCATGTCCCAAAAGGACAGTGCATAAACGAAAATATTTAAGGGAGAAAATTAAAAATTATCATATTTGATAATATCCAAGAACCTACTCCAACTTATCACCACCATTACCCTGATTGATATTTAGAATTACAGCTTGGAACAAGACCTTGTTATTTGCAGTAAACATTAACCTGCTAGATATCTCAATTTTGAATATAATATTTTAAATATATTTTTACATGGGTAGAAAAGTGGGTGAATATTATATAATGTAAAATACTGTAATTTCCATTAAATATGATAACCACTATAGAGAAATTTTCCTGCTAGCCATCAGCACGGCTGTGACAAATTTCCTTGAAAGCAACACACTGTGCCTCCTTGGCTTCACATTTTTAATTAATCTAAAATGGAAACAAATATATCAGATCTGTAACTGCGTCTACTACCTGGAAGGTTGAGTCTTTGTGTCGGGCCAGAACGTTTTTCTCATTAGAATTCATCTTGCTCATTTATAAATCTACCATTTGTTTGGGCATTAAATACTGTTGCCATATCTGGTTTGGTGCTCCTGCTATTCATCTCAAGGTTCTTGACAAAATCCAAAGAAAGGTCTGCAATGTAATCAGTCCTGACTTGGCATCTCAACTTCAATCACTTTCTCACTGACATGATCCTATCATACGAACGTGAGTGTTCTTCAAGGCTCTCTCTTACGTCCTACGCCATTTCTGATTTTTATCAAAGATCTTTTTGATGTAATCAGATCCCAAGTAGGTATCTATACTGATGACACCACGATTTACTTCCGTGGATAAGAAATCTGTCGGGCAAGAAATGGTTTGAAAATTTGAATGCTTCCAAAACAAAGCTGCTATCTTTTAACCACCATAGACAACCTTTCCTATTCCCATCAGCATGGATCACACTCGTCTCCCAGAAAGCAATACACTGTTCCTCCTAAACCTTACTCTTTCAATTGACCTCAAGTGGAATGACTACATTGAATTAATAGCTAAATCTACTGCTAGGAAGGTCAGGTTCCTGTGTCAGGCCAGAAATTTTTTATTGTCTGAATCTATCATATAAAAATCTGCCATCTGCCTGTGCATGGAATATTGCTGTCATATCTGGCCGGGCGCCCTTGCTATTAATCTTGGAGTTCTTGACAAAAACAAAAGGAGAATCTGCAATGTAGTCAATCCTGACCTGGTAGCCCGACCCCAGTTACTTTCTCAACAACAAGATATAACTTCCCTCTGTTTCTTCTACAAATACTTTCATGGATTCTACTCCAATGAGATGAGCTCCCTGGTGCCCCTTCTGCACAAATTTACTTGTAAAAGGGCATGGCTTTGTTACTAGTCTACTAGACTAGTAACAAAGTCATGCCCTTTTACAGTGAAAACAATCAAGTGTAACCACAACTTCTACTCTAGTAGCTTCTTTTCTCACATTTTCTGCCTGTGGAACTCTCTTCCGTCTACTTGCTTTCCTGACAGCTACAATCACCAAAAGTTTAAATGAAACATCAACACCCATCTCTTATCTCCTTGACTCCCATCTGTACCCTGGCACCCTGTACCTTGTTCTTCTTCCTTTACACTTTACTCTTATGCAGCTCTCTTCACACCAGTGTTCCCATCCTTCTCTTACCCATTCTCCAACACCTACTGTGATCTGTTCTCTTTTCTCTTCACTCTCCTATTATGTAACCTCCCGTGCATCAGTGGCAGTACAGCCATGCTTGGGGTGAGATGATTATAAAAAAATGTGGCTTCCCTTTGTCTTTTCTAAAAATATATTCATAGCAACTACTATGATGAGCTTTTTTTCTTGGTACCTTAACCAAATGAATTTAAATATGCTGCTAGATTAGCATTTAGGTCATACTCTTCTAACAATGAAATAGTTAAATGTAATTTCCACTTCTACTCAAATAGTTTCTTTTCTCAAACTTCCTTCCTGTGGAACTCCCTTCCATTTACTTGCTTCTCTGATAGCTACAATCTCCAAAAATGTAAGTGCAACATTCATCTTTTAACCTGTCCTTAACCCTCCCTGTACCCAATCTCTTCTCTCACTGTAACCCTGTATGCACTCGTGGTGAACCTGTCTTGCTTTGGGTGAGATAATTAAAAAGAAAAAAAAATCATTGTTATTCTTACCTACTTATATTGCTTTCAATATATCCTGTGACTGTTAAATTCTCTAAGCCTTCTTTCCTCATTATGCATTCCAGAAATTTCAGCTTTTTTTTCTGATTGTAAGTATGATTTACTTTATAGTTTTTATATTCCCTTAAAACTTCCTTGTGACTTGCATGCTCTCTCCATGATATTCTCAGCATTTTGTTTTCTTTATATCACTAATGACATTTTCAATTATAGTTTTTATATTCCCTTAAAACTTCCTTGTGACTTGCATGCTCTCTCCATGATATTCTCAGCATTTTGTTTTCTTTATATCACTAATAACATTTTCAATTATAGATTTTATATTCCCTTAAAACTTCCTTGTGACTTGCATGCTCTCTCCATGATATTCTCAGCATTTTGTTTTCTTTATATCACTAATGACATTTCAATTATAGTTTTTATATTCCCTTAAAACTTCCTTGTGACTTGCATGCTCTCTCATGATATTCTCAGCATTTGTTTTTATATCACTAATAACATTTTCAATTATAGATTTTATATTCCCTTAAAACTTCCTTGTGACTTGCATGCTCTCTCCATGATATTCTCAGCATTTTGTTTTCTTTATATCATTAATAACATTTTCAATTATAGTTTTTATATTCCTTAAAACCATGACTTTATGCTCTCTCCATGATATTCTCAGCATTTTGTTTTTCTTTATATCACTAATAACATTTTCAATTATAGTTTTTATATTCCCTTAAAACTTCCTTGTGACTTGCATGCTCCCTCCATGATATTCTCAGCATTTTGTTTTTCTTTATATCACTAATAACATTTTCAATTATAGATTTTATATTCCTTAAAACTTCCTTGTGACTTTGCATGCTCTCTCCATGATATTCTCAGCATTTTGTTTTCTTTATATCACTAATAACATTTACAATTATAGTTTTAATATTCCCTAAAACTTCCTTGTGACTTGCATGCTCCCTCCATGATATTCTCAGCATTTTGTTTTCTTTATATCACTAATAACATTTTCAATTATAGTTTTTATATTCCCTTAAAACTTCCTTGTGACTTGCATGCTCTCTCCATGATATTCTCAGCATTTTGTTTTCTTTATATCACTAATAACATTTTCAATTATAGTTTTTATATTCCCTTAAAACTTCCTTGTGACTTGCATGCTCTCTCCATGATATTCTCAGCATTTTGTTTTTCTTTATATCACTAATAACATTTTCAATTATAGTTTTTATATTCCCTTAAAACTTCCTTGTGACTTGCATGCTCCCTCCATGATATTCTCAGCATTTTGTTTTCTTTATATGCTAACTAACATTTTCAATTATAGTTTTTATATTCCCTTAAAACTTCCTTGTGACTTTGCATGCTCTCTCCATGATATTCTCCTTGTTTGTTTCTTTATATCACTAATAACATTTTCAATTATAGTTTTATATTCCCTTAAAACTTCCTTGTGACTTGCATGCTCTCTCCATGATATTCTCAGCATTTTGTTTTCTTTATATCACTAATAACATTTTCAATTATAGTTTTTATATTCCCTTAAAACTTCCTTGTGACTTGCATGCTCTCTCCATGATATTCTCAGCATTTTGTTTTTCTTTATATCACTAATAACATTTTCAATTATAGTTTTTATATTCCATTAAAACTTCCTTGTGACTTGCATGCTCTCTCCATGATATTCTCAGCATTTTTGTTTTCTTTATATCACTAATAACATTTTCAATTATAGTTTTTATATTCCTTAAAACTTCCTTGTGACTTGCATGCTCTCTCCATGATATTCTCAGCATTTTGTTTTCTTTATATCACTAATAACATTTTCAATTATAGTTTTTATATTCCCTTAAAACTTCCTTGTGACTTGCACATGCTCTCTCCATGATATTCTCAGCATTTTGTTTTCTTTATATCACTAATAACATTTTCAATTATAGTTTTTATATTCCCTTAAAACTTCCTTGTGACTTGCATGCTCCCTCCATGATATTCTCAGCATTTTTGTTTTCTTTATATCACTAACCATTTTCAATTATAGTTTTTATATTCCTTAAAACTTCCTTGTGACTTGCATGCTCTCTCCATGATATTCTCAGCATTTTGTTTTCTTTATATCACTAATAACATTTCAACTATAGTTTTTATATTCCCTTAAAACTTCCTTGTGACTTGCATGCTCTCTCCATGATATTCTCAGCATTTTGTTTCTTTTATATCACTAATAACATTTTCTTATAGTTTTTATATTCCCTTAAAACTTCCTTGTGACTTGCATGCTCTCTCCATGATATTCTCAGCATTTTGTTTCTTTATATCACTAACATTTTCAATTATAGTTTTTATATTCCCTTAAAACTTCCTTGTGACTTGCATGCTCCCTCCATGATATTCTCAGCATTTTGTTTTCTTTATATCACTAAAAACATTTTCAATTATAGTTTTTATATTCCCTTAAAACTTCCTTGTGACTTGCATGCTCTCTCTCCATGATATTCTCAGCATTTTGTTTTTCTTTATATCATTAATAACATTTTCAATTATAGATTTTTTATATTCCCTTAAAACTTCCTTGTGACTTGCATGCTCTCTCCATGATATTCTCAGCATTTTGTTTTCTTTATATCACTAATAACATTTTCAATTATAGTTTTTATATTCCTTAAAACTTCCTTGTGACTTTACATGCTCTCTCCATGATATTCCCAGCATTTTGTTTTCTTTATATACTAATAACATTTTCAATTATAGTTTTTATATTCCCTTAAAACTTCCTTGTGACTTGCATGCTCCCTCCATGATATTCTCAGCATTTTGTTTTCTTTATATCACTAATAACATTGCAATTATAGTTTTTATATTCCCTTAAATCTTCCTTGTGACTTGCATGCTCTCTCCATGATATTCTAAGCATTTTGTTTTCTTTATATCACTAATAACATTTTAAATTATCGTTTTTATATTCCCTTAAAACTTCCTTGTGACTTGCATGCTCTCTCCATGATATTCTCAGCATTTTGTTTTTCTTTATATCACTAATAATATTTTCAATTATATAGTTTTTTATATTCCCTTAAAACTTCCTTGTGACTTGCATGCTCCCTCCATGATATTCTCAGCATTTTTGTTTCTTTATATCACTAATAACATTTTCAATTATAGTTTTTATATTCCCCTAAAACTTCCTTGTGACTTGCATGCTCCCTCCATGATATTTTCAGCATTTTGTTTTTCTTTATATCACTAATAACATTTTCAATTATAGTTTTTATATTCCATTAAAACTTCCTTGTGACTTGCATGCTCCCTCCATGATATTCTCAGCATTTTGTTTTCTTTATATCACTAATAACATTTTCAATTATAGTTTTTATATTCCTTAAAACTTCCTTGTGACTTACTGTCCCTCCATGATATTCTCAGCATTTTGTTTTCTTTATATCCTCTAAAAACATTTTCAATTATAGTTTTTATATTCCCTTAAAACTTCCTTGTGACTTGCATGCTCTCTCCATGATATTCTCAGCATTTTGTTTTCTTTATATCATTAATAACATTTTTTTCAATTATAGTTTTTATATTCCCTTAAAACTTCCTTGTGACTTGCATGCTCTCTCCATGATATTCTCAGCATTTTGTTTTTTCTTTATATCACTAATAACATTTTCAATTATAGTTTTTATATTCCCTTAAAACTTCCTTGTGACTTGCATGCTCTCTCCATGATATTCCCAGCATTTTGTTTTCTTTATATATCACTAATAACATTTCAATTATAGTTTTTATATTCCCTTAAAACTTCCTTGTGACTTGCATGCTCCCTCCATGATATTCTCAGCATTTTGTTTTCTTTATATCACTAATAACATTTTCAATTATAGTTTTTATATTCCCTTAAATCTTCCTTGTGACTTGCATGCTCTCTCCATGATATTGTGGCATTTTGTTTTGCTTTATATCACTGGCAACATTTTCAATTATAGTTTTTATATTCCCTTAAAACTTCCTTGTGACTTGCATGCTCTCTCCATGATATTCTCAGCATTTTGTTTTCTTTATATCACTAATAATATTTTCAATTATAGTTTTTATATTCCCTTAAAACTTCCTTGTGACTTGCATGCTCCCTCCATGATATTCTCAGCATTTTGTTTTCTTTATATCACTAATAACATTTCAATTATAGTTTTTATATTTATTCCCCTAAAACTTCCTTTGTGACTTGCATGCTCCCTCCATGATTTTTCCTTCCATTTTGTTTTTCTTTATATCACTAATAACATTTTCAATTATAGTTTTTATATTCCATTAAAACTTCCTTGTGACATGCATGCTCCCTCCATGATATTCTCAGCATTTGTTTTCTTTATATCACTAATAACATTTTCAATTATAGTTTTTATATTCCCTTAAAACTTCCTTGTGACTTGTACATGCTCTCTCCATGATATTCTCAGCATTTTGTTTTCTTTATATCACTAATAACATTTTCAATTATAGTTTTTATATTCCATTAAAACTTCCTTGTGACTTGCATGCTCTCTCCATGATATTCTCAACATTTTGTTTTCTTTATATCACTAATAACATTTCCAATTATAGTTTTTATATTCCTTAAAACTTCCTTGTGACTTGCATGCTCTCTCCATGATATTCTCAGCATTTTGTTTTCTTTATATCACTAATAACATTTTCAATTATAGTTTTTATATTCCCTTAAAACTTCCTTGTGACTTACATGCTCTCTCCATGATATTCTCAGCATTTTGTTTTCTTTATATCACTAATAACATTTTCAATTATAGTTTTTATATTCCCTTAAAACTTCCTTGTGACTTGCATGCTCCCTCCATGATATTCTCCAGCATTTTGTTTTCTTTATATCACTAATAACATTTTCAATTATGAGTTTTTATATTCCCTTAAAACTTCCTTGTGACTTGCATGCTCTCTCCATGATATTCTCAGCATTTTGTTTTCTTTATATCACTAATAACATTTCAACTATAGTTTTTATATTCTCATAAAACTTCCTTGTGACTTGCATGCTCTCTCCATGATATTCTCAGCATTTTGTTTTCTTTATATTTCACTAATAACATTTTCAATTATAGTTTTTATATTCCCTTAAAACTTCCTTGTGACTTGCATCAACTCTCTCCATGATGTCTCAGCATTTTGTTTTCTTTATATCACTAACATTTTCAATTATAGTTTTTATATTCCCTTAAAACTTCCTTGTGACTTGCATGCTCCCCTCCATGATATTCTCAGCATTTTGTTTTCTTTATATCACTAAAAACATTTTCAATTATAGTTTTTATATTCCCTTAAAACTTCCTTGTGACTTGCATGCTCTCTCCATGATATTCTCAGCATTTTGTTTTCTTTATATCATTAATAACATTTTCAATTATAGTTTTTATATTCCCTTAAAACTTCCTTGTGACTTTGCATGCTCTCTCCATGATATTCTCAGCATTTTGTTTTCTTTATATCACTAATAACATTTCAATTATAGTTTTTATATTCCTTAAAACTTCCTTGTGACTTGCATGCTCTCTCCATGATATTCCCAGCATTTTTGTTTTCTTTATATCACCTAATAACATTTTCAATTATGATTTTTATATTCCCTTAAAACTTCCTTGTGACTTGCATGCTCCCTCCATGATATTCTCAGCATTTGTTTTTTTCTTTATATCACTAATAACATTTTCAATTATAGTTTTTATATTCCTTAAATTCCTTGTGACTTGCATGCTCTCTCCATGATATTCTCAGCATTTTGTTTTCTTTATATCACTAATAACATTTTCAATTATAGTTTTTATATTCCCTTAAAACTTCCTTGTGACTTGCATGCTCTCTCCATGATATTCTCAGCATTTGTTTTCTTTATATCACTAATAATAATTTTCAATTATGAAGTTTTTATATTCCTTAAAACTTCATACAGCTGACTTGCATGCTCCCTCCATGATATTCTCAGCATTTTGTTTTCTTTATATCACTAATAACATTTTCAATTATAGTTTATATTCCCCTAAAACTTCCTTGTGACTTGCATGCTCCCTCCATGATATTTTCAGCATTTTGTTTTCTTTATATCACTAATAACATTTTCAATTATAGTTTTATATTCCATTAAAACTTCCTTGTGACTTGCATACTCCCTCCATGATATTCTCAGCATTTTGTTTTCTTTATATCACTAATAACATTTTCAATTATAGTTTTTATATTCCCTTAAAACTTCCTTGTGACTTGCATGCTCCTCCATGATATTCTCAGCATTTTGTTTTCTTTATATCACTAAAAACATTTTCAATTATAGTTTTTATATTCCTTAAAACTTCTTGACTTGCATGCTCTCTCCATGATATTCTCAGCATTTTGTTTTCTTTATATCATTAATAACATTTTCAATTATGTTTTATATTCCCTTAAAGCTTCCTTTGTGACTTGCATGCTCTCTCCATGATATTCTCAGCATTTTGTTTTATTTTATATCACTAATAACATTTTTCATTACCAGGCGTTTTTTATATTCCCTTAAAACTTCCTTGTATGACTTTGTACTCTCTCCATGATATTCCCAGCATTTTGTTTTCTTTACACTATTACTAATAACATTTCAATTATAGTTTTATATTCCCTTAAAACTTCCTTGTGACTTGCATGCTCCTCCTTTGATATTCTCAGCATTTTGTTTTCTTTATATCACTAATAACATTTTCAATTATAGTTTTTATATTCCCTTAAATCTTCCTTGTGACTTGCATGCTCTCTCCTTGATATTCTCAGCATTTTTGTTTTCTTTATATCACTAATAACATTTTCAATTATAGTTTTTTATATTCCTTAAAACTTCCTTGTGACTTGCATGCTCTCTCCATGATGTTCTCAGCATTTTGTTTTCTTTATATCACTAATAATATTTTCAATTATAGTTTTTATATTCCTTAAAACTTCCTTGTGACTTGCATGCTCCCTCCATGATATTCTCAGCATTTTGTTTTCTTTATAGCACTAATAACATTTCAATTATAGTTTTTATATTCCCCTAAAACTTCCTTGTGACTTGCATGCTCCCTCCATGATATTTTCAGCATTTTGTTTTCTTTATATCACTAATAACATTTTCAATTATAGTTTTTATATTCCATTAAAAGCCTTTCCTTGTGACTTACATGCTCCCTCCATGATATTCTCCAGCATTTTGTTTTCTTTATATCACTAATACTTTATTTTCAGTATAGTTTTTATATTCCCTTAAAACTTCCTTGTGACTTGCATGCTCCCTCCATGATATTCTCCAGCATTTTGTTTTCTTTATATCCTTCATAACATTTTCAATTATAGTTTTTATATTCCTTAAAACTTCCTTGTGACTTGCATGCTCTCTCCATGATATTCTCAGCATTTTGTTTTCTTTATATCACTAATAACATTTTCAATTATAGTTTTTATATTCCCTTAAAACTTCCTTGTGACTTGCATGCTCCCTCCATGATATTCTCAGCATTTTGTTTTCTTTTACATACTAATAACATTTTAATTATAGTTTTTATATTCCCTTAAAACTTCCTTGTGACTTGCATGCTCTCTCCATGATATTCTCAGCATTTTGTTTTCTTTATATCACTAATAACATTTTCAACTATAGTTTTTATATTCCCTTAAAACTTCCTTGTGACTTGCATGCTCTCTCCATGATATTCTCAGCATTTTTGTTTTCTTTATACATCACTAATAACACATTTTCAATTATAGTTTTTATATTCCCTTAAAACTTCCTTGTGACTTGCATGCTCTCTCCATGATAATGATACTCAGCACATTTTGTTTTCTTTATATCACTAATAACATTTCAATTATAGTTTTTATATTCCCTTAAAACTTCCTTGTGACTTGCATGCTCCCTCCATGATATTCTCAGCATTTTGTTTTCTTTATATCACTAAAAACATTTTCAATTATAGTTTCCTATTTCTTAACTTCCTTGTGACTTACCTTGCTCTCTCATGATATTCTCAGCATTTTGTTTTCTTTATATCATTAATAACATTTTCAATTATAGTTTTTATATTCCTTAAAACTTCTTGTGACTTGCATGCTCTCTCCCTTTGATATTCTCAGCATTTTTTGTTTTCTTTATATCACTAATAACATTTTCAATTATAGTTTTTATATTCCTTAAAACTTCCTTGTGACTTTTTATGCTCTCTCCATGATATTCCCAGCATTTTGTTTTTCTTTATATATCACTAATAACATTTTCAATTATAGTTTTTATATTCCCTTAAAACTTCCTTGTGACTTGCATGCTCCCTCCATGATATTCTCAGCATTTTGTTTTCTTTATATCACTAATAACATTTTCAATTATAGTTTTTATATTCCCTTAAATCTTCCTTGTGACTTGCATGCTCTCTCCATGATATTCTCAGCATTTTGTTTTCTTTATATCACTAATAACATTTTCAATTATAGTTTTTATATTCCTTAAAACTTCCTTGTGACTTGTATGCTCTCTCCATGATATTCTCAGCATTTTGTTTTCTTTATATCACTAATAATATTTTCCAATTATAGTTTTATATTCCCTTAAAACTTCCTTGTGACTTGCATGCTCCCTCCATGATATTCTCAGCATTTTGTTTTCTTTATATCACTAATAACATTTTCAATTATAGTTTATATTCTAAGCTTTTACTTGTGACTTGCATGCTCCTCCATGATATTCTCAGCATTTTGTTTTCTTTATATCACTAATAATTTTCAATTATAGTTTTTATATTCCATTAAAACTTCCTTGTGACTTGCATGCTCCCTCCATGATATTCTCAGCATTTTGTTTTTCTTTATATCACTAATAACATTTTCAATTATAGAATTTTTATATTCCTTAAAACTTCCTTTGTGACCACATGCTCCCTCCATGATATTCTCAGCATTTTGTTTTCTTCTATCACTAAAAACATTTTAATTATAGTACCTGCCCTTAAAACTTCCTTGTGACTTGCATGCTCTCTCCATGATATTCTCAGCATTTTGTTTTCTTTATATCATTAATAACATTTTAATTATAGTTTTTATATTCCCTTAAAACTTCCTTGTGACTTGCATGCTCTCTCCATGATATTCTCAGCATTTTGTTTTCTTTATATCACTAATAACATTTTCAATTATAGTTTTTATATTCCCTTAAAACTTCCTTGTGACTTGCATGCTCTCTCCATGATATTCCCAGCATTTTGTTTTCTTTATATCACTAATAACATTTTCAATTATAGTTTTTATATTCCTTAAAACTTCCTTGTGACTTGCATGCTCCCTCCATGATATTCTCAGCATTTTGTTTTTCTTTATATCACTAATAACATTTTCAATTATAGTTTTTATATTCCCTTAAATCTTCCTTGTGACTTGCATGCTCTCTCCATGATATTCTCAACATTTGTTTTTCTTTCTCTCTCTTTCAACATTTTCAATTATAGTTTTTATATTCCTTAAAACTTCCTTGTGACTTGCATGCTCTCTCCATGATATTCTCAGCATTTTGTTTTCTTTATATCACTAATAATATTTTCAATTATAGTTTTTATATTCCTTAAAACTTCCTTGTGACTTTTTCTCCCTCCATGATATTCTCAGCATTTTGTTTTCTTTATATCACTAATAACATTTCAATTATAGTTTTTATATTCCCCTAAAACTTCCTTGTGACTTGCATGCTCCCTCCATGATATTTTCAGCATTTTGTTTTCTTTATATCACTAATAACATTTCAATTATAGTTTTTATATTCCATTAAAACTTCCTTGTGACTTGCATGCTCCCTCCATGATATTCTCAGCATTTTGTTTTTCTTTATATCACTAATAACATTTTCAATTATAGTTTTATATTCCCTTAAAACTTCCTTGTGACTTGCATGCTCCCTCCATGATATTCTCAGCATTTTGTTTTCTTTATATCACTAATAACATTTTCAATTATAGTTTTTATATTCCCTTAAAACTTCCTTGTGACTTGCATGCTCTCTCCATGATATTCTCAGCATTTTGTTTTCTTTATATCACTAATAACATTTTCAATTATAGTTTTTATATTCCCTTAAAACTTCCTTGTGACTTGCATGCTCCCTCCATGATATTCTCAGCATTTTGTTTTTCTTTATATCACTAATAACATTTTCAATTATAGTTTTTTTTATATTCCCTTAAAACTTCCTTGTGACTTGCATGCTCCTCCATGATATTCTCAGCATTTTGTTTTCTTTATATCACTAATAACATTTTCAATTATAGTTTTTTATATTCCCTTAAAACTTCCTTGTGACTTGTATGCTCTCTCCATGATATTCTCAGCATTTTGTTTTCTTTATATCACTAATAACATTTTCAATTATAGTTTTTATATTCCCTTAAAACTTCCTTTGTGACTTACATGCTCTCTCCATGATATTCTCAGCATTTTGTTTCTTTATATCACTAATAACATTTTCAATTATAGTTTTTATATTCCCTTAAAACTTCCTTGTGACTTGCATGCTCCCTCCATGATATTCTCAGCATTTTGTTTTCTTTATCATCTGTATTTTTTCTGATATAGTTTTTTATATATTCCCTTAAAACTTCCTTGTGACTTGCATGCTCTCTCCATGATATTCTCAGCATTTTGTTTTTCTTTTATATCACTAATAACATTTTCAATTATGATTTTTATATTAAAACTTCCTTGTGACTTGCATGCTCTCTCCATGATATTCTCAGCATTTTGTTTTCTTTATATCACTAATAACATTTCAATTATAGTTTTTATATTCCCTTAGCTTCCTTGTGACTTGCATGCTCCCTCCATGATATTCTCAGCATTTTGTTTTCTTTATATCACTAATAACATTTTCAATTATAGTTTTTATATTCCCTTAAAACTTCCTTGTGACTTGCATGCTCTCTCCATATGATATTCTCAGCATTTTGTTTTCTTTATATCACTAATAACATTTCTTATTATAGTTTTTATATTCCCTTAAAACTTCCTTGTGACTTGCATGCTCTCTCCATGATATTCTCAGCATTTTGTTTTCTTTATATCACTAATAACATTTCAATTATAGTTTTTATATTCCTTAAAACTTCCTTGTGACTTGCATGCTCTCTCCATGATATTCTCAGCATTTTGTTTTCTTTATATCACTAATAACATTTTCAATTATAGTTTTTATATTCCCTTAAAACTTCCTTGTGACTTACATGCTCCCTCCATGATATTCTCAGCATTTTGTTTTCTTTATATCACTAATAACATTTTCAATTATAGTTTTTATATTCCCTAAAACTTCCTTGTGACTTGTCTTTCCCTCCATGATATTTTCAGCATTTGTTTTCTTTATATCACTAATAACATTTTCAATTATAGTTTTTATATTCCCTTAAAACTTCCTTGTGACTTGCATGCTCCTCCATGATATTCTCAGCATTTTGTTTTCTTTATATCACTAATAACATTTTCAATTATAGTTTTATATTCCCTTAAAACTTCCTTGTGACTTGCATGCTCCCTCCATGATATTCTCAGCATTTGTTTTCTTTATATCACTAATAACATTTTCAATTATAGTTTTTATATTCCTTAAAACTTCCTTGTGACTTGCATGCTCTCTCCATGATATTCTCAGCATTTTGTTTTCTTTATATATCACTAATAACATTTTCAATTATAGTTTTTATATTCCCTTAAAACTTCCTTGTGACTTGCATGCTCTCTCCATGATATTCTCAGCATTTTGTTTTCTTTATATCACTAATAACATTTTCAATTATAATTGTTTTTATATTCCCTTAAAACTTCCTTGTGAAGCATGCTCCCTCCATGATATTCTCAGCATTTTGTTTTCTTTATATCACTAATAACATTTTCAATTATAGTTTTTATATTCCTTAAAACTTCCTTGTGACTTGCATGCTCTCTCCATGATATTCTCAGCATTTTGTTTTCTTTATATCACTAATAACATTTTCAATTATAGTTTTTATATTCCCTTAAAACTTCCTTGTGACTTGCATGCTCTCTCCATGATATTCTCCATTTTTGTTTTCTTTTTACTTCACTAATAACATTTTCAATTATAGTTTTTATATTCCTAAAACTTCCTTGTGACTTGCATGCTCCCTCCATGATATTCTCAGCATTTTGTTTTCTTTATATCACTAATAACATTTTCAATTATAGTTTTTATATTCCCTAAAACTTCCTTGTGACTTGCATGCTCCCTCCATGATATTTTCAGCATTTTGTTTTCTTTATATCACTAATAACATTTTCAATTATAGTTTTTATATTCCCTTAAAACTTCCTTGTGACTTGCATGCTCCCTCCATGATATTCTCAGCATTTTGTTTTCTTTATATCACTAATAACATTTTCAATTATAGTTTTTATATTCCCTTAAAACTTCCTTGTGACTTGCATGCTCCCTCCATGATATTCTCAGCATTTTGTTTTCTTTATATCACTAATAACATTTTCAATTATAGTTTTTATATTCCCTTAAAACTTCCTTGTGACTTGCATGCTCTCTCCATGATATTCTCAGCATTTTGTTTTCTTTATATCACTAATAACATTTTCAATTATAGTTTTTATATTCCCTTAAAACTTCCTTGTGACTTGCATGCTCCCTCCATGATATTCTCAGCATTTTGTTTTCTTTATATCACTAATAACATTTTCAATTATAGTTTTTATATTCCCTTAAAACTTCCTTGTGACTTGCATGCTCCTTCCATGATATTCTCAGCATTTTGTTTTCTTTATATCACTAATAACATTTTCATGCAAAATTTTAACCTAAATATGTATCTAGACCAAGCCAATTCATATAAAAAAGTTTTAATAACATCATAGGGAGTTGTAGCCTCATAATTCTATTGAAAAGGAAATAATTTAACAAAATCTGCCCATCACTTTTTCAGATTAAATGTTTTACATAATAACTGGAGTTCATCACTCCACAGACTCACATCACTCACCACCCGTATTGTGACTCATGAATTCATCTTGTTACTCAAAGGGAGATAATTGCTCTCTGCATCCCTACAATTTTTTTACTCCCATTTTTGAGGGTGCTTCCACTGAACTCATTCTTGTGGAAAAATTAAATAAAACCAATAAATAAAATAATCATCAAGAAAGAAAGAAAAAAATTCCCATGATACAAGTAATAAAGGAGCTGGAAAGAATTTTTGGTCATCTATACAATTTTATGACCTCACTTCTTAAAAAAAAACAGAATCTTTTCACTTTTTTGGGGGGACATGCATTGCAGTTCTACTCATGAAATAAGTAATTTGGTTGTTCTAACTCAGTGCAAAACTGAAGCTTAACCACTTTAACTGTTCTTATCCTCAACTACCATAATGTACTTCTGAACCAAAAAAGAAAACTGATATACACAAGTGCTATTGAAAGCTTTGTTTCACTACAGTCCCTATAAAAAAAAAAAGAGTAAATGATCTGTAGTAGAGACCTAGGCTTTTTTTATTTGCTTTTTTGTTTATCATATGTGAACATACACACACCTAAAATATACACAACCTTTTAATTTTGATATTCTCTCTACATGCAGGCTATTTGTTACCAGTAAAAGTAATGGATTACTCAAATATATTTTCCACTAGCAGTATAGCCCAGTGGCGTTGCTCAGGTGTAATGAAATCTTTAAAACTAATCCATGGTCCTGGAGCTCAGACCCAGCCTAAAGAATATTTCTGTGAAGTTTGGTGAGAATCGGATAAAAGTTGTGGATTTGTATAAAGGACATACAGACAGTTAAACAGACACACACACAAACATGTTGCCTTTTATATATATATATATTATCAATTTTCTGCATTATTGTAAGAACTGCAACCTTGAAACTTCTGAATATCGTTTCTTATGTCTTTGTCTATGAGTGTATCAAATTTGATTAAAATTGGACTGCTCCTTCTATAACCTGATTTTTTCGATTATTGATTTTTGATATTTATCGGGGGTACCTCAACACAAAACCTAGCTAAGAACACTTGCAGATGCTTATCGTACAACTGTGTAAATTTTCAAAAAAATCGGTTCAGCTATTTCAGAGTCTATAGGTAACAGACACACACACAGACAAAGTTCCATTTATAAATAAGTTTAGATATAAATCAAGATTTCCTATTATTTTATTGTGACAATTTGTATTTCAACTCTTAAATTACAAAAAATGTGGTTTTTTTTCTTGGCATTTCTCTGCTACCCCACAAAGTTAACCTATGGTGTTAAAACTTGATCCAACCTGATCCTCATTTAATCCACCTGCAGAGTAAGTTGTTATCTCAGCAACACTCATACCAATCAGGTCTTATGTTACTTGTTATAATTTTTTTTTATTGATTTCTGATTTACACTGAAGGCAACAGTCACCAAGACAACAATGTTTTACTGACAAATAAAAAGTATGCTAGCAATTTTATGATCAGTCATTACCCACTTCCTTCATGCCTTTATTTTATTATCTTTTAAGTGTCATTTCTCTTCAGAACATAAGTGTTTATAGCTCTCTACAGATTTGTTTTTGTTATTACCCTTGAGTTGCTATGATTTCTTGGAAAACATAATAAAGTGCTTCTCCATTATTTTCTCAACTGTTTTAATTGAAAGTAGTCCTTTACCCAGACTGGTTTCAATGTAAGGATAGTGTCATGGCGGCATCACCCACAATGGAATGAACTCTTCCAACCATTACATATACCTCCCCTTGCAAGAGGTGAGAATAAGTAGATAGTGTAGATAGTATGAGAGAGTCGCCTGAGGAGAACGGCCTGAACAAAGCCGAGAGTCGTCTATGAACACTGCTACCGTAATGACTATTACAAGTCCCATTTCGAGGGTCAAATTATAGTATTGCACACTAACCCGTATTATCGTTCTACTAACAAAGTTCCAAGTGTTGTATTTTGTCGTGTTTAATATCTATTCATTATTTCCTATTTTGATTGTTTTGTGTTATTTTTGCTGGTCCTTTAACCAGGTCCACGACAAGTGGCGATGAAGATTCGAAAGAATTCATGCGGAAACATAAAAAAGAAAAACATCACCCCACACGACAAGTGGCGATGAAAACTAAAATAATTTACGCAAAAATATAAAAAAGAAAAACATCGTCCCACATGACAGCTAGAGAGCCCAGTTCACCCTGCTATTTAACCCATAGCCAGTGAGGAAAGAAATCGTCTTTCCCAAAGTTGGATTGCTTTATTTGTTTTCTACTTAAATAACCTTTGCAGGTTATTCAAAGCCAGAAGATACTTTTAGATTGTGAGAATATTTTTCAAAGATAATAATGATTTTATCGGTACAAGTTTTACTAATTCACATATAGATGGGGGGAAGAGGTAAAGTTATCTGAGCTTACAGCACCTGGTATTTTCAAGCAGTCAACCATCCAGATATAGACCAGGCTTAACATTGCTGAACCAGCGATCATACAAAAATCAGTATTTCAAAATGATACAGCCCAAATTTAGTTTTGATGGAATATTTACAGTGGGGTAGGGGTAAAGAAAAATTACAACCATTGCTTCTCCTTATTTTTTATTGTTGTGGAGTAGTTTTTGCACTGAAAATTATAATCGTGCTATGTCAGTTGCTAATCGACTTAACGCATCCAAAATGTTAGGAACTTGGTAATCTTCCACTGAAACTGACTCCTTAGTATTCGGCTAACTGCCAACTAATATCAACTGCCTAGTAGTTCTACTGAACTCTAATAAAACTCTAAAGAACTCCTATGAACTTCCCAAAAACTTCTCAAGAACTTCCTGTTAACTCTTATTAATAAAGGAGGGAGAGTCCATTATCTGAGGAATAGGTGTGTTTCCCCATAACATTTATGAACATCTCAATTAATTTCAGTAGTGCCAAAGATTTAATGAATATCAACTAATGGTAACACTAACAGCTTGGTCAATTTATGCCAAATTCTTTTGAATGGAAATGGTTAATTTTACAGTTACCGTTTCTCATCAGGTTTTGATGATGCAGACATTGATAACTTTGAGGATATTTAAATTGATTAATATTTTTATATTTTTTCAAAAGACTTTTATTCAAAAGACAATTAATTTCATGTCTTTTATGCAACACCTTGAAATATATTTTGCCAAATAGTTTTAGTTGCAATAAATGTTTTAAACATGATAGTATGAAATACATCATTTTTTTAAACACTAATAATTATGTCCGGTAGTGTACATCTGGATATATCTGTCAACCCCGCTTATACTTTGTTGACCTCACCCACAGCTGGATGTACCTGTCAATTAATATATTAGACAGGAAAAGACAGAATCTTTCACTTTCCACTTTCTAATGATATCATTGGGTTGTGTTTTCAGAAGCCCTACTCATGAAGTAGTCAGCCATCCCAGTGAGGAAGCTGACTTGAGATGGACCTGCTGTACCTATTCATATCTTTATTTCTCACAATTTATTTCAGAAACAAAAAGAAAAAAATTACATATGAGGGAGGGTGACATATGTTATAATAGTGAGAAAACACATGTATATACTTTAATGACACAAGGAATTTATTTACAAATTGACACATTTTTAATTGTCAGTAGCTTGTTTCAAGTCAAGTAATCAAACATTATAAGTTCTTAGATTTGATGAATAGTCAAGAAAAGAAAATGTTCATATTAAATCATCAGACACAAAGTAAATTTCCAAAATGCCTAAAACAAATTGAGAAAGTTTGTTTTTCACACAAAAGTTATATGGTTAAATTCAATATAAACAATGGTTTCCAAAATGTTTAAAACAAACTGAGAGTTCATTTTTGACACAGAAGTTATACAGTTGAATTTAATATAAAAGATATATATTTGAGGTACTTAGCTTAACCGTTGAGTAGAGTCCTTGAATTTCTAAGTTGTCATTAGAGGCTGTTAATGTATTGGCATCTAATTTGACACCGGCATTTTTCAAGTGCGTGGTCTCTGCTTTTCTCTCTCTCTCATTTTTCTCTGCCTACAACTGTCGCTGACCGACTGGGCATGTTAATAAGTATGCCGGTTCAGTCATGTGGTCAATTGAAAACATACACTCATTTTTGGGTGGGAAAATATATAACATGGAGTAAGTTCAATTTATTGTTTTCTGTAAATTGCTCTCTTTTCATTGGTTAATAAATATTTTACACTGGCTCACAAATTTGCAAACAGTAAATAAAAGAAAGGTTTTTAATTTTGTATTCACCACACATACTCAAAAGGCATTTAACTATCTTTCAATCAGTCAGTTAAGTGCCATTTGTAATACACGCTTTGGGTGATCATGTCTCAAAAGAGACGTCACTGACTGGGTAGAAGATTATCCCACAGTAAGTTGCCATTACTTTCTGCGGTAGACTGGTTGCCAGCCAAGGCTATAGAACCCAATCTGTCCTATTATTTAACCCATAACTGGAGGGAAGAGACGGATTAATACCTTTCCCAATGGTATTTGCGTGTAAGTGAATGCAATGAATTCAACTGGAATTCGAACTTGGTTCCTCGAGTTGCCGTTTGAAGTCGATATCCACTGCACCACTCACGCACATCTTTCAATACACTTAATATAAAAGAAATAAATATCTATAGCAGTAACTTGAGATTTTTGTGTGCATCTTCCACACTTTCTTTTTTGGTGTGGAACATGTGCTTTTACCTAAAAATATATACAAAACCGGCTTACGGCCCATCACGTTGAATACACCGGTTCTCGCTCAATCACTGAAGTTAAGCAACATTGAGCCTGGTCAGTACTTGGATGGGTGACCACTTCGGAATACCAGGTGCTGTAAGTGTTTAGTGACGGATGTGCAGTTGTGTTGCAGTGGATTTTTTTTCTTTCAAATAAAATTTTCCTGTTTTTTAATACTTTGCTTCGCTTTTAGAAGGCGTCTTTTGCTATTTCAATGCATCTTTGGATTTCTGTGTTACATTTTCCATTGTCTCTTATAACGCTTCCTAGATATTCTTCTTTTTCTGTGCCATGTCCTTTCAGGATATAGACAATCATTTCCTTCCACATTTCTCTATCTCTTATAGCTCTGAACACCCCTTCTCCTGTTAGCTCTCCCAAACCCTGCTCCACCATCCTCAAGCTCATCAAGTATGTTACACATTGTTTTCCGCTGTCTTTCTTTCTCTCTATTCATCCTGTGAGCATAAGATTTTCCAAGTCTGCTTTCCTCCTTACATGTCCCAGAAACTTCAGCTATCTTTTCCTGATATTAAATATCAGTTTCTTTTCATTTCCATCCTCCCCAAAACATCATTGTTGCTCACATGGTTGATCTATGGTATTCCTAGCATCCTTCTGTAGAACCACATTTCAGTTGCTTTCCCCTCATCTTTGATGAGATTGACCAGCATTCACTAAAAACAGACACTTCAAAAAGGTATATAAATATATAAAGGAAGAGTTAGTAAAAGCAGATATGCATTGTGGTGCAGTGGATATCTACTCGGAACGACAAATTGGCGAGTCAAGTTCAACTTCCAGTTGAATACCCTGCATTCACTTAAGCCCTAGTACCCTTGGGAAAGGTATTAATCCATCCCTTCCCTCCAGTTATGGGTTAAATAACAGGGTAGGACTTGGGGACCCAGCCCTTAAAAACAAATCCCAATGAATCTTGATACTCAAAAAGAAAAATGTATTACTAGACACAAAGACTTATATAAACAACAATAAATTGTTGAAAGAAAATGGTATTACCAGCAATAAATAAATAAAGTTTAGTTGGCAATAAATGACCCACCGAGGTTGATTTGCCATAAAAACAAAACAACCAACCAACCAACCTACAAAACCCACAACCTTTTTACATCAACATATCCAATAATATTTAGATTAGTCAGTTAAGTGCCATATGTGATACACACTTGGGCGATCATGTCTCAAAAGAGACATAACTGACTGGGTAGAAGATTATCTTGCAGCAGGTTGCCATTGCTTTCTGCAGTAGATTGGTTGCCAGCCAAGGCAATAGAACCCAATCTGTCCTGTTATGTAACCCATAACTGGAAGGAAGAGACGGATTAATACCTTTCCCAAGGGTATTTGCTCATATGTGAATGCAATGAATTCAACTGGAATTCGAACTTGGCTCCCTAATTTCTCGTTCTGAGACTCCAATCAATTCTTTGTTTATTTATGAATGGGTGCTGAAATTCTTAGCCCAGCCAAGATAATCTCTTTTAAAATTTGGATACTTTTGAGTTAGTGGGCCAGACAGAACTTTTTGGAGATCCCTCTTAGTGTTGTTAACACAGCATTTTGGCTGATCAGTTCTTCAGTCCTCATCAGGTGTAAAATTTTGAGCAAAAAGTACTATCTTAGTGATATGTACCTGGTATGGGACCATAAAATAATGAGTCAACATGGTGGTTGGTCAAAAACATATATTATGTCAACAAGAGATACAAACAGAGACAAAAAGATACAAAGTGAAAGAGTAATAATAGCTTGGCTACAAGTGATGGGCAGACAGACAGACTAGGCTGAGCTGAACTGAAGTCGTACTGGAAACCAGTATCTCTGTCGCCTGGCTCTGTCCTCAAGAGTAATTAACTCTCGGTTAATATAAGCAAAGAAGAGTCCATTATTAAGTGGGTAACTCCCCACAACACTTAGTTACTGGAAACAATAAATTTCCTTTTCTAACAGATTACACCTTGTAATCTGTCGTAAAGTCTAATAAAAACATGAGACTAAGTACTTACTGTTTATTACTTTCTGGATTTTGTCAATTAATATCAGCATGAGGAATGTGTGGTTTTTGAAGACATTCTTTAAATGTTGATCTTCTTGCAACGATGCGAGAGGCTGTTCTCTCTAAGGTGGGGTATTTATATAACTTCTTGTCATCAGGTTGTCTCACATGCATATGCCATAAACTCAACTGGGTGAGCCACCAGTTTATATGTTGGGGTGGGGGCATTGACAACCTTCGAAGTGTGGCTATGAGGTTATCTTCCATGTTGACTGGTTCCTCTGATGCTTCAACGTGATACTGAGTTCAAAGTTGACTTATTCGAGCCACCACAGATCAGCTTCTCTTAGAGCAAAGTTTCCATATTGACATTAAATTTAATTCAGACTTTTGGAATCTCATGACTTGAATCACGTGTTACTGATGAGGGCTGAAGAATTGATAATCTAAAATGTTTTAACAACAGCAGCAAAAATTACCAAGAAAAGATTTGAGCACTTGAACAATGTTAGATATTAAGGAAATTCAGTTTCAAGTTTAGCTCAAGGAAGATTAGATATCTAAGAAGAGAAACAACTGTTTGAACTAAAAAACAAATTCAGTAGAAAATTTTGTGAACACCACACATGCCAAGAGAAAAACATTGATAAGGAATTTAGGATAATGAAGGATGATGTGGCAAAGAAACAAATCTAAAATGAAGATATTTGCCTGAAGAATCAGAAGCAATCAGAAAATGGATAAAAAGGTGAAAAATCAGCAACTGTTTTCTTTTATTGAATGTTTTTGCCATAAGATATATTAAAGACATTTGATAATAGATAACTGTTTCTTATAATTTACTAAGCTTAGCAGGATATCATACATATAGTATACCTCATGAAGATTGAAGTCACAAGTTAGAAGCAATGGCCAACTATGCTAGCATGTTAAACATTATACCAGCTCGAGGTTCTGAGTATGACCTTAAACTGCATCTGGCAGCAAGGCCTCTGATTGGGAGGTTGTGAGGAACATGGAACCACCTCTTAATTGCTGTTGTTCCCAGGTCCACCCTGACCCGGAGTGGTAGCAAGGCCTCTGATTGGGAGGTTGTGAGGAGCATGGAACCACCTCTTAATTGCTGTTGTTCCCAGGTCCACCCTGACCCAGAGTGGTAGCACCTGTTAGGGTTCCAGCTATGGGTAAATAGTTAATCCCCAAACTGGGCTCAAAATGCTATGAAAGTATTTCCCAACAAAACTTTTTTGTATGAAAAAATTATCAACAAAACCGTTTTTGAATGAAAAATATTACCAACAAAACCTTTTTTGAATGAAAAATCTTACCAACAAAACCTTTTTTGAAAAAAAAATATAAACAAACAAAAACAATAAAACAAATAAACTAAATAAAACAACTCAAAAATGATTTTCAGCATTAAATGAGCTAATGAAGGTTGATATGCTGGTTAAATGAACCAACCAACCTAACCAACCAACCAACCAACCAACCAACTAAATACCAGCTCGAGGCATTCATAATGGATTGATCATGATAATGGAAATAAACCCTATTTCCCAAACTATGTACCCACATGCAGCCTTTGAGATTTCACTCGCCCAATCGACTCAGTTGATTAAAAACTTAATTGGTCGATTAAAATTTTATTGCTTTACTCGCCCATGTGATTGATTAAAAATCTTGAAATTTGATTTCTTTACAACCCATTGAAGATTCACAAGTTACTTAGAATGACCGACAATGACATTATTGAACTCTTTGATCTTATACATGGCTGGTCAATGTAAACATTTGTTTAATTAATGCTTCCAGAGTTGAGCCAAAATGTTTCTGTCGCCCAGATTAAAGATGCTCACAGATTTTTAGAAACTTATTTTGAAAAATATTATCTTTGACTCAACAGCATTTCCTCCTCCCCGATTACGAAAAGATATTCACTTTGAAAATCTGTAACTTTGATAGGCAAAATTCATTTTGCAATAATCTTCCTCTGTAATAATATATTTCTCTTCCAGACAAAATAAAGAGTAAATTTGAACAAAGACTAAAGTCAAGCCGAATGTACAATGTCCAGTGTTATTTGCTTATCCCACCATACTTTCCAGGGCAGGCCACTGCAGTAGATGAAGAAATGATAAACTTACATGTAGTTCTTCTCATTAGCTGATTTCTAATTGACAAGAGTGGCAAACTGTGAGGTTGACTCAGCTGGCATTTGACAACTTGCCAATAAAGAGTAAAATTAACAATAAAGGGTAGTAAGTCATTATTTTTGCTGACATTCAATGCCAGTGTTAATAAAGAGAGAGGCAGAGATCTTAGATTAATAATAACAGTGACATTGAAACATATCTCTTTCTTTCTCTCCTCTTCTTTCTTCCACAAACAAAATGACCATATACTCTGACTGTGTACTGTGGTATAAGGCTGTGTGTTGTGGTGTATGTGGATATCGGCTCAGAGCAAGAAATCAGACAGCCATATTTGAATTCCACTTGAACTCAGAGCATACACATATGTGCAAATATTCTTGGGAAAGGTACAAATCTGTCGCTTCTTCTTCTAGCTGTTGTCGTTCTGCGGCCTTGGCCGAGATAGAACTCACTACACCCCCCGTGCATTTGGAACCCTGGAGCAGTTTACAGTGAAATTCATAATCTTGTCAAATAGCTGAATACTTGATGCTTCGCCAGGGCTACTAAGGGTGTTTTTATTGTGATACTAACACTGGATGGGTTGCCTCCAGGCCCCGTCTCGTTATTTAACCCATAACTGAAGGGAACTGACGAATTAATACCTTTCCCAAGGGTACCAGTGCTTTAGTGAATGCAGGGTACTCAACTGGAATTCGAACTCGGATCACCGATTTCTTTTTTCAAGCCAACATCCAGTGCACCACAATGCACATCCATCACTGAATGCTTACAGCGCCTGGACTTCCCCAAGCAGTCACCCATGTAAGTACTGACCAGGCTCACGTTGCTTAACTTTGTGATCGGAAGAGAACCGGTGTATTCAACGCAATATGCCATAAGCATATGGGTTAAATAGCAGGACAGATTTGGTTCTATAGCCTTGGTTGGCACCCAATCTACCACAGAAAATAATGGCAGCCTACTGCTGAAAAACCTTCTATTCAATCAGTCATACCTTTTTGAGACATGATCACCCAGGCATGTATCACATATAGTATGTAACTGCCTTGATACTCTAACTGCTTTAACCTTTGTCACTCTGTATGTGATTTCATTTGCTATGCAAAAAGTTTATCTTGCCACTGAATTTGAATTTGTTTGAACTTCATAGTTGTGTTGTTATATCCTGCTATAGCAACAGAAATCACCTTTGAGCTAAATTAGCAATAAGGTTACTGTAACAAAAGAATGCAGTGGTAAAGGAAGTAATATTAATAATGCGGTGCTAAAGGTTAACAATTTCGATTTTCAACTTATTAACTACTTTGTAATATTACTACTTTGTAATATTACTACTTTGTAATATATTGAATCAGTTAATTGAATAACCAGTGATCTTCGGTCAAAATGGTAGGAGATAGAAAAATTAGAATACAACCTGATTTTTTAATAGTTGAGAACTCTTGCTTTATTTAGAACTAGTTTGGTAACTGTCACTTCACTGAAAATTTAAAATTGAATCAGTTAATTGAATAACCAGTGATCTTCGGTCAAAATGGTAGGAGATAGAAAAATTAGAATACAACCTGATTTTTTAATAGTTGAGAACTCTTGCTTTATTTAGAACTAGTTTGGTAACTGTCACTTCACTGAAAATTTAAATTGTTTGTCCATTTAAAATGCTATGTTCATTAGAAAGTATACTTGAATTAAATATTATTAATTGATAATCGAAATAAATGCTGTGTAATTTATATATGCAACAGACTACACAGCACTTATTTCAATTAGTCATGTTACTTAGAACAATTATTTTACGACTTTTATAAATGTAAAATGCTTTAGTTGGCAGGAATAATATACGTGACAGATGGCTATAAAAACTACGTTTACATTTACAGTTAATTTGTTTAAATAATGCACTGACTATTGTTTGCAACACCCAGCAATAAGTATAAGAAAAAAAAGTAACCAAGTGATCATTTTAAGTTCTCTGGATATTGGTGCCGTTTAAATCCAGAATCATAAAAATAGCTTCAAAAGAGGAAGTTAGTAATCGCGACAAAGATGTCCAGTTCAATTTTATTCAAGTTGTGTGTGTATTTACATTTGTGTGTGTGTGCATCTTTGTTTTAATTCAATGACAGATCTAAAAATATAGGAAGTTTTGGAGAACCATAATCGTCTACCAAAAATATTTCTATAAAATTAAAAAGAAAACTTTAAAAAATTTCTATTTATTACCAAAATGTTATGGACTCTTTTCTACCTACCACATTTTAAAGATCACATGGTTGAAGTTTGAGCTCACATATAGCAGTGACAAAATGAACCTCAAACCACAGTAACAATGTTTTGCACAGTGTTTCATGTTTTGATATATTTGTTGTGCCCCATTCAATGAGATTTTATTGGGAATGCTGTAATATATAATATAAATATTTATAAATGGAACTTTGTGTGTGTGTGTGTGTGTGTCCGTTACCTATAGACTCCAAAATGGCTGAACCAATTTTCTTGAAAATTTACACAGTTGTACTATAAGTGTCTGCGAGTGTTCTTAGCTAGGTTTTGTGCTGAGGTACCCCCAATAAATATGGAAAATCGATAATCAAAAAAATCGGGTTATAGAAGGAGTGGTCTGATTTTAATCACTTTTGATACACTCATAGACAAAAACATAAGAAATGATATTCAGAAGTTTCAAGGTTGCAGTTCTTACAATAGTGCTGAAAATTGATAATTTACATATATATATATATATATATATATATATATAAAAGGCAAGATGTTTGTGTGTGTGTGTCTCCGTTTATCTGCCTGTATGTCTGTATTTTTTCAGGCTTTTTATTTTAGTTTCTGCTTTGTGTTTGGCTCTAAGTAGGTATAATTGTAGTTCTTAGTCTCAGCCATGATACCATTTACTCATAGGACTTATTTAGCCTTCAAAATACAGTTTACAACGAAAAAACTTATTTGATATTGATAACAGGAAATCAAAATTTGACTTACATCCATTCATTTTTCTTTCAGTCTACGGTTTTGCTTTAACTGGAAACAACTATTGCTTTTTAGTCTTTTGTGCCAACGTCCAAAGAGTCTGAGCTCCAGGACCATGGATTAGTTTTAAAGCTTTCATAACATGCAAGCAACGCCGGGCTATACTGCAAGTATATAAATATTGCATAAGTGGGGTTGATTGGTAGATGTGCAAGATAGATTCTGTCAGGAAAATTTTGTGCATGTGTATATATATATATATATTTTTGTGTATGTGTATATATATATATATATATATATATATATATATTCACCAATCAACTGGCGCATTTTGTGCTACTGCAGTTACCAATATCCTTTATCTTACAATTATGGTTTATGGTGACATTCAATACAGAATAATCCAATGTTGAAGTTACCTCTCAGAAGTAAAAGAGGTACTACCTACCATTGGTTCAAATTCAGATTTTTCTTTCCAACCAAGGATATAGGGCTGAGTCTTTCATAACTTGGGAAAAGAGATGGCTTTATAACCTTTCCCAAGGTTATAAATCCCAAGGTTATTAGCAATGAACTTGAAATTCAGACTCAGCTCTCTGATTTCTCAAGCTGAGACACTAATCATTACTCCACTGTGCCTCCAATATATATATATATATATATATATATATAATGATATTATTTACCTACGGATCAGCATTTTTGTCTGAAGTGAGAGAAATGCCAGCTGGGTTGAAATGTCTGTGCTTTCTTCTGTTAATTCACAGGTAGTAATTTTTTTCTCTACCTTTTTAGTCATTGTCAATATATATATATACATTTGTCTTTGATTCACACTGAAGAGTGAGAAGCAATAATTGATTAACTCTTTTTTGTTCTTTTTATCTTCTTATTCAATTCACTATTTTAATATTTTTTCTTTTACTTCAGTTAAGTGCTATACGTGATACATACTTTGAGGGATCATGTCTCTTTTGAGACATGTCTGACTGGGCAGAAGATTATCCCGCATATGTTGCCATTGCTTTCTGTGGTAGGCTGGTTGACGACCAAGGCTATAGAACCCAATCTGTCCTATTATTTAACCTATAACTGGAAGGAAGGGATGGATTAATACCTTTCCCAAGGGTATTTGTGCATGAGTGAATACAACTGGAATTTGAACTCGACTCGCCGATTTGTTGTTCCGAGTAGATATCCACTGCACCACAATGCACATCCGCTTTTACTTACTCTTCCTTTATATATTTATATACATTTTTGAAGTGTCTGTTTTTAGTGAATGCTGGTCAATCTCATCAAAGATGAGGGGAAAGCAACTGAAATGTGGTTCTACAGAAGGATGCTAAGAATACCATAGATCAACCATGTGAGCAACAACGATGTTTTGGGGAGGATGAAAATGAAAAGAAACTGATATTTAATATCAGGAAAAGATAGCTGAAGTTTCTGGGACATGTAAGGAGGAAAGCAGACTTGGAAAATCTTATGCTCACAGGATGGATAGAGAGAAAGAAAGACAGCGGAAAACAATGTGTGACATGCTTGATGGGCTTGAGCAAATGGATGGTGGAGCAGGGTTTGGGAGAGGTAACAGGAGAAGGAGTGTTCAGAGCTATAAGAGACTAGCAGTATAACTTGGCATTGCTCGGGTGTAATGAAAGCTCAGACTCAGCCTAAAGAATATTTGTATGAAGTTTGGTGAGAATCCGATAAATATTGTTGATTTGTATAAAGGACACGCAGACAGATAAACAGACACACAAACATCTTGCCTTTTATATATATTATTGATTTTCTGCACTATTGTAAGAACTGCAACCTTGAAACTTCTGAATATCATTTCTTATGTCTTTGTCTATGAGTGTATCAAATTTGATTAAAATCAGACCACTCCTTCTATAACCTGATTTGTTTGATTATCAATATTCTCTATTTATCGGGGGTACCATGACACAAAACCTAGCTAAGAACACTCACACACGCTTATAGTACAACTGCAAATTATGAAGAAAATCGGTTCAGCCGTTTCAGAGTCTATAGGTAACGGACACACACAGACAAAGTTCCATTTATAAATAAGTTTAGATTTAGATAGATAGAGAAATGTGGAAGGAAATGATTGCCTACATCCTGAAAGGACATGGCACAGAAAAAGAATATCTAGGAAGGGTTATAAGAGACAATGGAAAATGTAACACAGAAATCCAAAGATGCATTGAAATAGCAAAAGACACCTTCTAAAAACAAAACAAAGTATTAAAAAACAGGAAAATTTTATTTGAAAGAATAAAAAGTGCTGCTGCTATGTTGATTGATTCATTAATTGGTTAGTTTAATGGAATATCAACTCCTTATGGGTCATTTAATGCCAAAATTTTATGGAAGAGTTTTGTAATTTGCTTGAAGCATTGCATATATAAGGTGTATAGGTAGGTATTAGAAAGCTATCACAATATGTTTAGTATAATAAAGGAAGTTAAAGAAGGTGTTGGGTATTACCTATTTATTATTCATTAACATTTCGAGATCAGAATCTCATCTTCAGAATAATAGTAGAGTTTGGTTTCAAGTTGTCTGTTGCTGGACCATGCCTATAAATGAATGGTATTTTATTTTCTTGGAAGCATGCAAATAATAGAAATATATGTTATTTAGCTTTCACAATAGAATACATGGTAAATGATACTCAACTTTTGTGCATACACATGTTTGTGTAGACATAATTATTAGAGGCGGTGATGTGTGTTTTCTATGTTGCAGTTTTGATGAATTTATATTTTGGAATAAAGTTTGATTGAATACAGAAATTGTTGGCTATTATATGGATTAATGTCATGAAAGTGTTTATGTTTGTTGTTTCATAATATTTTTAACAGATTTGGATGAAGCCATTACAATTTGTTGCTATGTGCATATTGCTATTTTACTATAAATATGTATTAATGGTATTTTTATACTTTCATTGTGCTTTGTTTGAGGGTTCACTGTTGATGTAATGAATATGTGTTGTAATGAATATACATACACCTTGGTTCCCCCTCACAGTAATATGATTGGCTTGTGTCAGCCTAAATACAGACTAAGAGAAGGATGTCTGTAGCCCTACGTCTATAGAACAACGTCTGTAGGTCTACAGCTATAGGTCTACGTCTACTGAGTACGCCTATTGCATAGGCCTACGTCTCAACATACTGCATATGACTTCGACGAGTACCAGTCCATTACGTCTACTTACTAGATTGTCCTACGCGGTTACATTTACCAAAACTCCTTAGCTACTTTGAATAATTTACCATCCGCCCGTGCATTGCATACTGCTGCCATATCTGGTTGGGTGCCCCTGCTATCCACCTAAGGGTCCTTGACAAAATCCAACGAAGAATCTGTAATGTGATCAATCCCAACTTGGCAGCTCAGATGCAGTCACTTTCTCACTTGCGCAACGTGGCTTCCCTGTGTCTCTTCTACAAATACTTTCATGGCTTCTGCTCAGATGAACTTAGCTCACTGGTACCCCTCATACATGAATTGCTCAAGCCACAAGATTATCAACTAGGTACCACCATTTTACTGTGAAACCAATAAATTGCAAACGCAAATTCTACTCCAGCAGTTTCTTCTCTTGCACTTCCTGCCTGTGGAATTCCCTCCCGTTTACTTGCTTTCCCAACAGCTACAATATTCAAGAATTCAAATGTAAAGTCAGTTGTCATCTACTATCTCACTAATTTGCTTCCTCTCTCTCTCTCTCTCACACACTCTTGTTTTCATCCACTCCACTCTCATCAGTATTTTCATCCTTCTCCTACCCTCTTCCTGACACCCCCTGTAACCTGTCACTCTTTCTCATAACTTACTTCCTATGTAACCCCCTGCTCAACAGTGGCAATAAAATGCCTTGTTTGGGACGACATGATTATACAAAAAAAATATTCCTTTCAGGGACATATCAACTATTTTCCTCTAGTTTGGACCCTAACAGGTGCTACCACTCCAGGTCAGAGTGGACCTGGTAACAACAGCAATTAAGATGTAGTTCCATGCTCCTTAAAGCCTACAATCTTCTAATCAGAGGCCTTGTTGTTGGACACAATTTATCATCATAGAGACAACTTCTGCTGCTATATAATATCAACCTTCCTATATGGCAGTTAAGGCTGGACAATTTTTCACACATAAAGAGAGTAAATGAGACAATAAATACATGGTTCTATAGAAAGATGCTGAGAATACTAAGGATGGAACATATGAACAATGAGAAAGTTTTAAGTAAAATGGAAACATTTTTACTTAGAATAATGGCGGACCTGAAGGAGACTAGCATCACCTTTAAATTTGTTGTTTTTCATTTTTTGTTTTACTTTTTTCAGTGCAGTCTTATTGGTTATTATATAAAGTTTCTGATTATCAAAAAAAAACATTGAAAAAATTTAAATAATTAAACAATTTTAGAGGGGGCTCAGTTATAGTATATCAATCCTCCATTTTGGAACCACTTGCGTTGGGGTTGCTTTGTTTTGTTTCTTTTGGGACGAGTTTTTGCTCTTGTTTTTATCTTTTTCAAGTTTTCTTCAGTTCATACAATGGCATCTTCCTGGGAAACTCCAAGAATGGCTTCATTAAAAAATTTCGCGAAAGATTCAGTTGTTGAATATGCGCAAGCAAAAAAGTTAATTGCACAGGATCGATTTACTATAAGGTTGTATGAAAAACTGAGCCACCCCTAAAATTGTTTAAATATTGAAATTTTTACAAAATTTTTTTGACAATCGGAAATTTTAGGGTTTAATTGATAACATTGCACTGAAAAAAGTAAAAAAAGTTGATAATCAACAAATTTACAGGTGGTGGTAATGTCGTACCAGCGAGTGGTTCCAAAATGGAGGATCGATTTACTATAACATTGTATGAAAAACTGAGCCCCCATTAAAGTTGTTTAAATATTGAAATTTTTCCAAATTTTTTTTGTCAATCGGAAAGTATAGGGTGTACTCGATAAGACTGCACTGAAAAAGCAAAAGAAAATGAAATACAACAAATTTAACGGTGGTGGTAGTCTCCTTCAGGTCTACCAGAATAATAAATAATTAAAATTTTTGGAACATATAAGGAAATAGGGTTTCAAAAATTTGATAAGGCTTTTTTTTTTCTGCCTAATTTTAAATTTTAAGCTTTTCATGTTTAATTGGTTTTCTTTAATTTAATTCTTGATTTTAGCAGATATCTCTTGACTGGACTTTTACTAAGTTAAAACTTAGTAATCCACTGCCATGTTTTTTTTTTTTTTTTTTTTTTCTGGAGTAGATAGATCTATCTATCGCCCGGTTCACACTCCACCCATGTCTATTGAACAGGTTAAGAGGCTCATCCCTTGTTCCCTGTTTAGGACATGGTTTCTGGCTTTCTCTTTTCCAATCTTCTCACTTTGTTTTCTTTTTTTTTCAATTGGAGTAGATAGATCTATCTATCGCCCGGTTCACACTCCACCCATGTCTATTGAACAGGTTAAGAGGCTCATCCCTTGTTACCTGTTTAGGACGTGGTTTCCGGCTTTCTCTTTTCCAATCTTCTCACTTTGTTTTCTTTTGTTTTTTTTTCAATTGGAGTAGATAGATCTATCTATCGCCCGGTTCACAATCCACCCATGTCTATTGAACAGGTAAAGAGGTTCATTCCTTGTTCCCTGTTTAGGATGTGGTTTCTGGCTTTCTCTTTTCCGATCTTTTCACTATTACGTAGCCCCCTGCACATCAGTTACCGCCTTGCTCGGGGTGATACGATTAAAAAAAAAAAACTCATAGGACATATTGAAGGCAAAAGGGGTCTAGTGACCTATCTAACAAACTTGTGTAACTGAATGGAAGAACAGGGACTGGAAGCCATAGTGGGTCCAAACATGGCTAAGAGCTATGAAGGATAGAAAATTGTGGAGAGCCATAATCACCTCCACTGTGAAAGAAAATGCTATATGAAAGAAAGAAGAATAGTATTAAATCAAAGCACCTGCCTTGCAAATATTTTGACACATTCTAAATCGTCTGATAACCCCAGTGTTTGTTTCACAAGTTCAGTGATAAGCAAATATCATAAAATACAGATTAAATATTTTTCTATCAACCAACATGCTGATACTGAATTTAACTCCGTCGCTGATGAGAAGGTCATAATTTAATATCAAGTTGAGCTTATCATCATTGGCTAAAGTTGCAGGATTAATCAGCAGGTGCTGATGAACAGGTTTCAGAGGGTAGGTTAATAATTATATTAATGCTATACTCATGGCCTACTTCCAGCTTAACTAATGAGAAGGAGAGAAAAGAGGTGATTGGCTTCAGAGGTACTTAACAGATTCTTTCCTTATTAACTTGCTCTCTGGCTGACTGAAAATTTATCTGCTGGCAAGTCATAACAGGTTTTCTTAATACACTGCAGATATTTCTTTAGTTGGGCCAAAAACAGCTCCACATATGTCAAAATTAATGAACCTTGGAAAATCTGACTCTTTCGGAATGAGTCAGTGCAAAAAATAAATAAAACATTAAGAAAGCTTTGTCATTTATCACCAATTATTCTACTTATCTTGCTCGAATCATTACAATTGCGGAGTGAGTGCTCCATACTTTTGACCTTATACCACATTTAAGCTGTGCTTAGAAAATCACAATTATTCCACTTTTATTTCTTTCATTTTAATTTCACTTATTTCTAGCACTAGCCACTATTATACAGCCGCCAGTTAGCAACAGAAAAAAACAAAAAAGCAAACAAAAACCAGAAAGTCTCGAAATTGCACCCTCGGGAATCTTATCTTAATATGACAGGTGCCTTATCAACGAGATAACAGAGTTTTCTTTTACCGCTGATAGCCACCCAAATCTAAGCATATCACCATTTTTAGCTTCTCTATCTGATATATTGCCGTTTATATCACTATCTTGATTAATATTTTTTCTTTGCAACAAATTATGCAGAACTTATTTCAATGAACCATCTTACTTAGAACAATTACTTTACTACTTATCTAAATGTAAAACAAGCTTCTTCTTTATGAGTTGTGTCTCCTTAAAACATAGGCGATTATGGCTCTCCTCAACTTCTTGTCTCTCGTAGCTATTAATAAACTTTGTGTTGCTGTTATTTCTCCTCAGCCCTGTTCCACCATCCATCCCTTCAAGCTTACTAAGAATATTATGCATTGTTTTTCTCTGTCTCTCTTGCCCTCTATTTGTTCCATGAGTATCATATTTTCCAAGCCCTCCTTCCTCATTATATGCAACAGAAACCTCAACTGTCTATTCCTGTAATAAGTATAAGCTTTCTTTTTGTTTCTGTTTTATCCAAAACTTCCTTATTGCTCACAATTTCGATCCACAGTAGTTGGCAGTAATATACACTACTGGACAGTTTTTTAAAAGAAATGATGTATTTCATACTATTTTTAAGTGGATAATTCTAAATGATAATAGAATGGGTCTTTTGTTATTATTACTTTGCAAAATTTTACAAAGCAAGGAAGCAAAGATGAACTCATCTGAATCACCTTAAATTTTCTTCATTCTTTCATCGATAAAACTGCAATATAGGAAATTCATTTGATGCACATGTTATTGTTCAGTATTAACAAAAGAACTATTCTATTTTCATTTAAAATTATCAACTTGGTAATAAATACTAAAAAAATAGTATGAAATACATAATTTTTTTTAAAACACTGGGGTGGCCTAATAATTATGGCCACTAGTGTACATGACAGGTGGCTATAAAAAAGCACTATTGATTATTTGTGACTAATTTATGTAAATAATGCACTAACTACTATTTGCTGCACCTGACAATAATTGTAAGTAAAATGATGCATTAGGATGAGTAATTAAGTAATCGTTTTAATTTACCTGAACATTGGTGTCTTTTTTGTTAATTTGTAAAATGAAACATTGTCATTTATTACTAGAACTATTTAAAAATGTATAATTAACAACAGATAATGCTTTATCTAAATAAAACAACAAAGAAAGAAATGCTATTACTACTAATATTACTACTTTTTTATGGGCTGTATTCTTTCAGGACATGGGCAGCCAGGACTATTCACAACTTCCTATCCTTTAAAGTACTTAGCAATGTTTGTCTTTTTAGCATTCCTTATCTCTTCATTCTACCATCCGTTTTCAAAAGCTTGTTACATAGGTTAATTGTTCTTTTCTCTTTGTCTCTATATTTTTTTTAAACAAATTGTAATGGTGAATAGTGATATATCAGGTAGCATATTGGATATCAGCATGGAATTGCTGAGCCGAGTTCAGATTTTGGTCAGTTTGATTGCATTAGCTTTTGCACAGATGGTATTGAGAAAGGCATTGATTTTAATCATTTCACCATAAGCAAATCAATAATGCCACTAAGATACAAGATCTTGTTGCCAGATCTAGTTTCCAATCTAGTAATATATTTAAATTCATGTGGTGGAAGTACCAAGGAGGAGAGATAATGAAAACAGTTGCCTTCAGCTTCAAGGTGTTTTCTTTTTTAAAATTTAACTAAAACCTGAGGTATCACAATTCTTGTGAAGGTACCTACTAATTATAAACAGGAGATTCATGGATGCAGTTGTTCATTGCAAAACTTATCCAAGTGCTGGCTGTGGAAGTGATCACCTTCCAGTCATTTGTAAACTAAGGGTGAAACTTAGTGCAGCACCCCGTCTGCAAGGCAACAGACTTGTGAATGACCTCAACCTGCAGGAAAGACACACAGACAGTGTAAAAAACAGATACAAGGAACAAATTGGAAATGAGAACTCAAAATGAAAAACACTAAAGGAAGTGCTTGTGACATTAGTAAACAACATTGTCCCAGAGGAAATCAGACATTGAAGAAAAAACAAGTGGATAACTCATTAGATTCTCAACATGATTCAAAGGGGACAGAAAACAATTCCAAGATATGGAAATGACTACAGAAATCTACAAAAGGGCTTGGAGAATCTGATACTCACAGGTCAGAGAGAAGGAAGGAGAGACAGGAGGAAGCAATGTTGGTTGGTTGTTTTGTTTTATGGCATATCAACCTCGGCGGGTCATTTATTGCCAACTAAATTTTATTTATTTATTGCTGGTAATACCTTTTTCTTTCAACAATTTATTGTTTTTTTATATAAATTTTGTGTCTAGTAATCCTTTTTCTTTTCGAGTATCAAGATTCATTGAGATTTGTTTTTAAGGACAGGCTCTCCAAGTCCTACCCTGTTATTTAACCCATAACTGGAGGGAATAGGATGGATTAATACCTTTCCCAAGGGTACCAGTGCTTAAGTGAATGCAGGGTATTCAACTGGAATTCCGAGCCAATATTCACTGCACCACAACACACATCCTTCACTAAATGCTTACAGCACCTGGTATTCCCAAGCGGTCACCCATCTAAGTCCTAACCAGGCTCAACGTTGCTTAACTTCGGTGATCGAGCGAGAACCGGTGTATTTAACGTGATATGGCCGTAAGCCAAGAAGCAATGTGTAACGTACTTGATGGTCTTGAGCAAATGGATGGCAGAGCTAAGTTTAGAAGGGGTAACAAGAGAAAGTGTGCTAAGAGCTATTAGGGATAGGGAGATGTGGAAGACCTACGTCCTGAAGGGACATGGCACATAGAGAAAGAAGAAATAAAATGTTATAATATTCAAATTGATTTAAACTCATGAGAGAAACAAAATTCACCAATTGTCCAAACTTTTTTCAACACACGGACAACATATTTTAACTCAATTTTGGGGAAACTTAATTGGTAGGCACATTACTTGGATATGGTATTTCTTAATTTAGCAATCGGATTGTTGTAATATCTTACAGGTCTTCTCTTCTTTGCCTGTTTTCCTTTCAATCCATATAAATTGAGGTTGATTTTATGAGTTACAGGAATGGACAGTACTAACCTCTTGTTAACCAATTGGTTGACACTTCTCACTGCTCAGTGTTTTTGCAATTAAGATGTCGTTACTCATCTTTCTAATAAGAGGTCACAGCTTGTTTCATGAATATGAACAATTTTATTTTTGGTACTTTCAATGTTAGCACATGTGAGCATGAAAAAAGCACATCTTTCATTAAAATCCGACAGCACATTGACTCTTCAGATAATTTCCTAAGTCAGACAAAGTTCAAATTTCAGTGTGTCTCTTTGATCCCAACTTTTACTTTCCAACTTGCACCCGCCTCTAAGAATTTTACACCCAGCACTACCACTGCAGTGGCTCCACCCATGTTACGCAAGACCGAGAGCTTTGATCCCACCCTCTGCTATTAAGTTTTCACCTGTAACTTTCGTTTTTGATGAAACTCCTGAAAATGGGTTAATTAGATAACCATTTGTATTAAATGAAAGGCCGTGTGAAGATACGCTATTTTTTTTTATTTATTTATTGCTAGTTTGGTTTTGTCATTTTGCTGACAGCTAGAGGATCAAATTTCCAATTGAAATTATTTATCCTTTAAAATATAGTAATTTTAGAAGAAAATATATTCAGTTCAAATACAAGAGTCATAAAAATAACTTTACAAAGCTGTATATTTCAGTTTATACTTGTTATGGCGAAACACACCTATTCCTCAGATAATCTTGCTTTCCTGACGGCTACAACCTCCAGAAATATAAATGCAAGGTCAATTCTCATCTCTTAACTACTTGACCCTACTTCTTTCCACACTGTCCTGTAGATCCCTTTCCTTTATCTCACCTTCGAAACTCATCACACCTGTATTTCCATCCTTCTCTTGCTCCTTTCTAACTGGTTCATCCTTCTCCTCATTCTCCTCTAATCCTCTTACTCTTATGTAGCCCCCTGCACATCAGTGGCATTCCCGCCTTGCTCGGGGTGATATGATTAAAAAAAAAATACTTAATCGACTCTCCCTCCTATATTAATAAGAGTTAACAGGAAGTTAACTTGAGAAGTTCTTGGGAAATTCATAGGAGTTCTTAGAAGTTCTAGAGAGTTCTTTAGAGTTTTATTGGAGTTCAGGAGAACTACTAAGCAGTTGATATTAGTCAGCAGTTTGCTGATTACTAAGGAGTGAACTTTCAGTTGAAGATTAC
Organism: Ascarosepion bandense; assembly: GCA_037127315.1. NCBI lineage: Eukaryota > Metazoa > Mollusca > Cephalopoda > Sepiida > Sepiidae > Ascarosepion > Ascarosepion bandense. Next base: position 814,714 of record JBBBDQ010001125.1, read on the forward strand.
CAAGTTCCTAACATTTTGGGTGCGTTAATTTGATGAGCAACCGACATAGCACGATTATAACCTTCAGTGCAAAAACTACTCCACAACAATACTCTTTTCCTGTTTCTCAGAATTTGTTGCCAGACAGTGTAATCAGCTCTTGCAGCACAGACACTCATTATAATTTCATTCAGATTTTATCTTCAGGTAAGCATCGACATATACATGTTGCAGCAGTATGATACAAGGCAGAGGTTTTCGTGTGTATTTACAGCAGACATAGAAAAATTGCTCAGGATCATTCAATACTTCTCTTGATGGGAATGCTTCAGACACTGGATAATCACCTAAGTTCCCTCCTGAAGGAGAGGTACTACTTCTTCTATGTGCCCTGTCCCTTCAGGATGTAGGAGATCATGGCCTTCCACATCTCCTTATTCCTGGTGGCTCTGAGCATGCCTTCACCTGTTACACCATGCAATCCTTGTTCCTGATTAGATCCTTCAAATATGTTATCCATTGCTCACTCCTGTCTCTTTTTCCCTCTATCTGGCCTGTTAGTATCAGATTCTCCAAGCCCTCCTTCCTCATTGCGTGTCCCAGGAACTTCAGTTGTCTCTTCCTGATGCTCAGTATTAATTTCCTTTTTGTTTCCATCATTTCCAACACCTCATCATTGCTCACATGCTCAATCCATGATATTCGCAGCATCCTTCTGTAGAACCACATTTCAGTTGCTTCAAGGTTTTCCTTATTCTTTGATGATATTGTCCAGCATTCACTGCCATACTGAAGAACCGACATCACGTAGCAATCCAGTACTCTCTTCCTTGTTTCTAGCGAAATTGTCCTGTTTCTTAATACCTTACTCAGACCTTGAGCTAATATTATTTTATACCTTCTGCCTGTGTAGGATTGTATGGATGTTAATTTTCATATGTATATTTTGATTCAGTGGCAGACCTGAAAATATTTCTACAAAATTTGAAAAAATTAAAAATATATGTCCAAATCCAGTTGGAGGAAACCTTTGCTAATTGAAAATGTCTTCAGGGATGTAGCTATACTCACCACACTTGACCAATTGCAGGTTGGTGAGGCTATTTAACCTATAGTTGGAGGTTTTGAATTCAGAGTTATCCTTCTTTAAGATCAGTTGCCACCCAAGTTAAAATTCTAATTTTTACTGAATAATTCCTGAAAAATTCAATAAAATGTTACAATTATCTGGTTTTTTTTTTATGGTTTAAAAATTAACGTTATTTTTATCTTGTCTCCAATGTTATGAATTTATAACTCAGTTCAGCAGTTTTTCAAAATGAGTGAAAAATGAATGTATTATTCGAATACTGGTACCTCAAAATATAAAAAAGTTGATACCTAAGGTTTAATATTTGTTTTAAAAATTGAAAATATTTCTTGATGTTTTTATTTTAGTTTTATTTCCAAGCTAACAGATTAACTTTAAATTTTCCAATAAGCAAAATATTTTGCTGGGTTTCAAACTGAAGGTTATGAATAAAAAATATTTTGTTTATGTGGGGATTTTTCTGCAAGAGTTCAGTGATGTAATAGTCATTAATATTTCTTTCATCTTATTTTTGTTACTCTTCTTTTCAACTCTCAATTTACTCTTCTTTTCAACTCTCAATTTACTCTTCTTTTCAACTCTCAATTTACTCTACTATAATTGTTTAGTGAGCTATCTTGATAAAATCTGTCAATACAACATGATTCTCTTTCATAAAAGATCTTTCAAAACTAAAATATATTTTTCCAAAACTATATTTGAAGAAGATTATCTGATTTAAAATTTAATTAAATTAATTTGAAACAAATACTACCTACTTTTAGTTTACAGTACCACAGAAAAGCACTTATGGATGTAGGTGTTTTATAAGGTGTTAATAGATTTATTGATAGGTTAATGTTTGGCAATTTTAAGTAAAGGACATTTAACTGTAAAACTTACTTGACAAATACATATGAGTGTCTTTTTTCATATAATTTTTAACTACCCAGTAATCTTAATAATTTAGGAAACTATTCTAAATAATGACATATTTTATTGAATTTTATGTACTTAGGCTTTGTATTATTACTGATGAAGCTTGTTGAGGAAATGGAAGAAAATTACCAAAAATTGGTATGTTAATGCACATACACAAAATAATTCAAAATTCTTTCTAAAATAATGGAGTCACCCTATTGTAGTACACTTTTCAATAAATAAGTAAATATAGTCTTTTCTTGCTAATAATATTATTTAACTGCTACAAATTAATACAGTATTTTAAAAGATTTAAAACTTATAAATTATTATAAGTAAATTTTTTTGAAATTCTTGTAAAAATTCATTATTTGCATCCCCTCCCCCCACCAATTTTCTTCTTATGACAACCGTGTCCTTAATCAAATAAAATCTTTACTAATTATTTTTTCAGAGAGCAGATTTTATGTAACTGGGGGTCTGTTTGACAAAAACAAAAAAATAATTTAAGTTCTCCAAAGACTTGTGCTTATAACTAATGCAAGCATTAAGTTCTACAAAAATAGATTTCTTATAATTAAATAAGTCTGGTGTGTGTGTCTGTGGTGGGGGTAGATGGGTAACATGAAAAAGTTTCTTAGGTTTTCTAAAAAGAAACCTTTCTGAGATAGTTTAATTAATTTGTGAATAAGTTTTGAAAGTTTCATTAAAATCAGACAATTATCTGATTTTTGAAAGAATTTCCAAATCAGTGTGTTTTTCATCCCAAACACGTTAAAATTTTCATATGGTTACCCTTGTAGAAAAACAAAATTCGGAAGATTCTAAAAAGAATTAAAAACATATAATCTAACAATAAAAAATCCTTTGGTCTTTTCTTTTTAATGAGAACAAAGATTTTGACAATAAAACATTCCTTTATTAAGTATAGGGCATTTTTTTATCATGTATTAGTATACACATTTTTTAATGAACTTAAGTTTCTATTCTAATATCTTATTTCAAACTGAGTCAAATTGGATGTAATTTTGTGGGTGTGTGCACACATTAGATAGCACTAACATATGTAAATCACTCATATACAACACAGACATAGGATATACATTTCTTATGTGCATGAAAAATGTCCTATGCAAATAGTGCATGACACATAAAATCAGGTTTTATTTATAATAGACTAGCAGTATAGCCCGGCATTGCTCGCGTGTAATGAAAGCTTTAAAACTAATGCATGGTTCTGGAGCTCAGACTCTTTGCACATTGGCATGAAAGACTAAAAAGCAATAGTTATTTCCAGTTAAAGCAAAACCGTAGACTGAAAGAAAAATGAATGGATGTAAGTCAAATTTTGATTTCCTGCTATAGATATCAAATAAGATTTTTTCGTCGTAAACTGAATTTTGAAGGCTAAATAAGTCCTCTGAGTAAATGTTATCATGGCTGAGACTAAGAACTACAATTATACCTACTTAGAGCCAAACCTGAAGCAAAAACTAAAATAAAAGAGCTGAAAAAAATACAGACATACAGGCAGATAAACAGATACACACACAAGCATCTTGCCTTTTATATATATATATATTATCGATTTTCTGCACTATTGTAAGAACTGCAATCTTGAAACTTTTGAATATCGTTTCTTATGTCTTTGTCTATGAGTGTATGAAATTTGATTAAAATCAGACCACTCCTTCTATAACCTGATTTTTTTGATTATCGATTTTCAATATTTATTGGGGGTACCTCAACACAAAACCTAGCTAAGAACACTTGCAGACATTTATAGTATAACTGTGTAAAATTTCAAGAAAATCAGTTCAGCCGTTTCGGAGTCTGTAGGTAATGGACACACACACACACAAACAGACACACACACACACATACACACACACACACACACACACACACACAGAGACAAAGTTCCATTTTTAAATAAGCTTAGATTACTAATTTATTTTTCTTTTAAAATTTTACTACTTCACTAACCTCACACATGTGCTACTGATACCAAAAAACAAACATATAAAAATTCCTTTTTAACTTTTCACAATAGATATATAAATTATGTTTAATTTTATAATCAGCAATTTTATAATAATTAAAAATATGTTTACCAGACGAGGTAACAGAAAACACATCCCTTGAGGACTTCCAGTAGTTGTAACAGCTATAATGGATAACATATAGACAATGACATAATCAAGATGTTGATGTTCCACGCATGTTGGTCTCAAACAAAAGACAAAGAAGAAAACTCCAGTCAATACTGGAAAGAATCAGAACAGCTACTGAACTTGAGAAATCTATTTTGTTGAAAAATTGCTTTAAGAGTAAGATTTTATAAATTAAATTTCAACCGACAGTAGTCAATGAATGCCAACTATATAAGTGATATATCCCAAAGGGAATACAGTATAAAAGATCAGTTGAAGAATGGAACTCCACACCAGGAATAAGAAATACAGATTTATTGTACTAAGGTACAATTAACAATAATACACATATAAGCAAGCCACGGGTTGGAGCGGAATAGACTATCGAATAGTGAATGTCTTCGCCTAAGACCTTTTTCAGTTGAAGAATGGAATTTCACACCAGAAATAAGAAATACAGATTTATTGTACTAAGGTACAATTAACAATAACCTTTCCCTTTGTCGTACTGCTCGTTACTGTCTTTTATAATGAAAAGCATTCTATTCTCGGGGATGGCCGAAGGTTCCACTGTCACAATAAGAAAACAGCTATTATTATCCTTATCTTTGCTACACTTTCAGATAGACTGATAATTTTTACTTTTTGAAGATGTTGTCAGCACTCAAGTAAAAGCTGAGTTTTAAATGCTGATTTTCAAGGCTGGCAGTTTATTTACACCTCCCATCATTCCACCATTCTCTTCATTTAACCCTGTGCTGTATCATCCTGGGTATGACAATAAACTATATCTGGCAGAAAAGTCTCTGATTAGGAGATTAGAGGTTTTGAGTAGTGCTAAACTACCTCTTAACTGCTGTTATTCCAGGGTGATAGTACCTGTTTGGGTCCCACCTATGGGCAAACAGTGAACCCCCAAACAAAATCCAGCAGTGCATTTTAAAAATGAAATGACAATCAATGTAACACTAAACAATATGAAAAATACATTTTTATAAAAGAATTACAAACAATATATTTTTTGATCGACAAATTATATATCTAAAAACATACTTTACTCTGAAAGTATAAAATTATGTACAGAATATCTGTAGTTGAAAGCGTAAAATTATATTAAAAATATTTACATTTCAGCATTAAATAACATGCAGTGGTTGACATGTGCTAAACCACAGGTGGGCACACTTTTCAGTGCAAGGGTCGCATTAAAAAAATTCACAATTTTATAAGACCATATAGTATATTAAACAAAATAAATCATTTTTAAAATAGACAAAATAAAAGGCTTTTAAAGAAAAAAATCTAGTTCATTTTAATTAATTAATATTTTAAAGTACTGTAGAAAATTTATATGAAATGCATTTATTTGAAAGACAAAATAACTTAGTTTAAACTTTAAAGGAAAATATTTTTTTTAATAAGTATTTTTAAGTAGGAGATTCACATGGAACACATTTGAAAGACAAAATAATCTTGTTTTAAGACAAAAAGCAATTATTTTTATTAATTAATATTATTAATATTAGTAGAAAAACATATTTATTTTAAAAACAAATTAACTGTTTAAAGAAATAAAAACAACTTTTTAAATTTATATTTTAAATTAGAAACTTCAATAACATGTTTGAGTTTTAAAGAAAACTTACAGAAGCTTTCTTGATGTATGATGCAATGAAAAGTCAATTCACTGTGCAATGGAAAATCTTCTTTGATTTTAACATTCATCAAAGTCACAAGGTCACAATGTTTGCCTAAGAGTGAAGAAGCACCATCAAGTGGTAATACTTGCCTGTTTATCCAGGCTTAATCTAGACCTGATTAGACAGTTAATGACACGGTGTAAAATCTTTTCCCATAACAGTGTCTTTGAGAGATTTCTTAGATAAAAATTCCTCTGAAATTTCAAAAGTTTTCATTAATTCCTCCAATGTAAATGAGTACCTGAGTAGTATCCTGAATGTCAGTACTCTTATCTAAAGCAATAGAAAACCACTGAAAATTACCACTGGATGTTAACAGCTGTTCTTGAATATTCATTGCAATTCTATCTATGTAATTAATGATAGTTCATGACAGAGATATGGCTTCTACTTTTGATTTAATTTCAGGACACACAATACTGACAACATCAGCCATGCAATCTTTAATAAATTCTGTTTCTGCAAATGACATGTTTTTCATTGTAATTTTATTTACCAAGTCAAAACTTGCCTTTGTCACATTCCTTTGTAAAGATTAAGTTTTCTCAAACATTTGCTTGAATCATTTTACCAGATCTTCAATTTTTGGCTGTTTAGATGGCTTCAAATAACTCATTTTGTTTATTGTTTGTAACATGAAAAAGCTAGGCTGAAACAGAATGCCCCATGTCTTACCTTGTTGACATTTGCCAGGACACTGAAAAGATTCAAATGAAAGGCAATAAAATCATAAGCACATTATCAAAGTCACCAGATTAGACATTTATGGATAAAGTGTTAATGTTCACAGTATTATTTAGCATTACCAATTTCTCCTTCAAATCTCTTAACATTTGGTGGGCCACATGCGACCCACAGGCCGTAGTTTGCCCAAATCTGTGCTAAATAATATCAACCAACCAACAATACCTACTCATTGTAAAATACCAATAATACATATTTAAAAGAAAATAACCAACAGTACATTTTATCTGTGGCTGAAGGTTTGCAATTGCATTCAAAATATTTAGATTTCAGCACTAAATAACACATAAAGGTTGATAGGCAACTAAACCAAATCAGCTAAATAACCCTGGTCTGTATTATCTAACCTTAATTTATGAAAAGACTGTCAGGATAGATATGAGAGAAAAATGTACATTTTTAGAAGTTTTATGCAATAAATGAAGAAATAAGCCCCAGAAAGATAAAAAGTAGTGTCTTTTATTCTGTCTTTTATTCTGTCTTACCTATTAAGCCACAAAAATTTTTAATTTTACGAAGGCTTCTCACTAAACAATTATAGTAGAGTAAATTGAGTTGAAAAGAAGAGTAACAAAAATAAGATGAAAGAAATACTAATGACTATTGCATCACTGAACTCTTGCAGAAAACTCTCCATTTAAACAAAATATTTTTTTTTACTTACAATCAGCTTAACCCATTTTAACCTAGTGTCCTCAGGTTTTAAAACATTAAATTCATTTACAAATCACAAGAATTTTTCTTCCAACCAGGTAATATTTGGAAGGTAATTTTATTGATGAATCAATATGTCTTCACTATCTATATATAATAACGGCTTTATATAATGATTTATACCCATTATTTGTTACAGTTTTTTATGCTGTCTTCAAATAAGAACATTGGGTTAAAATGGCTGCCAAAAGAATTTCAAATGACTTCCTATTTCAAATTACTTCCTATTTATCGAATTCATATGATAATTATCTGCAAATAAATAAGGGGAATTCTTTAATTAGTCAAACTCTAACTACATTAAAAAAAGTTAGTTTTACTAGTTCTCAGAAATATTCCCCAATCAACAGAAGTCTTGATCTGGAATCACGATTTCAGTTACTTACCCATTGCTGTAGGGTTGCCACTCTATGCCTTTTTTTTATAAATACTTTTGTGGTAGTTGTTCTGGATGAGATCTTGCTTTTTGAATTTAACTGCAGTACTAGACTGGTATTGAGATCTCATCAATTTACAGTTGAGCTGGCTAGATATAGAAATAATTTCTATGCTATGAGTTTCTTTTCTCACACTTCTGATTTATGGAACTCACTTCTGGCTCCATGGTTTCCAGCTAACTTTAATCTGAAAAAATTTTAAATACAATGTCAATTGCTATTTACTGTCCTCCTGATTCCTCTTTTCTCTTTCTGCTCATTAGTAATGTTTCTATTCCTTATTCTTCTGCACCTTGTAACCCCTTGCATTTATAGTGGCTTTACTGCCTTGCCTTGGGGTGAAATCAATTTAATATATATATATATATATATAGTCATCCACAGACAGATCTGTTTTGCTGTATCACAGCTCATCAGTACGGTTACGCTCCAATTGCTTTTAACCCAGGATTGAAACCTGACCGAATTGGCGTCAGTCAGTAATTATGGACGCTCAGTAGAAGAAGGCAGATTTTTTAGCATGTATGTTATCATTATACACGCCCAATAGCCAGAGTACTCTAATTCATTACTGAATGAGTCATGCATACATGCCAGAGTAGCTACTGTTTTTCAAAGTCTGCCATTCATCCAGAGTGCTCAATCAGGGTGTGGGAGCAGAAATAGTCATTTGAATACACACATTTACAGTTTATAATAAAAAAAAACACTATGAAAATAGTTACAATATAAACAAATAAAAATATTAAAAAGTTTAAAATAAAATAATGAAATTCCTGAAATGATGTTAAATTTTATAAAAAATTATTTTGATATAAGAATATGCAATATATTATGATGATAAAATATGTAAGCATTATTTACATTATCCTCAAAAGTTTTAACTGTTGTGACCTTTGGCCTTCATCAATCTGGGTAACCTTCAAAGAATTTCAAACTTAGCAAGTTATTTAATCTGTGGTGATACCGACCGAGCATAGTGAAGGACCGGATATCTGCACCCTCACAACCAAAAAGCAAATGACCAAAACTTGACAGTGCACATCTGGGTTCACGCAGATGTTCTGGTTGAAAACTAAAAATTAATTAAATTTCCAGTTTGCGAGCCTACACAAATTTTATTTATCAGCCAATGAAAAGCCCAGAATCAAATACAAGTGTGAACCCCCAAATGATCTGCTGTGTTCTAAAAAGAAGATATAAAAAGCCGATACAGAAAGCATCACCAGACAGACAGACAGACCCAGACTCGAGAGAGAGGAGTGTAATCAGTATCCCTTTGACCTACGTCAAGCGGCTTACTATCCTAGCCTCCCTTCCCTCTCATCTTATCTTTCACTGTCTCAAAACTACTTACTGACCTAAGGAGCGAATACCTTGAAGACATTCCTTACTTACAGCGCTCCCACATTCCTAAGCATTAATTCTCTTTTCAGCATTTTATTGCCATGAACATTTTAAAGTCTGTTGGACCTATACTTCAAGTATTACTTTAATTGTAAAAACCTTAATTGATATGTGTATATATAAAATGTTATTTTTCAACTCAATTTGCTTTTCGTGATTTATAATCTTTATGACTGGCAACAGAGATGTGGTTCTACAGAAGGATTCTGAGAATGCTTTGTAGTGATCATATAACCAACAAGGACATTTGTGGAAAATGGAAACAAAAAGACTCTTGGAAGAATCTGTAAGAGCATATGATATTTCTGGGACACATAAAGAGAGAAGAGGGCTTAGAGAATTTTAAACTCACAAGATCCTGTGAGTTTCAAATTCTCTAAGCCCTCTTCTCTCTTCATGTATCCCAGAAATATCACATGCTCTTACTGAAAGCAAGATGACCAGAGGGAAACTCTGAGTAGGTAAATGCAAGAAAATATTCATTAGAAATAAAGACAAGAGTACTGAACTGCTATGTAATATTAGTCCTGGAAGAGAGTTCCTTAAGTCAGAAGTGTATCCTATAAATTAGTGAATTTTAGGCAATTTCAGAGATGAAAAAGAAACTGGTATATTAAGTAATGTGGTTTCCCAGAAAGTTTTTAAGAATAAAATGGACCGAACATTTGAGCAACAAAAATGTTTTAAGAAAAATATTTTATTTAGAAACTGATACTAAAAATTCAGAAAGGATAGACAGAATTTTTGGGATGCATAATGAGAAAAGAGTACTTGGAAAACAAAACACCCATTGAATGGGGAAAATACAAATTAAGTGAATGAATGGCAGAACACAAACAAATAAAAGTAGAAAAAGAGAAAGAGTTACTAAAAGAAATAAGAAAGGAAGTTGTGAGACCCATGACTGTCCTGGTAAATGAAAAAAAAAGAAAATTCAGTAATGTATATCATTGTTTCATCTTTCTCATCAATCAATTTACCTATTTCTTCAACTTTACTGACTTTTTTCTTGATGTCAGTTATCATAATAGACTGATTTTCAGCCTGATATGAACAGGAATTTTATTTTGTTACGAATATCCGAGGGGGCATTGGATTAATGAAAGATGTCTTTCAAAAGATAAAAAGTGTATTAAAAAACAAAAAACATACTCATTAAAAACAAAGAACTGAATGTATATGTTGCTATCTACAACGAGGCCAAATTCCGTTAATCTTCAACAACATAATACTACCCTTCACTAGAACGGACTCTCCACTATAAACTCGAAATAAATGGATAACCCGTTATTTAATCTACAAAGGTAGAATGTTCTCTTTTCACTGATCATGTCTAGTGATATCTTATCCGGTTCTAATTTTGTATTGCTCATTTGTTGTTCTCACTGAGACTGTTTGCAGTGATCGGTTTTGCAATTAACGTCAAAAATTCACAAACATATTTTAATCCACTAGGCAATGCTAAGGATTGTCCTACAGGACATTCCTGGGTGTAGAACTTGTGACCTTTAACCTAATTTGCCTGCTGCTGAGACAGTTTGTAATGTCTGACTGTATTCTCTTTTCTTAATGCTGCTGCTATTCAAGCCTTGCTGTCATTTCTCTTTATTTTATTTATAAATAAATAAATGTAGAACAATCTATTGCCATAGATTTTCTTTAATCATTTCACCCCAAACAAGGAAGGACTGCCACTAGTGCACAGGGGATTACACTGATAGAAAAGACTGGGTACAGGGGACATCAAAGAAGGGATAAAAGATGGATGAGATTCAAAGAGATAGAAGCTATCAATTGATGTATTTAAATTTTTTGGAGATTGTAGCTGTCACGGAAGAAAGTAGATGGAAGGGATTTCCACAGGCAGGAAGTGTGAGAAAAGAGATTGTCAGAGTAGAAGAGGCAGTTATTTCAATGATAAAAGGGTGGGACCTAGATGCCAATCTAGTAGCACACTTAAATTTATGTGGTTGAGGCACGGGAGAATAAAGTTCATTGAGCAATAGCCATGAAAATATTTTTAGAAAAGACAAAAGGAGGCCACATCACATCAGTGAGAAAGTGGATGGAGTCGAAATGCCAAGTCAGAATGCCTCCCATCCATTATTATTTACAGTGGTAATGTATCTGAGTATACCTGTCTACTAGGCCAGCTACTCAATCCCTGTTGCAGACAACTACTCATGCACATTTGTGTTTGTTCAACACCCACAGAGCCCACCTATGGTTTATACTTCATCTATACTAAGTAGAGTTTGAGTTTGAATTTTGTTTAATGGCACATCAATTTCTGTGGGTTATTTAATGCCAAAAAATAGGGTCTTAAGATATTTTTTTTTAATGTTCAGTTATAGTGAGAAGGTTGATTTAATCATTTTAATGAAAATTTTTAATTTTTATTCTTTTTTATTTTAGAAAACTGAAAATGTCTTCTAGTTCTGTTTTAAAAAATGTTTCACTGAGGATAATTTTTTCCTTCAAAGATGTGTTATGACAATAATTTTTTTTTCAAAAATGATTTGTTGGTAAAATTTTTCATTCAAAAATGTATATTTTTCTATAAGAGTCTATTTTTATGTATATATTTCTATAAAGGTGTATTTTTATACTTTCATAGTATTTTGACCCAGTTTTTTGGGGGAAACTATTTGTTCATAGCTGGGACCCTAACAGATGCTACCACTCTGGGTCAGGGTGAACTTGGGAACAACAGCAATTAAGAGGTGGTTCCATACTTCTCACAACCTCCTAATCAGAGACCTTGCTGCCGGATGCAGTTTACTGTCATGCCCAGGACCACGCTAAGTGGAACTTTCTGAAAAGGAGCACATTACTTGGCGTAATCAACAGTCTATACAAGGCCAGTATGCTCAAAACCTCAGTCACGATGACTTATGACTTTGTGCTAGTTCAACCATTGATGGTTCCCAAATGGTTCTTTCTAACCAATTTCACTCATAAGGCTCAAGTCTGTTAAGTCATTAAATGGATCAGATGTATATTTACTATCCATCATAAACATTAAACTGATAGCCTTTAGCTTATGCAAACATGCTTTGATAAGGTGCCCTAGTCCACCTGCAATTGAAATGGCTTCTGCCCATTGAGTTCTATATAAAGTCATTTTTTTTTCAATCTTACCTGCCATTTTTTGGCTGGTGGCAATCATCATGTCTCAGTTGTGTTTCTCTCTTCGGGCAGAATGCGGCTTCTTTTTCACTTTGTTCAAGGAAAGACATGCAACTGAAAAAAATGATACTGAGGGGTGCCTGGACCCAGGGAATAGTGTCCTGAGGCAACATCCCCTCATTGCACCAAAGGAGTGGATTGGTTGTCACCACCGAGGCCAGTGTGACCAGCAGTTGTTGGGGCTGGGTAGTTTTTGTCCCTTGCCTGTTTGCATGCGTTTGGGCTCCTCATATTAAACCTCATCCTTGTGTCACATCCACATCTGAGGAGGGGAATGAGGTAAATATTCATATCAATCTATTTTCCTGGTGAAGTTATATCAGATTAGATCAACTCTCAATGGCTCTCACATAGTTCTGTCTATCCAACTTCACTCATAAGGCTTGAGTCAACCTGTTGGGTAAGGTTTTCAAGCATTTTTCAAAGGTGCCACATGCTGGTATTTCCTCCCCATGTAACCCTATTTTCAGATGGCTGGTATTAATTTTAAGTGATTTTTAAGATGAGAAGATTTTTCTCTAAAATTGGAGAATAAAGTTATTTTTGTCGGGAAAAGTAGCTGAAGAGATAAAAAAGTGGAAAATACAGATTCAGGATTCACTGAGTGCAGAACTGCTTTTGTTGGGAGAAGTAAGCAAATTTATCAAAGCTAGTTAGTCAAAATATTTGTTAATGGGTTTTGATGATATATGACCCTACGTCAAAATACGGCCTTGAGGATTTCCTGTGTACTAATTATCAAAACAGGTAATAAGAACAGACAGACAATAACAGAGAGTGGGTTTTCTCCCTTTCCCCTGGAAGTTGAAATGTTTAAATGATATTACTTACATGTTAAGATAGTAAGTCATATATGGGAGGAGGGAAAAGAAATACCATATCTAACTTCAAACCCCCAGTTTTGAGTCTTTTTCATAAAACTGGGGTGGAAAACAGAATTAGTTAGTTTGGGCCCCATATTTGGAATCAGAAGGTAGAAAGAAATTGGTTGGAACCTGCTGCTAGAAAGGAGACAAGGATCAGTGATGAATTGATACAATCCAGCTGAAATAGCCTGCCAGGAGAAAGATATTGCAAGAGACAGTCAGTCCAAATTCAACCAGCTGAAGTTGAATAAACCACTGTCCCTTGGAGATAATAGAATATAAATATTATTGTGCTACTTAAATACCAGCCAGCTGATAGTATTTTGTGTCACCTAATTTTGACCTGCTTGTAATCTTGTATTTATTTGATATATATAAATATATATTGATCTACACCGTGTCATTGCGGTCTTAAAAATGGTTTTCATTATATACTGATCCCTCGGGTGTCTGGGTCAACCTTGTCAAGTGACAACAAGCAATCCTGCTTTGGCTAATCTGAGATCAACACCACAACATAAGCAGAATCAACCAAAGGTCAGGAAGGTTGGCTGGACTCAGCCAGGGATCGTGTTATACCCAGGCTAATAAGATCAAGAAGTCACCTGATAAATCAATGATAATAAGATTTAAACCCAGGTCTCATGGTCAGAAAGCAAACATCCTAATCACTTGGCCATGCATCCATTTCCAGAATTTATATGTGAACTATTGTATAATGTGTCTATGGCTATATCGTGTTGAATACACCGGTTCCCGTCCGATCACTGAAGTTAAGCAACAGCGAGCCTGGTCAGTACTTAAATGGGTGAACCATTTGGGAATACCAGGTGCTGTAAATGTAAGGACCAAGAATGGTCCACCGGTCCTCCAGGTTTGAGGGTTGGGTGCAGAGCTAACAACCCTGTTCGGTAAAAAACAGTTTGTTACAGAAACAGCAACAAAAAGTTGCTGCCCTATGCACCATCTGGGTGTGATGGATAAATGATGATGATGATTGTATAATGTAACTTTCAGTCCACTTTGCAGCTTAATGGTAATAGTGGTGGTTTTTCTCTGAATTTGTGGGATGAGGAGTTATCATTATTTACGTGCAGACTATTGTCCACATCTTTGTTATTACAATATTCTGCTCCCTAACCATGCTGATCCAACCAGGTGATAGTTGATAATGGTAACTTACAGGAAACTTTGAACAACCCTTTATTTAATTTACAGATGGAAGATTCTTCCATTCCTCTTCCCATGTTGAAGGATATCTTGTCTAGTTTTTATTTTAGTCGATGCTTAAGCCAGTTGGACTGGCATAACCAAGGCAGACCTTGACAGACCAAGCATCCAACAGCCCGATGTGACCAAAATGTTGCCTGTATGAATCCCCTTTGAGCACTTCTGGACAAGTGTGTGGGCTTCCTCATCATGCAGAGTCATCCACCAAAATCAAATTCACATGAATGGCCTCATAAAACTCTCTTTAATTCATAGATATCTCTGCCACCACCACCCAGAAAGAGAATAGGGAAAGAGGATGACAGTCCTGATGCAAGCAGGTGCCAACAGTGACCAAAGGTTTAGACATGGATAGTGGAATGAGAATAATCTATCCCTGTCGATTAAATAAAGGGTTCAGTCCAAAATTCCCTATAGGTTACCTGGATTGGCATACATCTGATGATGGCTGGAGCATACAACTTCTGACATATTGTGATAACAAAAAGAAATATAATAGTTAATATGTAAATAACTTCTTATCTCAGAAATTCAGAGATAAGCCACCACTATTACCATTAAGTTTCAAATTAGACTTGAAATTGCATTATTCCTCAAGTTAAATCATTTTAACAATATTGCCCTAAGGAAAATCTTTCCACAAAGTTCAGTTTTTGCTGTGTTGCATTAACAAATGTAAGAACAGGAATTAAATCATTATAACATTACTTATCCGATTTACCAATTTTTAGCTACAGTACAAATCTGCTTGCTACCTGATTTTATTAGTTTTTGCATCACTTTGCAGTGCTTTTCAATGTCCAATTCACTGCCACTGTTTTGTCGAATAAAACATAATCCAATTCTGCAAGGCTGGCTTCTCACCTACTTTAAAGTTGGCAGTTACAACTAATGCTTATCTCAAAATGTCTGCTAGATATGTTAAGTAGTAAAGTGCTGAAAATGAGTCAATGAATTCTGTCTTGTCTACATTTATTGAATATAAAGAATCACGTAAATCCTCTATAAATAACACTTGAATCAGACAATTTGAATCACATTTACTCATGACTGAAGTGAGCTTATTTTACATTCTTCAAATCTTTGGGGGGAAAAAATTATCTATTTTTTTAAAAAATAAGCCAAACAAGACACAATACTACATTTTTTTTTTTTTTTTTTTAATCATTTCACCCCGAGCAAGGCGGAAACGCCGCTGATGTGCAGGGGGTTACATAAATGTAAAAAGATTAATTAGAAAAGAGTGAGGAGTACAAACTAGTTAGAAAGGAACAATAGAAAGCAGGTGCGATGACAGATACATAGGTGGAGAGAAAGGGAAGGTTATATGGGGGTAGGGAGAGAGCTAGAGTCCAGTGGTTAGTAGATGAGTATTGACTTTGCATTTAAATTTCTGGAGGTTGTAGCCATCAGGAAAGCAAGAATACGGGAGCGAGTTCCACAGGCGGGAAGTGCGAGAGAAGAAGCTGCAGGAGTAGAATTGTCGTCTGCATTTGGCTAACCTGACAGTGAATGGGTGGGACCCAGTTGCCAGTCTGGTTGCACGGGTAAACACCTGTTGAGGAGGCATCAGTGACTTAAGCTCATCCGAGCAGAAGCCATGAAAATATTTATAGAAGAGACAGAGGGAGGCCACATTTCGACGATGGGAAAGTGGCTGCAGTCGAGTCGCCAGATCAGTACCTATCACATTACAGACTCTCCTTTGGAGCTTGTCAAGAACACTGAGGAGAACGGCAGGGGTGCCTGACCATAAATGGCAGCAGTACTCCATGCACAGACGGATGGTTGACTTGTATATATGCAGGGTGGATTCAGGTGGAAAAAACATCCTGGATCGGCATAGTGACCCAACCTTCTTAGCAGTAGATTTTGCTATACTGAATATTCAAACATAACCAAATTAATCTTTAATGTCTTACAAACCCAACACAACTTCTTTTTTTATCTGAATTTTGGGGATTAGGATTTATAATTATTTAAACTATTCATATTAGGACTATTGTCCTCATCTTTGTTGTTGTTATCACAACATTTTGGCTTTTGTGCCCACTAGCTTTCATCAAGTGTATATTGATCTGCATGTAGACTACTGCCCATAATTATTAGGCCATTGCAGTTTTAAAAAAAAAATGATGTATTTCAAACTATTTTTAGTATTTATTGCCAAGTGGATAATTCTAAATGAAAATAGAATGGTTCTTTTGTTATTAATACTTTGCAAAATTTTACAAAGCACATAGCGACAATTTACCCATCGCATCCTGTAAATTATATATATATATATATATATATATATATATATATATATATACTACTGGCCATAATTATGAGGTCACCCCAGTTTAAAAAAAAAAAATAATGTATTTCATAGTATTTTTAGTATTTATTGCCAAGTGTATAATTCTAAATGAAAATAGAATGGTTCTTTTGTTAATACTGCACAAGAACATGTGCATCAAATGAACTACCCTGGTGTCCAGTTTTTGTGCTCTCTTCCCCAGAGTAGTCTCTTCTTTTTATTGGCTGGCCAAAGCAAAGGCTTCCTGGTTGCCTTGTAATATTTTGTAAAGTGATAATAACAAAAGAACCATTCTATTTTCATTTAGAATTATCCACTTGGCAATAAATATTAAAAATAGGATGAAATACATCATTTTTTTCCAACTGGGTTGGTCTAAAAATTATGGCTGGTAGTGTACTTTTAAATTTAATTCTTTATTTCATTAAATCTCTTGATGTATACTATACTCATTCCACTGTCCATCAATATCTAAGGATATCATCTAGCTATTATTTTTAGTACTGCTCAGTTATTGCTCAGACAATATTCAGAAGCAGTTCCACTCTATGTAGAAATCTCTGCCAAGAACATAACTAAGAATCATGTGTATTCTGTTCCTTACAGCTGTGATACAGAATATAAAGGTGAAACAAGCCAACCCTAAAAGTAAGGATAAAAGGAACATCAAAAAGTTGTGGTGAGGGATGAGGCATGGCTGATCATGTATGGCGGGAAAGGAATTGTCATCATTCTCTCTGGAATGAAGGGAAAATACTGGACAAAGAAGAAAATTGCAGATTTTTTTTGTTTTTTTATAATCATATCGCCCCAAGCAAGGTATTTTACTGCCACTGTTGTGCAGGGGGTTACATAGGAGGAAAGTTATGAGAAAGAGTGACAGGTTATAGCAGGTATCAGGAAGTGGGTCAGAGAAAGGATGAGTATACTGATGAGAGTGGAGTGGATAGAGAAAGGAGCATGAAAGAGAGAAGTTCAAATTAGTGAGATAGGAGATGACTATTGACTTTACATTTAAATTCTTGGAGATTGTAGCTGTTGGGGAAGTAAGTAAATGGAAGGGAATTCCACAAGCGGGAAGTGCGAGAAAAGAAACTGTTGGAGTAGAATTTGCGTTTACATTTTATTGGTTTCACAGTAAAAGGGTGGGACCTAGTTGCTAATCTTGTGGTTCAAGTAAATTCGTATATAGCGGGCACCAGTGCGCTAAGTTCATCGGAACAGAAGCTGTGAAAGTAGTTGTAGAAGAGACACGGGGAAGCCACATTGTGCCGTTAAACAGTTAAACATCTGAAAGAATCGGCACATATGCTAGGCTATGAGGATCTCTTTAGTAGTCCAAGCATAAAAATAAATACAATATCGGCACCAATAGTAAAGAGTAAAGAAAATGAGAAGAAATCTTTTACAGCAGAAGCAGTAGTAAAAATGTTCTATAGTTGAAGGGGTAAACAAGACACAGGTAATAAATAATATCTTATTTGGTAGATAAAATATAATAATCTGTAGTAGATCACAACAATATGGGTGGTTGAGTAAGCAAGTAACGTGCAGGTTAACAGTAGCCCTCAGCTCACACTAACTAACTTCCTCCTTCAACCGACTCACTATTTCTAGATATAAGTGAACCTGGTCATATGATTGAGCCATGTCACAACAGGCCCATAATAAGGAAAGAGGACTTAAAAAATTCAACACTCACAGGATATATAGAAAGCAGCAGGAAAGAAGGGCATAACCTAACAAGCTTGTGTAAATATTTGGCAGAACAGTAATTAGGAGAGATAGCCAAAATACAAACTTTAGTAAGAGCTACAAAAAACAGGAAGTTGTGGTGGGCCATGATGTTCCACATTCTGAAAAGACAAAGTACATAAAGAAAGAAGCCAAAGTATATATATTTGGTAAATACAATATAATAGTCCGTAGTAGATCGCAACAATATGGGTGGTTGAGTTAGTAAGTAACACGCAGGTTAGCAGTAGCCCCCAGCTCACACTAACTAACTTCCTCCTTCAACTGACTCACTCATTCTATGTATAAGTGAACCCGGTCACATGATCAAGCCACGTCACAACAAAAAACATGACAGGCAGTAACAATTTTAAGGTCTAAGTTCACTACTGCAAATTATTCTACAGGACAAAAGCCTAGTGGATTAAACCACTGGCTCATAAATTTGGAGACCTAGTAATTGTGAGTTCAATCCCTGTGCCAGGCAGTGTTTACTTGGACTCAATGGAAACTGAGCTGTACTAAAAATAGTTCAGAATTTCCAGAAGGTTATCCAGATCAGTATACATCTGATGAAGGCAGGAGGGTACAAAGGCTGAAATGTTGTGATAACAACAACAAAGATGAGGACAATATTCAAAATATGAATAATGAAACATTTTCCTCATTTTTATTGTCTTTATTACCAAATTCTTGTTGGACTACTATCCAGCTAGTAAAGACAAAGAAAACTGATCTGAAAAAATTAGTGTGCAATAAAAATATGAAAATGTTTAGAAGGTAAAGTAGTTTAAAAAATGTGACTGCAAAGAAAACTAGAACGGAAAAAAAATCTTTGTATCCTACTAGCAACATGAAGAAGGCTGCAAGTGGTTGAAACTCTGTGATCAGGAAACAAAGACATGGACACTGGTTTGAAAAAATCATTGTACAACTTTGTCTCAGAAATTCAGATAAATCAATGCAAAAATAATTATTTCATTCACTGGGGAATCATATTCCAAATGATGAACAAAATTAACATATTAGACAGACAACTACTCTATCCCATAAGCTAGCCTGTCACCTTGCTGGCCATAGTGCTGTTTATTTATATATGAATAAAAAATATATTGCTTGACTATCTCTACTATAACGTGCCCCACAACAAATAGGAAATTTTAGATTAACTACACAATCAAAAAAATTAACTAACATATAAAAAATTACATATTTTACTGTATGAATCTATATAAATAAAACTGAAGATGTGTCAGTGTGTGTGTGTGTGTGTGTGTATCCTCACTGATTTCTATTATCATACACTTCCTTATTTTTCATCTGATTTGTTTCAAAACTTACACACCCCTTGCAAATTTATTATTCTACACAACGACATAAAAGAAATTGTCTGTGGCTCTTCAGTTTAATTTTTTTAATTTCTTCTTTTCAAGTTCATTCCTGGTTACCTTCCCCTCTTCAGGAAGGACTCCAATGTCCATATGCATGGGTGTATATGTCAGTGAACAACTCCCTCTAGCCAGGGTCACATCTCTTGAATCCCTGGATCATTCCTTCATGTGCTTCTGTCTCTCACTTCAAAGCTCAGTTAGCTATCTCTTCTTCCTCTACCGCTCCCTCTCCTCCTCTGACTGTACAGTACTTGATAGCATCTCTACTAATATCGACAGAGCCATTTCTTCTCACCCATCTGCCCATATATTTGTGTTTGGCAATTTTAACGCCCACCACACCAAGTGGCTTGAAAACTCAGCCACCGACCTTGCTGGGATCCGCACCATGTATTTTTCAATAACCCAAGCTCTAATGCAAGTAGTGGACTTCCCCATGCATTTCTCTAATAACCCTAATGGAAGAGACTCTTTACTCGACCTTTGCTTTACTTCCATTCCAGACTCCTGCACTACCAGGCAGCTCTCCCACCTCGGAAACTCTGACCATGCCGTAGTCTCCGTCAACATCTCAATCCGCGCTAACTCTACCCAAGAAAACCAGACAAGCAGAATATCATACTGCTACCAGAGAGCAGACTGGGACTCGTTCAGAGACTTCCTCTGCGACATCCCCTGGAACAACATCTTCGATCTTCCTGTCGAAGACTGTGTCTCCGAGATCTCCTCTTGGGTTAAGGCTGGCATTGATGCTTTCATCCCGGCCAGGAAATTCCAACTAAAATCTAATTTGTCCCCCTGGTTCTCACCCACTTACTCGGCTGCCATTGCCCACTGGAACCATTTCTTCTGGCTCTATCGAAGCTGCTCGTCGAACCAAAACAGGTGACTTTTTGCCTCAGCACGGAATAAGTGTAAAAAAGTACTGAACAAAGCTAAGAGGGCGTTTGCTACCAGAATGAGGCAATGCATAGCATCCCCTAAGTTTGGCTCCAAAGAGTACTGGTGACTCTGTAAAAGCGTGCTTAACAAGAGCAAGACTTCAATACCCCCACTAATCAATGAATTTGAAGTTCTCACCTCCCCAGCAGACAAGGCTGAATGCTTTGCCCATAGATTCTCCACCAATTCGACACTGGACTCGTTAGAAATACCTACACCCGACTTCCCTCCCAGAACTAAGGCTCAACTAAATAGCATCCACATTACACCCTCACTGGTCACCAAGCCAAGATAATTGCACAACTTGACCCACACAAAGCGAGCGGCGGTGACGGAATCCCAGTCATAGTACTGAAGAAATGTGCCCCAGAACTCTCCTCTGTCCTCTCTAAACTCTATAACCTCTGCCTATCTGCTTTCTGTTTTCCTGCCTGTTGGAAGTCCTCCTGTGTAGTTCCTATATTTAAGAATTCTGACGAACCCTCAGACCCCACCAATTACTGTCCTATTAGTCTCCTTCCGATCTTTGGCAAAGTTTTCGAAGCCATTATCAACACCGAGGTGATTCAGCATCTCACGGCCCACAGGCTTCTCTCTGACAAACAGTACGGGTTTCGCTTCATCAGGTCTACTGCTGATATGCTAACGACCATTACCGAGTACATATACCGGGCACTTGACAAGAATAGCGAAGCCCGAACCGTTGCCTTGGATATCTCCAAAGCGTTCGACAAGGTCTGGCACACTGGCCTCTTGTGAAAACTGCGGAGCTATGGGATAACTGGACATCTGTTTGACCTCATCCAGTCTTTCCTCTCTAACCGCACATTGAAGGTGGTATTAAATGGGCATGCCTCCCAAAACTACCATACGAATGCAGGTGTCCCTCAAGGTTCTATCCTAGGTCCCACGCTCTTTCTGATCTACATTAATGATCTCCCCGACGCCATCAGATCCGAAGTTGGCATGTATGCTGATGACACAACAATCTACTCTCGCATCAATCAAAAACCAGGTGTGGGTGACAAAGCGAACCTCGCTGCCGTGCTTGAAAAGGACCTCCAATCCGTAGTGGCCTGGGGTAGGAAATGGCTAGTAAATTTCAATGCTTCTAAAACGAAGCTGTTATCAACTAACCACCATAAACAATCGCATCTACCTCCCATTAGCATGGGACAGGCTAGCCTCCCAGAGAGTAAAATACTATGCCTCCTTGGCCTTACACTTTCGGCGGATCTCAAATGGAATGACTATATCGAATCCATTGCCAAATCTACTGCTATGAATGTTGGCTCTCTGTGCAGGGCGCAGAAGTTTTTCCCATCTGAATCTATTCTGCACATATACAAATCTACCATCCGTCCGTGTATTGAATATTGCTGCCATATCTGGTCGGGTGCCCCTGCTGCTCTCCTTGGGCTTCTTGACAAAATACAAAGGAGGATCTGTAACGTAGTTGATACTGACTTGGCAGACCAGCTGCAACCACTCTCTCACCGGCGTGATGTGGCTTCCCTGTGCCTCTTCTACAAGTACTTTCATGGCTTCTGCTCCGATGAACTTAGAGCACTGGTGCCACCTAAGCAGGAATTTACACGAGATACTAGATTAGCAACTAGGTCCCACCCTTTTACAGTTAAATAGATATGATGTAACTGTAAATTCTACTCCAACAGCTTCTTTTCTTGTGCTTCCTGCCTGTGGAACTCCCTTCCACAAGTCTGCTTTCCCGACAGCTACAATATCCAGGTGTTTAAATGTAGGGTCAATAGACACCTCCTATCACTCTAACTCCCAATTATTCTCAGAACACTCTCATCTACCCAACCCTCATTCTTGGTATCCCTACCCGCCTATCACCCACCCTCTGACATTTCCTATATTTAATCATCCTTTCTCCACTCTATGTAGCCCCCTGCACAGTAGTGGCAGTGACATGCCTTGCTCGGGGTGAAACGCTTATAAAAAAAAAAGTATTTTTTTGTTAACGATGAGTTCAACGCAGTAACTTTTACATGGAGAATAACGTATTCAAAAAAATACAAGAGTTATTGCCTGTATTTAATGTCTGCAGATGTTTTTAGCTAATTGTAGTCCAGCAGTTTAATGCAGTTAATGAATGAAAAAAAAAAAACAAGCCTGAAATTTTAAAGCTTAAAATTTTTGCCGAGTATCCTGAATTTTTCTGGATTAAAACTTTAAGCAAAAAGTCTGAGAAGGTTTTGACCAGAAAAGAAATTACTATAATTGTTTAAAATATTTAGAATACAGTTTCAGGTTTATTTAAACTTCTGCAGAACAAATATAAATACATTATATATATATACATGTAATAAATATTGGCTCAGTAAATAATATAAATTTAATTATATTGAGAACTCTGGCTGGATCAATTTTAATAATTAATTTTTAATAGTTTATATTAATAGGATCTATTTGGGTTTTTTCTTCATACCATTTCTTTTCAGATTTATATATATATATATATATATATATATATATATATATGGAAAAATAGTAGACTTCGATAAGCAATAGCTACTCTGGCGTGTATGGATCGCTCATTCAGTGAAATGAATTAGAGCGCTCTAGCTATTGGGCACGTATAATGATATGCACTAAAAAGTCTGCCGACTTCCACCGAACGCCCATAGCCCAGAGGTAGAGTTGCCGACTGACGCCATTTTGGTCGGGTTTCAATCTTGGGTAAAAAAGCAATTGGAGTCTAACCGTACTGATGAGCTGTGATACGGCGAAACAGATCTGTCTGCGGATGACAATATATATATATATATATATATATATATATATATATATAAAAAACTGAAGATGTGTGTGTGTCAGTGTGTGTTGCGTGTATCCTTCTGTGTATCCTTACTGATTTCTATTAACATACACTTCCTTATTTTTCATCGTATTTGTTTCAAAACTTACATACCCATTCAAATTTATTCAAGCGAACGTTCATTTAATGCAGCCAACCCAGGAGCAAACTTCCAACATTTACCCAGCCTCATTTTATCCTACTGTGTTGGCTGAAGTTGCACCTATCAGTGCTATAAATAGGCTCTGCTAACTGGGACAGTTATGTATAGTGGTACATTTTCCTTTACAAAGATCAACACTTAAATTGTCCATGGAAAGTCTTACTCAACCCATCCCATGCAATGCTGGATATTTACTGCTAGTGAGCTAAAAAAACAACTAACATAGAAATTTTTTAACCATCTGTTCTTTCAGGATGCTGCTGTTAGCAAATTTTCAATGTAAAGTGATTGTTATCTTTAAGAAAGAACATCCGACTTTCAGACTGAAAAAATTGCCAAGACACTTTACCAGAGTTCTTCAATTAAAACACCACATTTAACATTTTTGTTTTAACATTTTTTTTTTGTTCTGTTTTAAGCAACTAAATTTCTATCCTTTGCTTTTGTTTCAAATTACTAACAAAAATTGTCACAATTAAATAAACTGTACTGAATTCTCTGCTTTTTTTTTTGTTTTTTGTGGGGCACCCTGTAGAATACCAAAAATACTTATAAAACACTTATGTGCAAAATAATATCATCCATAAAAAATGGCTGAAAATATTAGAAGATCTAGAAAATAGAACCATGAGACAAAAATCCAAAATTAAAAATCTTCAAATTTGAAACTTGTTTATATGTATTCAACAACTGACGTCTCTTTTAGTCAATGAATTATACTGCTTCTTGGACAACTGCTTCTGACATCAACATAATGCATAAAAGTTAATGCGTAATTTGGAAACTATTTGAATCTGTGAAAAACCACATATCTATATTGTTGTGGATTCCGGGTGAGAAACCACACAAAATAATAAATAACAAAAACAGATAATGAGATAGAAAATGTATGTTATATTGAACAAGATATACAAACTGGAATACGGGTTAATCAATTCAGGAATACTATTAGTAGAAATCAATATATACAGTCTTACTATGAAATAGTATGTCCGGGTAATGAGTCTATATCCAAACAACTCCAACTAACTGTACCAACTTACTGACCAACTCTACAACTCTACAACAGTATTTAGTTGGCCTTCCCACTTAAGGCAACATGTGACACAAGGTCATTTTTATGTGTGTCTTCTGGGCCATATAGCCTAGCCAAAAATATCTGACTATCGTTACCCAGTTGTGACTCTACCCTTCAGTAGAGCCACGACTGGGTTAATGCTCTCTGCCCAAAGGCAGAGAGCTGACAGTGTCAATAGTAGCAGGTTTGCAACTACTACTGTAGGCAACTCTAAAAACTGGCATTCTCTGTATTGGCAGGATTATATGTACACATCAGGCGAGTCCATTCTTGTATACAAAAAGGGGCAATCCCACAAAATATATAATCCCAGATATATAGCCACAAATATGTGTGAAAGCTATGATCATAATCAATTAATATCTGTAATTATTATATCTGGACATAAACTCAAAAATTAACCAAAAAGCAATCATTGTTTGTCATTTTAACCATGCATAAGTGAAAAACCTATCCCCAATTCAAGAGTCTGATGGATAAAGTGTCATCTAAATTATTCAAAAATGAAAATGATACTGACATTTCATTTTAACAGACAAAAATTATTCAAAAATATCTTGAAATACTAAAGTGTAAATTTATTCAATAACATTGCTATTGGTTTCAAATATGGTCTTCAGACGATTTCAGAATCTCCTGCAACTCTTCTGGACAGTCTCTTTGTATAAATTGTGAATGCTACTATAATCCTAGCCTTTAGTTCATCATTGTGGTGTTACAAGGAGTTTTGTTGGTTAATTAAAATTAATATTTGAATTTAAAATTAGAATTAAAATTTAAATTAAAAGTTTAAAAATATTTAAAAATATTAAAATGCAGCAAGAAGAAAAAAAGTGGCATAATTCATAAAACATAAAAATTTAAATATTCTAAGATTAAATGTAGCTAAAAAATTAAAATTAAAATTTTAAGTTAAAAATTAAAATCTAAAATTTAAAATAAAAATTAAAAAATACAAATTAGTAGAATGCAGGGAGAAGAATTTTTTTTAATATTTTGATTATTTTTTAATTTAAATTTAAAATTTTAATTCTAATTTTGAATTTGAATTTGAATTTTTATCTTCATGCAAACTTAGAATATTTAAATTTTTATTGTTATCATTAAAAAACAGTAACTTAACTTCATAAGATTGAATTCCCATGAACAGTGAGTGAACTTAAATTCAAATCTATTAAACTGTCAGCTTGAAAAATACATTTGATGATTGCATAATGCATGAAAGTCTAAGTGGTGCCATTGACATAGGACAATATGTATATTTTCAATAATAATAATAATAATAATAATAATAATAATAATATATATATATATATATATATATATATATATATAAGGAGAGAGAGAGAGATAGATAGATAGATAGATAGATAGATAGATAGATAGATAGATAGATAGATATAATAATAATAATATATATATAGATATAAAAGAATTAATATATGTAAAAGTTTGTAACTTTCCTGATTTATGTTACCTTCAACATCCTAACTCCAGAATTTTGTAGAGGGACTTACCTCAGTATCAGTAAATATGAAAGTGGACATTGAAGTCAACACCTCAAGGTGGCAGTCTGTTTCATGCTAAATGCAGTCATTAGTCTATGATATGTGGCCTGATGATTTTGTTGAGCATGAAAATAATTTAAGCGAACGACGATTTTATTTTATATATATAATGCATATTTACATATATATATCAAGTAGACACTGAAATCAACACCATTGATGGTCTGAAGATTGCATTAAAATATGAAATAGACTGTTGCCACTTTGTGTTGACCCCAATATTCACTTTTATATTTACAAATACTCTATCGCTGATATTGAGCACCTTTACCCATAAATATAGCATGACTTAAATCTGTATTTTTATTATATATATATACATATATATACATATATATATATATATATATATATATTGATTGTTTAATTACTTAATTTTTGGTCATAATAAAATTAAACCAGTACACATTTGGATTAAAAAGTGTTCAATACAATTATATTGTAGAACTTTTGAATATTCTTCATTTGTAAACGAGTTATTACGTGACCTAGGTTTCTACCATGTGGTGTCTTCAAGCAATTTGCAGTAATAATAGTTATTGACTGATTACAGAAAGGCCCAGCAAACACTCTCACTGTTTAAAATTGCATATCGCCTGAAGACACCACATGGTAGAAGCCTAGGTAGCATGATAACTTGTTTACAAATGAAGAATATATCTTGCACTGTGGAATTCCCTTTCGTTTACTTGCTTTCCCGACAGCTACAATCTTCAAGAATTTAAATATAAAGTCAATCGTCATCTCCTATCTCACTAACTTGCATCCTCTCTCTCATGCTCCTTTCTCTGTCCACTCCACTCTCATCAGTATTCTCATCCTTCTCTTACCCTCTTCTTGACACCCCTTGTAACCGGTTACTCTTTCTCATAGCTTTCTTCCTATGTAACCCCCTGCACAACAGTGACAATAAAATGCCTTGCTTGGAGCGACACGATCATAAAAAAAATGTAATATATATAAGTATGAGAAATTAATTATTCAATGATAGGAAAGGGGAATGAATTGCTAGAGACTGATTACAGAAAGGCCCAGCAAACACTCTCACTGTTTAAAAGTGCCAGTGTCTGTTTACATCAGATCTTATAGACCCTTGCTGTGTAAACAGCAAGAGTGTTTGCTGGGTCTTGGTGTTATCAGTCTCCAGCAGTTTATTCCCCTTTCCCATCACTGACTAATTCATTTCTCATACCTATTATATTGTACTGTAAGTTCTCCTGATTACGAAACTCTGATGAGCTGTTGTTTTTACCTTAAATTTTAGCCATCATTATGCCCTGTAATATTAAAATTATTACTTTTAAAGCAATATCACAAAAAATCAGTTTATATATATATATATATATATATATATATTGTTTAGTTACTTAGTTTTTTGCTCATAATATCAACCAAAGACACTTTTAAGACCAAGTGGTTCAATCACAAATCTACATTCAAAATAGAAAACTTAAAAAACTGTACAAAATTGGCTAGCTACATGTGGAAATTGAAATTAGAATATGGAAAAGACCCAGATATAACGTGGAGTACAGTAAAAACAGCCAAGCCTTACAACGGTGGCAAAATATGTAGACTGTGCCAGGAAGAAAATTTAGCGAATATGCTATTCCAAAACAAAAATGAATTATTGAATAAAAGAACAGAAATTATGACTAAGTGTAACCATACTAAAAAATACCTATTAGGTTCATACAACCATGGATGAAAATGCTATAATTTCTTGTAATTTAAAAAATTGTGCTTTCAAAAATTTCCCGTCACATGAGAGTTAAAAAGAAATCACCGTTACATGAGCATTCTTAAAAAAAAAGCAGTAAACAGTAAAATCAGTTATTGCAAATCACTTGAAGACACCACATGGTAGAAACCTACATTGTGTAATAACTCGTTTACAGATGAAGAATAAACAGTAGCTCCTCTGGCATGTATGCATCGCTCATTCAGTAAAATGAATTGGAGCACTCTGGCTATTGGGCGCATATAATGATAATATACGCACTAAAAAGGTCTGCCTTCTTCCACCAAACGCCTATAGCTCAGAGGTAGAATCACCAACTGACGACAGTTCGGTTGGGTTTCAATCCTGGGTTAAAAGGCAATTGGAGTCTAACCATACTGATGAGCTGTGATACAGCGAAACAGATCTGTCTGCGGATAACTATATATACTTTTTTTTCATTTCATATATATATATATATATATATGTTGGAAATTTGTATACTACATATTGGAATGTAGAAAGTTATGTCAGTAACATGTGTTGCCAACATTTATTGTTTTTATGTATTGTTTTTGTATGCATTGAAGAGTATCAGATTGGAGATTATAATAATTTTTATTAATGGATGGTTGCTTTTGTTGAATGTAAATGGCTTCAGTAGTCTCTTTTTTTTTTTACAACTGGATTTATGGAGTATTGTTTGTGAAGAGCTGTCCAATTTTATTATCTTATATACTATCTTCTAAATAGTGTTAAAGTTTTGTTTAATTGCACTTTGTTCAGATAAATGTCATGTGCAAAAAGAGTGGTTGTTGTATAACCTATATAAGATATATTTAGTTTATTCTTTATGGAGATACAATCTCCAACTGGACAAATAAGTTTATCAACAACCTAAGACTAATCTAAACTTAGTTATAAATGGAACTTTGTCTCTGTGTGTGTGTGTGTGTGTCTGTTACCTATAGACTCCAAAACGGGTGAACCAATTTTCTTGAAAACTTACACAGTTTACTATAAGCGTCTGCGAGTGTTCTTAGCTAGGTTTTGTGTTGAGGTACCCCCGATAAATATCGAAAATTGATAATCGAAAAAATCAGGTTATAGAAGGAGCGGTCTGATTTTAATCAAATTTGATACACTCATAGACAAAGACATAAGAAACGATATTCAGAAGTTTCAAGGTTGCAGTTCTTACAATAGTGCAGAAAATCAATAATATATACATATATATATATATATATAAAAGCAATATGTTTGTGTGTATGTCTGTTTATCTGCCTGTATGTCTGTATTTTTTCAGCCCTTTTTTTTGTTTTTGCTTCGGGTTTGCTTCTAAGTAGGTATAATTGTAGTTCTTAGTCTCATCCATGATACCATTTACTCAGAGGACTTATTAGCCTTCAAAATTCAGTTTACGACAAAAGAAATTATTTGATATAATATATATATATACCAGGAAATCAAAATTTGACTTTCATCCATTCATTTTTCTTTCAGTCTACGGTTTTGCTTTGACTGGAAACAACTATTGCTTTTTAGTCTTTTGTGCCAATGTCCAAATAGTCTGAGCTCCAGGACCATGGACTAGTTTTAAAGCTTTCATTACACCCGAGCAACGCTGGCCTATACTGCTAGTATATATATATATTAGGTGCAATTGGTAAATTGTCACAATTAATTTATTATTTTAAATATTCTTTAGGCTGAGTCTGAGCTCCAGGATCATTGACTAGTTTTAAAGCTTTCATTACACCCGAGCAACGCCGGGCTATACTGCTAGTGAGTTAATAAGTTGAAAAATATTTTTTGGATAATTAGATTACTGGTTCTATATTTTTAATAACAGATGACAAATCTTAAATGTGTATTCTTATCAACAGGTTTAATGTATGTGTCTATACTTCTGAGACGGGGTAGCATTTACATGATTTAAACTGTTGTCCTCATCGTTATTGCCATTCTTATGTTATTTTGGCTGTTGTACACTTTGGTCTTCTTCAGGTGCTAGGAGTTTTGAACTGAACCCTTTATTTTGATCACTGGAGTATATCATTCTCATTCCATGTGCAATGCCACTTCCAGATGCTTTGTTTAACTCACGTTATTTGTTCACCACTGCTGTAGCCAGGTATTTAACTTGTGGAGTTTTATGTGATATTTATTATTTTGCTTTTATCAGAAGGATTTGAATTAGAAAAGACTGCATGGGAAATAAACTGGATGAACAAACGAGTTTTTTCTGAATAAAATCACTGACACAAAATGAATTATAAATCGACAAGATTTATAGATAAAAAATATATAATACAAATTTGTGGGTAAAGAATGAATGTGCAGAATTTTTAGGTGCAGATTTAGAGTTTAAGTTTCATAAATAACAATGGGGAAATTTTCATTGTTCATGTATCAAATTAAGCATGAAATTAATGTTTAAAATGTTTTAAATAACTGTTTAAAAAGGTGTTATGCAAAAAATATTAGAAAACAAGAGTTCTCTACATTTATGCGTTATTGACGGTTGAAAGTGTGTTTTTTTAATTATATTCACTGAATTTGTCTTCTGATGAATTTGATGATTTCTTGGTTTGTACTAAAATTGAGTGAGTTGTCTTGTAGAATTTTTTTTCTTTCGAGAAAAGTGAAATTTTAATTGGTAGATTTTGGAATTATCTTCAATTTGTTTGATGCTGTTTGTTTGCTGAGTGAGAATTTTAATTTTGTTAGATTCTTTATGCATATGCACTAATGTTATAAGTTTACATCGTTTCCAATCAATTATTTCAGTTTAATTCCATAATGGATTGTAATTCTTTTCTACCTCTATACATTTGTATTATGTTTTTTACTTCTAAACAATGCACATGTACAATATAATATTAACAGAAAAAAGACCCCAAATATTAGAAACCCTAATCATAAACTGTTATGGTGAAACACACCTATGGAATGTTATGGCTATTACTGCTGGTTTGGTTCTTTCGCTTAAACATCCAAAACTTGTTGAGTAGCTTTTGTGGCTGAAATAAATAGGCAAAGAGAAAAGGAAAGATACAGAGACACTAGAGGGACAGTTTGGACACTGATTTCATTTTTGGTTCCAACGACCTCTTGTTGGGGAAATTCCTTCCCGAACAGTTTGGCACGTCTTTACCATCCAAAGTCCAACAGAGAAAGAGAGTGAGTTTATTTTTGGCACCAGGAGGCCTCTCTTTTTGCACATGCGTCAATTGTCTTTCCTGTCAGAGGACTCCTGGGAGATTTTATGTTTATTTTATTTTGTACTTTTATTTTATTTTGTATTTTTATTTAATCTCTACACACCTATTCCTCAGATAATCGACTCTCCCTCCTATATTAATAAGAGTTAACTTCCTGTTAACTCAAGAAGTTCTTGGGAAATTCATAGGAATTCTTAGAAGTTCTAGAGAGTTCTTTAGAGTTCTACTGGAGTTCAGTAGAGCTACTAGGCAGTTGATATTATTCAGCAGTTAGCCGAATACTAAGGAGTCAGCTGTCAGTGGAAGATTACCAAGTTCCTAACATTTAGGGTGAATTAAGTTGATTAGCAACTGACACAGCACGATTATAACTTTCAGTGTGAAAACTACTCCACAACATAAACAAAACTAAACAAAATCGTCTTAAATTTGAAACTTGTTTTAAATATATTCAACAACAGAGAATATATTTAGCCAAACAAGATTCTCAGTTAATGGTCATTTACCTTTTTGTTTCTTTGTTCTTTTTTGATTTCTGTGTAAATAGGTTAATCACATTGTTGTTAATCTTACCTTGAGAACTTGGGTTTGTATTAAAATTGTGAAGTCTGTTTTGGTTGTCAACTATATAATTAGGGAAACTGTTGTGAATAGTTGGTTCAATGTGTTGTGCTAAAAAATTCTTGCCCTCCAGAATCGTTGAAATAGTTAAATATAACTGTCTCTAGTACGCTAACAGTTTAATTTTCTTGCACTTCCTTGTGGAACTCTCTTTCATTTACTGTCTTTCCTGATAGCTACAATCTCCACAATTGTAAATGCAACATCAATTGCCATTTTCTGTCTACTTGATTCTCATCCATCTCTTATCTTTTTTTCAAAATGCCAATAGCTACAATCCCCAAAAGTTTAAATGAAACGTCAATTGCCATTTTCTGTCTACTTGATTCTCATCCATCTCTTATCTTTTCTTCAAAATGCCAATAGCTACAATCTCCAAAAGTTTAAATGAAACGTCAATTGCCATTTTCTGTCTACTTGATTCTCATCCATCTCTTATCTTTTTTTCAAAATGCCAATAGCTACAATCTCCAAAAGTGTAAATGAAACGTCAATTGCCATTTTCTGTCTACTTGATTCTCATCCATCTCTTATCTTTTTTCAAAATGACAATAGCTACAATCTCCAAAAGTTTAAATGAAACGTCAATTGCCATTTTCTGTCTACTTGATTCTCATCCATCTCTTATCTTTTTTCAAAATGCCAATAGCTACAATCTCCAAAAGTGTAAATGAAACGTCAATTGCCATTTTCTGTCTACTTGATTCTCATCCATCTCTTATCTTTTTTCAAAATGCCAATAGCTACAATCTCCAAAAGTGTAAATGAAACGTCAATTGCCATTTTCTGTCTACTTGATTCTCATCCATCTCTTATCTTTTTTCAAAATGCCAATAGCTACAATCTCCAAAAGTGTAAATGAAACGTCAATTGCCATTTTCTGTCTACTTGATTCTCATCCATCTCTTATCTTTTTTCAAAATGCCAATAGCTACAATCTCCAAAAGTGTAAATGAAACGTCAATTGCCATTTTCTGTCTACTTGATTCTCATCCATCTCTTATCTTTTTTCAAAATGCCAATAGCTACAATCTCCAAAAGTGTAAATGAAACGTCAATTGCCATTTTCTGTCTACTTGATTCTCATCCATCTCTTATCTTTTTTCAAAATGCCAATAGCTACAATCTCCAAAAGTGTAAATGAAACGTCAATTGCCATTTTCTGTCTACTTGATTCTCATCCATCTCTTATCTTTTTTCAAAATGACAATAGCTACAATCTCCAAAAGTGTAAATGAAACGTCAATTGCCATTTTCTGTCTACTTGATTCTCATCCATCTCTTATCTTTTTTCAAAATGCCAATAGCTACAATCTCCAAAAGTGTAAATGAAACGTCAATTGCCATTTTCTGTCTACTTTGATTCTCATCCATCTCTTATCTTTTTTCAAAATGCCAATAGCTACAATCTCCAAAAGTTTAAATGCAACATCAATTGCCATTTTCTGTCTACTTGATTCTCATCTCTCTTTTATCCTTTCGTTGACCTCTCCTTTACCTTGTATTTTCTCTCACTGGAATCCCCTGTTTGCCTTACTTAGGATGAGATGATTATAAAATATCTATGTCTACCATTCCTCCATGCTATGAATATTACTATCACATGTGATTTAGTGTTCCTGCTATATATTTAGAGATTCTTGATAAAATCCAAGGAAGAATTAGCAATATTATTGGTTCTGATCTGATGTCTTGACTTCAGTCACTTTCCCATCACCATAAATTTGTCACACTCTGCCTTTTCTACAAATATTTTCATAGGAATTGTTCAGATGAGCTCTTCATTTTGACACCTAGACTTTATGAATATAAGTTCAATACTAAACAAGTAATGAGGTCTCATTTAGTTACAGTCCATTTGGCTAGTTGTAACCATAAGTTCTATGCTAATAGTTTCTTTTCTCTATCTTCCCTCTTGTGGAACTCACTTCAGTCTCCATGCTTTCTGGTCAACTTTGATCTTCAAAAATTTAAATGTAATGTCAACCACTATTTATTGTCTTCCTGATCCCTCTTCTATTGTTCTTGCTCCATAATATTTCTGTTTTCTAATTCTTCCACACCCAGTAACCCCCTTGTGTTTGAGTGACTTTACTGCCTTGTTTCGGGTGAATTCAATTAAAAAAATGGTTATGAGATTCAGAGACTCTGTGACTTTTTCTAAAGAGAAGTCATAAAATTATGACCCTTAAAGTCAATAAGTATATCTAGAAAATATTTTTTGATTAATATTTCATTCAAAGTAAAATTTAACATAGAATTTTTCTACAAATTTTTCTAGTTCTGTAATATCATTAACAGGTGTATTTTGAATAAAAATGTTGTCTGCATATCTTATATAAATAGTAGTTGATTTGCTTAAATATTTTGTTTTCATAAAACACCATATACAAGTTAGAGAAAGAAAAAAACTTAAATGGTTGCTCAAAGCAACACCATCAGTCTAGATGTATATATTACCTAGATGATTGTTATAACTTGCTATTAACAGTTTCAATATATGTCTTGAGTGACTCCAACAGTATTCTAACAAACACTCCATTAGAATGCAAGATATTTTCCAGAAACCTCTCCACTGAGGCCAGATGTGGTACAAGGTAAATTATTTAATGTGGGAATTACGAGCCCTTAAGTTCAAGCAAAAATTTTCCATAGACCCTGCATAAGGCAAGGTTGGGCTCCTGTTTGTTTTAAGGCATCTTACCTAGTTTATTTGTGTTATGGGGGATGTATTATTTGCCCCATAACTTCCCCAATTTTTGAAATTTCTTATTTTCTTAACTATTTAATTTTATTTCATAGTATTCACCCGTTCCTCTTTCTGGTGAGTTCGCAGCACACTGAACTTTGTATCAACCACTATTTTTTCTGTATGTTTTCTTTTTCTGGTACTCATACTTGTACATTGAACAAATTCTTAGGGAGTTGATACATTAAAGATATCATACAGAAGTTGCATAGGTTCTTCCTTTTTTATGGTTCTTTTTTCAGTAAATCTTTTTTTAACTGATTCCAGCGCCTTTTGTGTTCCCATTTTTTCCTTTCGCTAGTTTTTCCTTTTTTGTTTGTTTGTTTGCTTCTTTCTTTCTTCTTTTGCATTCTTCTTCAACATGCATTTGCAAATATGCCTCAAAAAGGTTCAGCTTCAAAAATTTTTCCACTATTTAATTTCACAAAAATTTCCTCTGGAGTTGGTAATGGTTAGTTGTATGATTCAAAAAATTAGTTTAACCCGGTCAAAACATCAGCACAAACATGAATTTTATTATTTTTTTCTCTATATACACTGCTGGTGCTGGGCATTTTGAATGGTCAATTTTTTCAATGACACCCATTTTTTCAACTGTCTAATTCTTCATTGACTAGATCTAATGCTGTGAATGGTACACTCCATTTCAGTTTTAATACTGGCATTAAACATTTTTTTTCACTTGAAACTTTGACAGAACATCCAGAAAACATTTTTTTTTAATTCTTTCTTTAAATTTTCACATTGCTTCTTAAACTGTTCACTTGTCCACTTACATGTTTGCAATAAATATTTATAGATAAATCCCATAACTTGAATAATTCTATTCAGTGAATAATTTTGTAATATTTTTAACATGTAACATTAGCTTTTACACACTTATCATTAAAAAAAATTTTTTTTTTAATTATTTCACCCCAAGCAAGGCATTTTACTGGCACTGTTGCGCAGGGGGTTACATAGAAAAAAGTGATGAAAAAGAGGAAATATCTGGAGGAGGGTAATAGACAGATGAGAATATCGGAGTAATGGGGGTGGAGTGGATGGAGAAAAGGGCTTGTGACAATGGACGCGAGTTAGTGAGATAGAAGATGTCTATTGACCTTACATTTAAATTCCTGGAGATTGTAGCTGTTGGGGAAGCAAGTATATGGAAGGGAATTCCACAGGCGGGAAGTGCGAGAAAAGAAGCTGTTAGAGTAGAAATTGCGGTTACATTTTATTGGTTTTACTGTGAAAGGGTGGGACTTAGTTGCTAATCTTGTAGCTCGTGTAAATAGGGGGCACCAGTGAGCTAAGTTCATTGGAGTAGAAGTCGTGAAAGTATTTGTAGAAGTTGTGAAAGTATTTATAGAAGATGCACAGGGAAGCCATGTCACACCGGTGAGAGAGCAACTGCAGCTGGGCTGCCAAGTTGGTATCAATCACATTAAAGATTCTCCGTTGGATTTTGTCAAGAACCCAAGGCAAATAGCAGGGGCACCAAACTAGATGTTGCAGCAATATTCAATACATGGGTGGATGGTAGATTTATGAGATTAACATTGCAAGTCATTTCACCAATAGTAAATAATTTGTCACCTGACACACCACAAGCTAAAGGGGATGTCGAAGAAACGATAAGAGAAGGATGAGAATCAAGAAGTTAGAAGATAGCAATTGATGATGCATTTAAAATTTTGGAGATTGTAGCTGTTATGGAAGCAAGCAAACAGAAGGAAGCTTCACAAACAGGAAGTGTGAGAAAAGAAACTGTTTGAGTAGAAGAGAATGTTACATTTAACTATTTCAATGGTAAAAGGGTGGAACCTTGATACCAGTATAGTAGCACAGGGAAAGAATCTTGTCAGAGCAGTAGCCATAAGACAGAGGGAAGCCATGTCATGTTGGTGCAAAAGTGACTGAAGGTAGGCTGCCAAGTCAGGATTGATTACATGACAGAACCTCCTCTGGATTTTATTGAGGACCTCAAGATGAATAGCAGGAGCATCTGAGCAAATATGGCAACAGTATTCAATGCATGGATGAACGGTAGATTTATAAACATGTAAGATGGATTCTGATGAGAAAAACATTCTTAGTCTGATACAGTGATCCAACCTTTCTAGCAGTAAATGCAGCTATATATTCAATGTGATCATTCCATTTGAGGTTGTTTGAGAGAGTAAAACCAAGGAGGTGAAGTGTGTTGCTCTCTAGGAGACTTGCGTCATCCATTCTGATGGTAGGCAGGAAAGTTTCTCTATGGTGACTAAAGGAGAACAATTTTGTTTTGGAGGCATTAAAATTTATGAGCCATTTTCTAACCCATTCAATGACAGATTGATCTAGCTTTTATTTTCTAAGAGCCTAGCTGCTGTGCCCTTATATGTTAAAAATGACGTGTGACTCTAGTATATGTGTATGTATGATGGCTGCCACTTTGTTGAGATAGTCCTGGGTAAGATGATAAATTAAATCTGGCAGCAAGGCCTCTGATCAGGAGGTTTCGAGGAGCCTGAAACCACCTCTTAATTGTTATTTTCAGGTTCATCCTGACATGGGGTGGTAGCATCTGTTAGGGTTCCAGCTATGGACAAATCAGTCAGTTAAGTGCCACATGTGAAGATTATCCCGCACAAGGTTGCCATTGCTTTCTGGAGTAGACTGGTTGTCAGCCAAGGCTATAGAACCCAATCTATCCTATTTTTTTACCTATAACTGGAGTTGAAGAGACAGATTAATACCTTTCCCAACTGGTATTCGAACTCAGCTCCCTGATTTCTCGTTCTGAGTTGATATCCACTGCACCACAACGCAGATCCAAATGGGCAAATCGTGAGCTAAAATAAGCAAAAATATTATAAATATATAAAAATACATTTTAATAATAAAATCATCAGCAATACATTTTTATTGAAAAAAGACAGATAAATCATAACCAACAATACATTTTATAGTAAAATGACCAGCAATACCTTTTATAGCAAAATGACCAGCAATACATTTTATAGTAAAATGACCAACAAAATATTTTATAGCAAAATGACTAACAATAAATTTTATAGTAAAATGACACACAATACCTTTTATAGTACAATGACCAACAATACATTTATAGCAAAATGACCCACAATATATTTTATAGTACAATGACCAGCAATACATTTTATCTGTAGTTGAATGCATACAATTATGTTCAAAACATATTTACTTGAAGCCATAAAATTGGGTTCAAATTATTTAGATTTCAGCATTAAATAACCCAGAGTAGTTAATATACTACTTAACAAAATCAACCAATTAACCCTGTCAAGATATATCACAAGATATTTAGTCAGTCAGTTAAGTGCCATATGTGATAAATGCTTGGACAATCATGTCTCAAAAGAGACATGACTGACTGGGCAGAAGATTATCCTGCAATAGGTTGCCATTACTTTATGCAGTACATTGGTCGCCAGCCAAGACTATAGAACCCAATCTATCCTGTTATTTAACCCATAACTGGAGGGAAGAGAGATTAATACATTTCCCAAGTGTATTTGCACATAAGCAAATGCAATGAATTCAACTGGAATTCGAACTTGGCTCCCTGATTTCTCGTTCCGAGCTGATATCCACTGCAACACAACGCACATCCACATGTTACAATACTCAATAAGATATTGCAATACTCAATTGTGAGATATGATATTAAGCAATGCCTGCACAGTGTAAAATGAAGGAAGATGTTACAATGGGTCAGTCCTACTCTCTAAGCAAGAACAGCATATACCTGTTGTAGAGTAGCTAGCACCCCTTCAGCACCCTAATCGATGAACTGGCTCATAACCTGAAAGTCTACAAGTATGTATTTAAAGGGTCATTTTTAATAAGTTGGTCAAGCAAATTGATATTGAACTGATTTACTTCATCAGTCACCATTTAGACCCTCCTCTCTTTTGCTCATAAGTTTTGTCTTGTTAATTGTTTGTCAGTTATTTTTCTGTATTTTTTGTATATATCCGTTAGCACCAGATATTGTGCTGAATGAATACATTAAGCACTCATTCTTCTCTGTGTATCATTCACCCTGTCAATATACCCAAAAAGAACATATCAGCAGCATTATGTGCTCTCAAGCTGTAGGTGTTAAATCAGAGTTTTCCTTCTCTTAGTTCAATATTTTAACAAAGTCCAACATTCCCCAAAATTTTACTGCATGCCTGGGCACCAACTCAGGTATTTTCCATCTCTGTGCCAGTGATAGCTGGCAATTGATACCAGGAAAGAATTCCTCGACTTTTTCAGAGGCTTTGTTTTTAATATTGTGGAGTGTCTAGCCCTCCACCTCACCAGAAAAGCTTGGTGGTGGAACTACTTTAGTTCTCAATAACGTGACAATGAGGCAGGTAGTGATGGGTTACATTATACCAGTAGTACTTTTCATGTGACCTGACATGCATACATATATATATATATATATATATATATATATATATATACACAATTTTTCCACACCGGTAGCATAACTGTGAGTTTCATGAACAATGCAACCTTTAGGTGCAGAATTAAGAGTTAAAGGTCAGTCTTAATTTAGCATCTGAAGATTGTGTTGTGCATGAAACTAAGAATTGTACTACCAAGGAAGCAAAAATTTATATTTGTTATTAATATATGATTTATAGCTCTGTTGTTTTAATTTGAGCACTCCATGTGTCGTATTATCTATCTATCTATCTATCTATCTATCTGTGTGTGTGTGTGTGTGTGTGTGTGTGTGTGTGTGTGTGTGTGCGCATGTGAAACTTAAGTGGTGGTTTGAATGTTTGTCTCTTTTGAGGTGTGATGCTGTAAGGCATTTTTGATCAGTTCTAAAAACCTAGGCATTGAGTCCTGTTTAGGTAGGTGATTGTCTCATACTTATATAGGTTTTCTTCATTTTTGCTGATAGTATATTTGTTTTTACACATAAAAAAGTTTTCAGATCAATCAAGAGTGGATTAAGGAAATTGTGATTTTTCAGATTTTAAATAAAGGATAAGCTGAAAACTTTTTTGGCACCCTTGATATATGATCTGATGATCACTTAAGCCATTACTGCAAATACTATGCCATTCTGATTTCTGTGTCCACACTTACATAAAATACTGGCCATGTATATATCTATCAAATGAAGTTTCATATTTCATATTTTCAGTATCTGAAGTGCTTGAGAGGCAAACATATGCAGCATTATATATTACTAGCAGTATAGCCCGACATTGCTTGGGTGTAATGAAAGCTTTAAAATTAATCCATGGTCCTGGAGCTCAGATTCAGCCTAAAGAATATTTGTGTGAAGTTTGGTGAGAATCTGATAAAAATTGTGGATTTGTATAAAGGACATACAGACAGATAAACAGACACACGCACAAACATCTTGCCTTTTATATATATATATTATCAATTTTCTGCACTATTGTAAGAACTGCAGCCTTGAAACTTCTGAATATCATTTCTTATGTCTTTGTCTATGAGTGTATCAAATTTGATTAAAATCGGACCACTCCTTCTATAACCCGATTTTTTCAATTATCGATATTTATCGGGGGTACCTCGACACACAACCTAGCTAAGAACACTCGCAGACGCTTATAATACAACTGTGTAAATTTTCAAGAAAATCGGTTCAGCCGTTTCAGAGTCTACAGGTAATGGACACACACACACACACACACACACACACACACATACAAAGTTCCATTTATAAATAAGTTTAGATATTACTGTTTGCTTTATATAGTTTTGTGGGAGAGTCAATCAAATTATGAGAAGTTAATGCCTGACTAGAGAAGGATGACCTTATGCCATGAGATATACATATTATTTCACTTATTCATCCTGAAGTTTGACTTGCTTGGGGAATCTTTTTCTTAAGTTTTTTAACCCTTCAAAAAAAATCTGATGTTTAATGACAGAAGCACTGATTTGAAAAAGCAGATTGAGCAGTGAACATTTTTCGCTTCTACTTCCGAGCTTAATTTAGTCCCTCATAAATAGTGATGGGTCATAAAAGTATACTTAAGTCATTTTTAACTCTTCTCTCTCTCTCTCTCTCTCTAACTCTCTCTCTCTCTTTCTCTCTCTTTTTTTCTTTCTTTTTTTTTATCAATTCCCCACAAGCAAGCTGATAATGCCACTAAGACAAGTTCTATTGGGAGTGAAATGAATGAGAGAAGTCAAATTTTGAACAGAAAACAAGAAATAAACCTCTACTCTTGTTCAAAAGCCCAGAATGGAGAGTAAATCAGGAGGTAGGTGAACCTATCTGCTCCTACTGAAGGGAAAAAATAAATAACAAATAAAATTTCAAATTTCAGGTGGAAATGTTAGAAGCAGAGAGTTGAAGAAACAGGAAACCTAGTCCTAAACAGAAAACAATATATATACATTGACTCCCGTTCAAAAAACTGGTGGAGTATTTGACTCATCATCCTCAATCCATCACACCCAGATGGGGCATATGGCAGCAACTTTTTGTTTCTGTTTCTGTAAAAAACTGTTTTTTACGGGGCAGGGTTGTTAGCTCTGCACCCAACCCCCAAATCTGGAGGACTGGTGGACCATTCTTGGTCCTTATGTTTACAGCACCTGGTATTCTCAAATGGTCACCCATTTAAGTACTGACCAGGCTCGATGTTGCTTAACTTCGGTGATCGGACGGGAACTGGTGTATTCACTACGATTAGCCATAGATAGTATTTGACTGTTTCAATAATTAAATATGTGAGTTTTTTATGCAAACATTTTATAGTACATGAAATAAGGGTGATGAAAAAGAGTATATGCACAAAATTACAGCCAATGGATTTGCAATGCAAGATAATATTTATTAAAACAAAATTAACAAAAGGAAAGTTTAAAAGAAGAGTTTCTTTTGTCAAAAATAAATTGCATGTGTAACGAAATGTTCATAAATATACTCAAGTGGGATTCACTGGGTTGGTATGTTTTAATGGGAAGCATTCACAACCCTTTTAGCTTCAGTCTGGAAAGTTCAAGCCCCACAGCTCGAAAGTGGAAAACCAAAAGAGAGCGTTACTGTAGGGTTCATGGGTTTATTTTATATTCCAAATTTACTGTTAATACAAGGTTTATTTAGGGTTGCTGCTATTCAAATTCCAGTTGAATCCCTTGCATTCACTTATGCACAAATACCCTTGAAAAAGGTATTGATCTGTCTCTTCCCTCCAGTTATGGGTTAAATAATAAGACAGATTGGGTTCTATAGCCTTGGCTGGCAACCAGTCTACTGCAGAATGCAATGGCAACTTACTACGGGATAATCTTTTGCTCAGTCAGTCATGTATCTTTCGAGACATGATCACCAAAAACATATATCATGTATGGCACTTAACTGACTGACTGATATTATGTTTAAGAGCTGCTACTGATATTAACTGGCAGCCTGTCGTGTGTGTTAGGTCTCGTCCGTGTAGCCCTGGCGCACCGTTACCAGCTTCTGTGCTTTGCTGCTGCTGCCGCTGATGCACATCATCTACCATTTTGCCATTTGCCGTTGCCATTTTCGCTGCCATGCTGCCAGGACCACTGCTGCCAGGACCGCTGCTGCCAGGACCACTGCTGCCAGGACCGCTGCTGCCAGGACCGCTGCTGCTGCCAATACAAAATGACAACGCCTATGACTACAATGACGCTGCGGCTGCACGCCAACTCCACTGCTATTGCAAAGCATAGTTGAAAACAACAAGGAAAAGGAAGCGGATGTATGTTGTGGTGCAGTGGATATTGACTTGGAATGGCAAATCAGGGAGCCAAGTTCGAATTCCAGTTGAATTCCTTGCATTCACTTATGCACAAATATCCTTGGGAAAGGTATTAATCTGTCTCGTCCCTCCAGTTATGGGTTAAATAATAGGACAGATTGGGTTTTATAGCCTTGGCAGGCAACCAGTCTACCGCAGAAAGCAATGGCAACCTACTGCGGGATAATCTTCTTTCAAGACATGATCGCTCAAAGCATGTATCACGTATGGCACTCAACCAACTGATATTAAAGGGCACTACAATGGGAAGGAGTGGGAAATGGATGATAAGCAAACCTATCTACTTCTACTGAAGAAAATATAATAAATAGTAAGATTATTAATACTACCAATATGAATAAATCAACTAAAATTAAAATGAAAGAAATATTAACCAAACATTAATAAGGGTTAACAAGGCTTCATCTCAAATATAGAAATATTCTAGATATTATTACTAATGTAAATAAAAATGAAAGAAATATTAACCAAAAA
The DNA here is from genome assembly GCA_037127315.1 of Ascarosepion bandense. Classification (NCBI taxonomy): domain Eukaryota; kingdom Metazoa; phylum Mollusca; class Cephalopoda; order Sepiida; family Sepiidae; genus Ascarosepion; species Ascarosepion bandense. Next base: position 857,703 of record JBBBDQ010001125.1, read on the forward strand.
TTAATAAGGGTTAACAAGGCTTCATCTCAAATATAGAAATATTCTAGATATTATTACTAATGTAAATTAAAATGAAAGAAATATTAACCAAAAATTAATAAGGGTTAACAAGGCTTCATCTCAAATATAGAAATATTCTAGATATTATTACTAATGTAAATAAAAATGAAAGAAATATTAACCAAAAATTAATAAGGGTTAACAAGGCTTCATCTCAAATATAGAAATATTCTAGATATTATTACTAATGTAAATAAAAATGAAAGAAATATTAACCAAAAATTAATAAGGGTTAACAAGGCTTCATCTCAAATATAGAAATATTCTAGATATTATTACTAATGTAAATTAAAATGAAAGAAATATTAACCAAAAATTAATAAGGGTTAACAAGGCTTCATCTCAAATATAGAAATATTCTAGATATTATTACTAATGTAAATAAAAATGAAAGAAATATTAACCAAAAATTAATAAGGGTTAACAAGGCTTCATCTCAAATATAGAAATATTCTAGATATTATTACTAATGTAAATTAAAATGAAAGAAATATTAACCAAAAATTAATAAGGGTTAACAAGGCTTCATCTCAAATATAGAAATATTCTAGATATTATTACTAATGTAAATAAAAATGAAAGAAATATTAACCAAAAATTAATAAGGGTTAACAAGGCTTCATCTCAAATATAGAAATATTCTAGATATTATTACTAATGTAAATAAAAATGAAAGAAATATTAACCAAAAATTAATAAGGGTTAACAAGGCTTCATCTCAAATATAGAAATATTCTAGATATTATTACTAATGTAAATAAAAATGAAAGAAGTATTAAGTCAAATGTTAATGAAGGTTGACAATGTTTCATTTCATAATGATAAAGTCATAGTTTGTTAAAAAAAGATTTCCCATCTTTTTTTAAAAAAGACTTGTGATATTTCTAAAACTGATTAATTTTATCGTACATGAAAGAAAACTCATCAGTTTATTTAATTTGTTTGTAGTATTTTCTTAGACTGTGCAAATATCATTTGAGATACTTTCCTCCTGATAGTAATTCAACAAGATTGTCTGATAGTTGTGGAGCAAAAATGTGAGGAGACATTTTTTTCTTTTATAATGATGTTGACAATGTACAAGACCTTGATGCCACTCAGAGAAGAGGGTTACTGATGTAATGAATAGGTAATGAATATGTATACACCTTGGTTCCCCCTCACTGGAATGTGATTGACTGTTATCAGTTATAAATACAGATGAAGACAAGAACGTAGACAGAGGAAGAGATCTATTTGTCTACAATTATTGACTACGCCTCAGGATACTGCATACGACAATTACATCTACGTCCTAGATTGACCTAACCAGTTAGATCTGACGAAACCACTTAACTACCGCGTATTGATATATATCCCTTTTTGGGACATATCAATTACTTAGTAAGAGACAGTCTCTGCAGATATGTGAGAAAGATAGTGGTTAAATCTTGTGAGTCACTTCCACATAGCAGCAGTTTGTGAGAAGAAGCTGCCTTACATCCCACTAATGGAATATGAAGGGAATGAGGGGTTTGCTGCAATGTGCATGACATGGTGAGTTTTAGGCATGAAGATTAAGAACTAAGGAATGTAATTTGTCTGAACACTTTCCATAGAAATAGTGATAGAGCAGCAAGAGGCTTGCAACATTTTGTTTGTGGGAAAGGGGTTGTAGGGTTGAAGATAATTTATCACCCACAATGATGCAGAGACACTTTTGTACTTTGTCGAGACTGAAAAATGAAGACTGGGCAGCCCCTGACCATATATGGTCGTAGCATTCCATTTTTGGCCTGATTGGCTCTTATAAAACTAGAGGATAGCAGGAGTCAGGTATTTGCTTGAGGGGTACAGAGAGATCAACCAAAACCAAACTGGCAACTGGGTCCCACCCATTCACAGTTAGGTTAGCGAAATGCAAATGACAATTCTACTCCTGCAGCTTCTTCTCTCGCACTTCGTGCTTGTGGAACTCGCTCCCTTATTCTTGCTTTCCTGACGGCTACAATCTCCAGAAATTTAAATGCATTGTCAACATTCATCTACTAACCACTTGACCCTAGCCCTTCCCCCACCCCGTATATCCTTCCCTTTCTCCCCACCCTTGAAACTGTCAACACACCTGCATTCTCATCTTTCTATTGCTCCTTTCTAATTGGCTTGTACTCCTCTTCTCTCTCTTCTAATTAATCTTCTTTCAATAATGTAACCCCCCAACAATTAGTGGCATCTCCGCCTTGCTCGGGGTGAAATGATTAAAAAAAACAAAACATTTTTCCAATATCTTTAATAATAGATTGTATGTACAAGTTCTACTTTAGGTATAGGTTGACTTAACAACTACTTTTTAGGAACCTACCCATTAAGAAGGACTTTATCATTGAAAAGACCATTCCAGTGATTCTGTAGCTAGAGAGAGTAACCCTTTATCTTAAATCTTGTCAAAAGCCTTTAAAATATCTAATCTGATCAACCTTGAGATGCCATTGTGGTGTCTAGCACATCACTGATTCTGTGAATAATGGCTATGAGGATACCAACTGTGGACTAGGCTGGAATTAATCACTGTTAAAGAGGTTGTTCCTATTCAGGTGATCAACAACCTTCTTGTTAAACAATGTATTTTCTAATATATAGTGCTGTGAAGCTTCTTTTTCTATGTGCCCTAGCCTTTCAGGATGTAGGCAATCATGGTTTCCACATCTCCCTATCCCTGGTGGCTCTTAATATGTTTTCTCCTGTTACTCTACACAACCCCCGTTCCGTCATCCACCTGATCAGGCCCTTCAAATATGTTGCCTTCCTCTGTTTCTTTTTCCTTCTATCTGGCCTGTCAGTATCAGGTTCTCCAAGCCCTTCTTTCTAATTACATGTCCCATGAACTTCAGTTGTCTCTTCCTGATGCTCATGATTAGTTTTCTTTTCATTGCCATTCTTTCCAAAACCTCCTAATTGCTCACATGTTCGGTCCATGATATCCACAGAATCCTTTTGTAAAACCACATTTCTGCTGCTTCAAGTTTTTCTTTATCTTCGATGATATTGTCCAGCATTCACTGCCGTATTGAAGAACTGACATCACATAGCAATCTAGCACTCTCTTCTTTGTTTCTAGGGAAATTTTTCTGTCTTAGTACTTTACTCAACTTCTGGAACATGTCCTTTGCCATGCCAATTCGCCTTTGATGTAACACTTTCCATCTCCTGTTAGAACACTTCCTAGGTATTTAGATTTTAAAAATGTACAGTTGATTCATTCATGTCAAGAAGGGTAATGAAAGATGATAAGGATATGGAAACACATGGGTAATTTTAACAAAATATTCTTAAAGATGTGTCAGTAGCTTGTTTCAGGAAAATAAAACAGAATCCTTGAAGCCTATAGTTTTAATGCATTGTCATGAATTTGAAATATTCATGCAAAACATTAAATGATTGGACACAACATAATATTCAAAAATGTTTAAGACCAAATTGAAGAGCGTTTGTTGCTTACCAAAGGGACATATGATTTGCAAGTAGATGGAGGGAGATATTTTAAAATACTTAGCTTTCTTGGATTGTTGAAAAAAATTCTTTGAAGTATGGATAGAGGTCGATAATATAATTGGCGTGTACGGCAATGCTGGTCGTGAGAAACTGAAATGAAACTGTTCACATGACTGCAGATATTCTTCTGATTAATTTCATTTTTCTCTTCTTTTTCTATCAAAAACAATTTTGCGTAGGCTCCATACTTTCTTTCCTTCTTCTTGGTTCACCAGCTAATTTCTGTGAAGATAAGGTTTTCATGGGTCCTGATGTAATGAATAGATAATGAATATGTATACACCTTGGTTCCCTCTCACTGGAATGTGATTGGCTGGTGTCAGCCATAAATATAGACTAAGGTGAAGAGATCTATAGGTTTATTGGTCCTTCACTAAAGATCTACCACTAGAGGTCTACATGTCTTCGACTAGAGATCTACAACTATTGATCTATGACTATTGACTACACCTATGACTATTGACTACACCTATGTCTCAGGACACTGCATATGATGAGTACTGTACATTCAGTTGAGCCACCGTTCTAGATGTCAGGTGTGGGTATTCCAGATGAGTCAAGTGTGGAGCTGGAAGAGAATTTACGAGCAAAACATTCAACCTTATCAGCTGTGGATGTTAGGACTTCAAATTGATTTAAAAGAGGAGGGATTGAGGGTTTACTGTTGTTTCACACACTTTTGCAGAGCCATCAGTAATCTTTGAAACTAAACTTGCAGATGCTATACACTGTTTCATTCGATCAGCAAACAACAGCTTAGCATCATTTAGGACATGCTTACATTCTATACACGCAGAGACAAAAAGGTGCCTATTGTCGTCAGATGCATCATTCTGATAAAGTCGGAAAGAGTGATTTCTTTGGGCAATGGCGGCCAAGCAAGTTGGAGAGAACCAAAGAGGTAAATGAAGTTTAAGTTGAAATTTCCTGGTTGGGATGAAAGAAGAAGGCCTCAGAAGCACAGTCTTGAACAGATGCTGTTAAATGTACAATCCAAGATAAAATCCAAAAATACTTGAACAAATTTTGGCAGGCGAGGTTACTAACACCAAAACAAGATAAGATACCCATATAAATATAACAACTCATAACAAATGTTCAAAATGTCCTCCCTTTGCTCTTACACCCACACACACCCATTTGATCATTGACTGGTGAACCCTTTCAAATACTTCCATATGGTTTTGAATGTTTTCAAAGGCCCCCATGACATTTTGATGAAGCATCTCTGCATTATTAATGTCTACTGCATAAACCAATTGTTTTAAGTGGCTCCAAAGAGGAAAATCTAAACGTTTAAAGTCGGGGAAATGTGCAGGCTATGCAGCCAGTCCTCTCCTACCAATCTGTCTTTCATGGTAGATGTCAACCAGTTAATCATGAAAAATGTGATTAAAATGTGCTGGAGTATGTAACTTTGATAGATGTAACCTTGTCCCCACAACAAAATAGTGCCATCTACTGTAAACTTTCTTTAGACTTAATAATTCAAAAACAAATGATTAGTGAACTTTTGTCTTTGTTTTGATGTGAGGAACTTGCCCTGAAAGTTTGTAAAAGTATTTTTCACACACACACACACACACACACACACACAGGGGGCAATGAATGAATTGTCTAAATTATGCAAAAATGAAAAATGGCATCTCATCTTAACCAATATACTTACAAAAATTACACAAAAATATCATGAAATACTAAGGTCCACACATGATACAGTGCTGATAGCATACACAGAAAGAAAACTAAAAGACCTCCTACAGAAGGTAGCTGAAGAGAGTGACAAGAAAGGACTACAAATAAACTGCAAGAATACAGAATGCATGGTCATCAGGAAAAAGGGTAGCCCCAAATAGTAATTACAGGTGAGGGACTCTAAAATCAAGCAGGTACAGAAATTTAAATACCTAGGAAGTGTTCTGACAGAAGACGGAAAGTGCGACACTGTGCTCTGAAGGCAAATTGTCATGGTGAAAGAAACATTCCAGAAGTTGAGTAAAGTATTAAGAAACAGGACAATTTCACTAGAAACAATGAGGAGATCACTGGATTGCTTTGTGATGTTGGTTCTTCAATATGGCAGTGAATGTTGGACAGTATCTTCAAAGATGAAGGAAAACTTGAAGCAGCTGAAATGTGGTTCTACAGAAGGATGCTACGGATATCATGGACTGAGCATGTGAGCAATGACAAGGTTTTGGAAAAGATGGAGACAAAAAGGAAATTAATACTGAGCATCAGGAAGAGACACCTAAAGTTCCTGGGACATGCAACAGGAGGGATTAAAGAACCTGTTACTAAAAAGAGACAGAGGAAAGCAGTGGATAACATATTTGAAGAACCTGATCAGGTGGATGACGGAACAAGGGTTGCATGGTGCAACAGGAGAAAGCGTGCTAAGAGCCACCAGGGATAGGGAAATGTGGAGAGCCATGATCGTCTACGTCCTGAAAGGACATGGCACATAAAAGAAGAAGGAAATTTATTCAATAAAACTGACATTCATTTCAACCACAGCATCCAGCCAATTTCAAAATCTCCTGCAACTCTTCTGGATTGACTTCTTGTTTAAGTTGGTGAATGTTGCCATAATCCTTGCCTTCAGTTAATCTTGGGTGTTACAAGAAATTTTGTTGGTCTCTCGCTTAAACTTGCACCCAACACATAATAATCAAGGGGGTTGGAGTCTTGTGAGTTAAGTGTCCAGATGTACAGGTTGATGTGGTCACAGAAATTATCTGACAGCCATGACTGGGCTCTTCTGCTTGTGTGGTATAGTGCAAAGTTCTGTTGCCAGACACAGTTTTAAAGCATCTCCTGTCTTGAACTAGGGCAGCACTATCTTCTCAAAACACTTGATGTAGGCCTACTTGTGAAGTCTGAGGCCCTGTCGGAAGATGGATTAAGGCATAACATTGCTACCACTAGTGATCATGCCAAACACTATCATAATCACTGTTAGACTCATCCAACTTTTTCCAAACCCTTTGCACTGTCCTTAAATTTACACCCAAGCGCTGAAATGCTTGTATTGGAGCTTCCGGTGTGAATGCCAAGCAGTACAGCATGTCATTTCCAAATTCTGGCAGAGCCTACTATAGTGTGAAGTTGACAAAACAGAAAAAACATTGCACATGTGCAAAATTAAAAATATAAAATGGCAAAAAATATACCCATTGCCACCTGTACACACACACACACACACACACACACACACACACACACATATATGTATATATAGACAGTCACATATACATATATGTATACACACTGACACATTCACACACACATATCCATATATACACAAACACAAACATCTGGCGTCTGTATACACTGCTTAAATACAAGACGTTAAAATTTCCCTTCTCTGATGCCATGCACCGATGGCTTAGGGAGTAGAGACTCTGACTGACACCAAACCGGTCAAGTTTTGATCCTGGCCAGAAGCAAGTGGATATGGCCAGAAGCAAGTGGATATGTCTAGCCACACTGATGAGCTGTGATACAGCAAAACTGGCTTGTATGTGGATGACTAATATATATATATATATATATATATATATATATATATATATATATATATATATATATATATATATATATATATATATATTTACGCTCTCACACCCTGATTGAGCACTCTGGAAGATTGGCAGACTTTGAAATACAGTAGCTACTCTAGCATCTACGCATTGTTCATTCAGCAATTAATTAGAACACTCTCAGCTATTAGGCGTATATAATGATAATATACATGCTAAAAAGTCTGCCTCCTTCTACTGAGAGCCTGTAGCTCAGAGGTAGAATCACCGACTGGTGCCAATTCGGCCGGGTTTCAATCCTGAGTAAAAGGTAATCGGCTGTCTAACCGTACTGATGAGCTGTGTTACAGTGAAACAGATCTGTCTGCGGATGGCTATATATATATATATATATATATACATACACAAACATATACATGTATACACATATATCAATATATACGCAAACATACATGCATATATAAACACATGTACATGTATATATGCACACACACACACACACACACACAACTTCCTTCCTATTTTTGCTTCCCTGCTCCCGACTATCTTCAAAAATGTAAATGCAACGTCAATACCTATTTGTGAATCCTGTTCCATTATTATCCTTTTCTTTAGTTCTTCTCATGAAAGTCTTCTCTTTCCCTGTAATCCCCTGCATCTTAGTGGCATTAATGCCTTGTTTGGGATGAAATGATTAAAAAAACACATCCACATTCCACCAAACAGAATGTGCATGTGTATATGTAGGGAAGCTGGCATAGATGTGCTTCTATCAACCATTCAAGTTGAACCAAGAACATGTAAACTCCCATGATTCCTTTGGGAGGAAACCATTTAAATCTCTCCATATTGATAAATCAATAGATGATGGCAAGCAGTTACTTGAAAGAATGCATAATTGTAAGTTAAGAGGCTATGGTTGACTTGGGCTGTGTGTGCTAATACTTAGTGTTTATCAAAATCTACTCACTGCAAATCCTGGAACAATAAAAGCAGTTGAAGAAATTCATGTGCCGCTTTCAGATACTTCTTTTCATAAATACCAAAGTTTTTATCTTGCTGTTAAAAGAGTTTCTCAAGTATTACATAAAGGCATTACAAGTAAATGCCATATTGTATCATCATTAATAAATATTTTCTTGATTTAATTCATTTATCAAAGTTACTTTATACTTAGTTTGGTTTGTAGATCTAAACTTATTTATAAATGAACTTTGTGTATGTGTGTGTGTGTGTGTGTGTGTGTGTGTGTGTCTGTTCCCTATAGACGCCAAAATGGCTGAACCGATTTTCTTGAAAACTTACACAGTTGCAGTATAAGTGTCTGCAAGTGTTCTTAGCTAGGTTTTGTGTTGAGGTACCCCCGATAAATATCGAAAATCAATAATCGAAAAAATCATTTTATAGGAGTGGTATGATTTTAATCAAATTTGATACACTCATAGACAAAGACATAAGAAACAATATTTAGAAGTTTCAAGGTTGCAGTTCTTACAATAGTGCAGAAAATTGATAATATATATATATAAAAGGCAAGATGTTTGTGTGTGTGTGTGTCTGTTTATTTGCCTGTATGTCTGTATTTTTTTCAGCCCTTTTATTTTAGTTTTTGCTTTGGGTTTGACTCTAAGTAGGTATAATTGTAGTTCTTAGTCTCAGCCATGATATCATTTACTCAGAGGACTTATTTAGCCTTCAAAATTCAGTTTACGACAAAAGAAAACTTATTTGAAATCGAGAGCAGGAAATCAAAATTTGACTTACTTCCATTCATTTTGCTTTCAGTCTACGGTTTCGCTTTAAGTGGAAACAACTATTGCTTTTTAGTCTTTCGTGCCAACGTCCAAAGTGTCTGAGCTCCAGGACCATGGATTAGTTTTAAAGCTTTCATCACACCCAAGCAACACTGGGCTATACTGCTAGTTGTTTATAAAAAGACATAAATTAAAGATAGAATTTTCATCTGATCATGAAAACAAATTGGTGACACAAAGAGCATTGCAGTTTTCATTTACTTTGAACTTAGAAAAGGCATGAATTTATCTTCCTTCAGTGATGGGAGAAACTGGACTCTCTTGCCTTGGTTAGCAGCCAGTCTAAGTGAAGAAAGACTTTTAATTCAAATGGCATCTGCTCTGACAAGCTTTATTTCCTGGTGTCATGAATTTATTTGCGCAACTAGATTAGCAACTAGGTCCCACCTTTTACCATCAAAATAGACAAATGTAACCACTAAACTCTACTCCGGCAGTTTCTATCCTTGCACTTCCCACCTGTGGAATTCCCTTCCCCATACTTGTTTCCCTGATAGCTACAATCTTCAAAAGTTTAAATTCAATGTCAATTGCCATCTTTTATCTCCTTGACTTCCTCTTCTATCTTACCCTTTCTACAACATCACCTGTGCCATTTTCTTTTCTGTCTCCCTTCTCCTCTCATTGTAACCCCCTGTGCACCAGTGGCAGTACTGCTTTGCTTGGGGTGAAATGATTATAAAAAACAGTATGAAGAGAGATGGGCTCTCTCAGGCAATCATGCTTTACACAGACCCCACTGCAGGCTACAACTGTCATACATATGATACGGTGTCTGTAATTAGTTCTTCTTGATGTTCCATGTCCTTCCAGGACATAGACAATCATGGCTTTCCACAAATTCCTGTCCTTTGAAGCTCTTAATAAACTTTATCTTTCTGTTATTTCTCCAAGATCTGTTCCACCATCCATTTACCCAATCTCACTAAATATGTCATGAGCTGTTTTCCTTTGTCCATCTGGATTTCTATCTGTTCCATGAGTGTCAGATTTTCCTCATTATGTGCCCCAAAAACCTCAACTGTTTCTTCCTAATGATTTCCTTTTTTTTTTCTATTTTTTCCAAAACTTTGTTTTTAATCACATTTTGGTCCATGGTATCCTCAGCATCCTTCTGCACAACCACATTTCTGTTGCTTCAAGTCTCCTCTTCATGTTTGGATCATAGGACTCAAAAGTTAAATTCTCCAAATATTAAGTTCATTTACTTTGAAATAAGATAAATTTGTTATTTTCTAACATAAAACTTCATTAAATCATATAATTATTCTAGCTATACTTCATAATTCTATCCTTCCAGAATTTTTTATTTTTCTAAGCAAAAAGCTGATCTAGGTGCCTTGAACAATTTTTCAGAAAATTATTATTATTATTTCTTTTTATAAAGAAAATTCTGTAAAGACTGAACTAAATGGTAATCTGAAGGGGCAAATTCAAGACAACGGACAATAGAAAATATCAGTCAAGAGTTAACAAGCTTTGTCTGGTTTCCCACCAAAAATGTCATCTGTTATTGTTGGAATATTATACTCTCTCATTGATGTAATGAATATGTATACACCTTGGTTCCCCCTCACTGGAATGTGATTGGCTAGCGTTAGCCATAAATATAGACTAAGGCAAGGCTGTCAAGAGATCTACCATTGAAGGTCTATTGGTCTTGCACTAGAGATCTACGACTATTGACTATGCCTACGTCTCAGAAGTACCCTCTATTACGTCTATAATAATATAGACTAATGCGAGGATGTCCAGAAATCCAGAGGTCTATTGGTCTTCCACTAGAGGTCTACCACTAGAGGTCTATGTCTACTGACTACACCTATGTCTCAGGATACTGCATATGACGTCTATTACGTCTATGTACTAGATGGTTCTACTCAGTTCTGTTTGCCTTAACCACTTAACTACCTCAAATGATATATATATATCTCTTTCTGGGACATATCACTCATTAAATCCAAATATTTTTTATTGAATGCTAATAGGGGAACATTGTGGTGCAGTGGATATCAACTCGGAACGACAACTTGGGGAGCTGAGTTCAAATTCCATTTGAATTCCTTGCATTCACTTACACACAAAACCCTTGGGAAAGGTATTAATCCATCTCTTCCCTCCAATTATGAGTTAAATAATAGAACAGATTGGGTTCTATAGCCTTTGCTGGCAACCAGTCTCCCGTAGAAAGCAATGGCAACTTATTGCGGGATAATCTTCTGCCCAGTCAGTCATGTCACTTTCAAGACATGATCTCCCAAAGCGTGTATCACGTATGGCACTTAATTGACTGAATAAGAGAGCTCTCCTTCTCATTTGGATTCACAGTATCCTTTTCTTGGTATACACTTAGTGGGGTAGTTCATTTCACTTGTTTTACAATCGCTTGCATTCAAAATTGTCATTTACATTATTTACATTGTGCAAACTTTCCTCATCTTTATTGCCATATTCAAAACATTTCAACCATTGTACACTCTAACCTTCTTCAGATGATATACATTGAAATTTTGAACTGAACCATTTATTTAGTCCATGGGGGTAAATTTTTCTAACTCCACGTTTTGGAGGGATACCTCAGTATCAGTAATTCAACTATTATATTTTGCAATACTCAACCAATGTTTTTATCCACTTTGCCATGTGAGATCAGTTCAAAATTCCAATGTATATCACCTGAAGAAGTTCAGAGCATACTTTGGTCAAAATATTGTGAATATGGCAATAGAAATGAGAAAAATGGCCCAAATGATGTAAATAGTTACAATACCTCATCTCAGAAATATAGACAAATATTCAAAATTGTCTTATATCTTTTATCATCATCAGGTACCCCAGCATGGGGTAATGGTTAGCAAGGCTCTTCTTGTTGGTCATTATTGCTGAGTAGTGAATTCGATCCTCACTGGGTGCCCCAAATAAAATTCAACATTAAATAATCCAACAAGGGTTGATGTATTGTAAAATCAACAAACCAACAATCAGCATGGAGTAATGCTTAGTGAGGCTAGTCTGGTTGACCATTACTATGACCAGTAGTAGTGAGTTTGATCCTCACTGAATGCTCCCATATAAATTTCAACATTAAATAACGTAACAAAGGTTGGCATTATAATCAACTAACCTAACTTTTCATCATCTATCACAATTTCTTTCAAACATGGAATATTAAATAGAGGACAGCGTTTTCTTTTCGTTTTGTTTGTTTTTTGCTTAACTTACATGTAAGCCACACATTAAAAAGACTAACATAAACAAGCTGATGAAAATGATTTTCTGTGTTAGATTTGGATACTCAAAATATTTGCAATCTATTATTTTGTACGACACTGAATATTATTAAGTCATACTTTCAATTTGATCACTATCAACCTCCATGAGTCAACTTAACTTTTGAGCATTGTTCAATCTTTATCATGAAACTTTTCAAACCATTTTTATATAATCAATTATTCAGTATTTTCTCTATAGAAATATATTTCCATTTGTGCTGCAAGTATCTCTTCTGAAGAAAGTATAATATGCTGAAAATGTTGTTTATTTTTATTGATCTTAAATGTGAGAGAACCAAGAAAACAAAAGTAATTCAATTTTGACAAAATGTTTTGAAAAATGCCAACTGATATTACAGCTGTCACAGGACAATTAAAAATGGTTTATTTATACATTTTTCAAATGAATTTAGTTGAAACTAAGTGCTCCAAACCCCTGTCCTCGACAAAAAAGAAAACAATCTTTTAGTTGACCCAATACACTGGAAATATTAAAACTAGTAAACAATGCACTTTTTACAATACTTTAATATTATCATAATTATATGAAGTAGTCTTATCTTTAGTTAAGGGATAGTTTTATTTGAAATTATTAATGTAAATTTTGGTTGATATATATATATATATAAGTCAATTCTGTGGTTACATGATATCACATGTAGAATTTATTAAACAATTTTGATTTACTATAGTGATTTTATATTAAATTTCTGGCCAGTGGCAATAATCCTTGCCACAAATAATTGTTTCAAATTGCCTGTCTGGATTGCTATGTGTTGTTCGTTCTTCAATATGACAGTGAATGCTGGACAATATTATCAAAGATGAAGGAAAAACTTGAAGCAACTGAAACATGGTTCTCCAGAAGGATGCTGCAAATATCATGGATTGAGCATGTGAGCAATGATGAGGTCTTAGGATGGAAACAAAAAAGGAAATTAATACCGAGCATCAGGAAGAGACAGCGAAAGTTCCTGGGACATGCAATGAGGAAAGAGGGTTTGGAGAATCTGATACTAACAGGCCAGTATAGAGGGAAAAAGCAACAGGGGAAAACAGCAGATAACATATTTGAAGGACCTAATCAGGTAGATGATGAAATGAGGGTTGCATGGTGTAACAGCAGAAGGCGTGCTTAGAGCCACCAGGGATAGGGAGATATGGAAAGCCATGATCGCCTACGTCCTGAAGGGACAAGGCACATTGAAGAAGAATATATATGCCAATTGTTTATAAGAAATTATAATGCGAATATAAAGTGGGGAATCAAATCTATATTATAACCAATATATAAACTGATCCCTCATTTGGTGGCCATGCTAGTTTTTATTCATTTATATTCTAGATTTATGGGCTTGAGCTAGTGGATGGCAGAGCAGGGTTTGGGTGGTGTAACAGGAGAAGGCGTGCTAAGAGCTACCAGAGATAGGGAGACCTAGAAAGCCATGATCACCTATGTCCTGAAGGGACAGGGCACATAGAAGAAGAAGAACCAGAAAAAGCTGAAAACAAGGAAAATCTTTCTTCACTTTCATTGAAACATTCATTGAGCTGTTTGGAAAATTTGTATATGTTGTGACATCAGTGTCTATGAATTCTCAAAATATGTGTGTTCAGTTGACATAATGACGACAAGTCAGAATGCAGTTCCCTATGAAGATGCATTTCTCTGCTGGGTGTGGTTACAAGATTCCCCTTTACAGTGATGCAGCAAATTCTTTCATTGTTAGTTGGGTATGAAACAGTAATCACTGTTGTAGTTTTGGTTTGGTTTTGGTTTTTTTATACTTCTTGCTGCCCACTGGCTTTACTGCTACTCTAACATGTCTCATCATTACTTACTCATTCTTTGCACAAAGTATTTTTGGCTATGACAAAAAAAAATAAAAAAAGCAATGGGCTAAACAGTGAAATTTTCAACTTGTTTTTTACCTAAAATTTCACAAGTTTTGGTTGTGTCATTTTAATACATATTGTTAATGCAATATTCACTTGGAAAACAAAAAATATGTAATTATTCTTACAGTCCAAATTCTGCTTTGTCTTTGTGATCATTCTTTGTGATGAACAATGCATTAACTTCAAAACTATGATGGCAAAATATTTGAGAGGATTATTAGCTGTTTTCTCACAGGTTCTCTTCCTGGGCATGATAGCAGTGAAATATATATATATATATTGTAATAGTTGTTACATTGGTTTATAAATTCATAGTATCACTACACAAAAATTTTCGCATTTCGAAGCTACCTTTAGGTGCTTCTCATTGGGGGGCAAAGTTGAAATGAAAATTAAATGGTTAAAAACAGTTTATTTGTGGTGATACGCTGTTTAAGTGAAAGTGGGGTTGGGAGCTTATTCTGATTGTATTGTAATCTTAGAGATATGGGTTCACTTAAACAGCATATCACCACAAATAAACCGTTTTTCACCATTTAATTTTCATTTCAACTTCATCACCCGATGAGAAGCACCTAAAGGTAGCTTCGAAATGGTAAAATTTTTGTGTAGTGATACTATGAATTTATAAACATTATAACAACTATTACAATATAATGCTCTACATTTGTATCGAGCACTTTTTATAAAAGTAAATGCATGAAAAGGAGGTTAAAAATCCTGCGAGTTCCACAACTTTGTTACAATATCTATATATATATATATATATATTCGGTAAAAACTTAAAATGTAATGACCCATCTGTGTGTGTGTGTATATATATATGTGTATTCCCAAATATATATATATTTGGGAATACACATATATATACACACACATTTTCTTGAATGAAGCCAGGAATTTTTTCAGCACTCCATTTTTTTATTTTTATCTTTAGATTTCAATTGATTTTCTTTTTATTTATTTCCTAATTTTCTTAATTCCTTCTCGTCATTTCTCCTAACTCTCTCTTTTTTCCCCAACTTCTGTTTGATTATCATTATTATTCTTATTATTTTTACATGAGTTTATTGATCAGAAAGTGCAATTGTTTCCAGATCAGATGGACAGATACTACACACTGATCATACGATCATATGTAGAAAGATGGGACAGTTGTACAAACAGATAAGTAGAATAACAGATTAAGCAATATGAAATAGTAAAGATCTTATTGACTCTATACCATAATATAAAAATAAGTTTCATATGTATAAAGTATAAAGTAATCAGTCAGTTAAGTGCCATACGTGAAACACGCTTGGACGATCATGTCTCGAAAGAGACATGACTGATTGGGCAGAAGATTATCCCGCAGTAGGTTGCCATTGCTTTCTATGGTAGACTGGTTGCCAGCCAAGGCTATAGATTCCAATCTGTCCTGTTATTTAACCCATAACTAGAGAGAAGAGATGGATTAATACCTTTCCCAAGGGTATTTGCATATAAGTGAATGCATAGAATTCAACTGGAATTCTAAATCGACTCCCTGATTTCTCATTCCGAGCTGATATACAATGGACCACAACGCACATAAAGTCATAAGCGGATTAATCAGTAGTGTCAATTCTAGTTGTTTTCATCACATTGCATAATTATAAGTAGTAATTGACTGATTTGTGTTTTTACAGTTTGTCAACCTTTTTTAAGTTATTTGAAGATGAAACATATTTTGTGTTGTAAAAATAATTTGTTTTTTACTAGTGAATATTGCATTAATAATTTTTTGTAACAACAACAATGATTTTTCCAGATAGAAGTCCTATTTATTTCATAACTAGGGAATGAGAGGCATGCATATCTTTCTCATGGGTATTTGCATGTAAGTGAATGTAATGAACCGAACTTGAATTGGCTCCTGGGTTCTCATTCTAAGCTGCTATCAGTTACACTATTCATGCATATGTAGATTTCTTTTTATACTCAACTAACAGTATAGCTTGGCGTTGCTCGGGTGTAATGAAAGCTTTAAAACTAATCCATGGTCCTGGAGCTCAGACTCTTTGGACGTTGGCACGAAAGACTAAAAAGCAATAGTTGTTTCCAGTTAAAGCAAAACCGTAGACTGAAAGAAAAATGAATGGATGTAAGTCAAATTTTGATTTCCTGTTATCGATATCGAATAAGTTTTTTTTGTCATAAACTGAAATTTGAAGGTTAAATAAGTCCTCTGAATAAACTGTATCATGGCTGAGACTAAGAACTACAATTATACCTACTTAGAGCCAAACCCGAAGCAAAAACTAAAATAAAAGGGCTGAAAAAATACAGACATACAGGCAAATAAACAGACACACACACACACAAACATCTTGCATTTTATATATATATTATCAATTTTCTGCACTATTGTAAGAACTGCAACCTTGTAACTTCTGAATATCGTTTCTTATGTCTTTGTCTATGAGCGTATCAAATTTGATTAAAATCGGACCACTCCTTCTATAACCAGTTTTTTATCGATTATCGATTTTCGATATTTATCGAGGGTACCTTGACACAAAACCTAGCTAAGAACACTTGCAGACACTTATAGTACAACTGTGTAACTTTTCAAGAAAATCGGTCCAGCTGTTTCGGTATCTATAGGTAATGGACACACACACACAAACACACACACACACACACACACACAGAGGCAAAGTTCCATTCATAAATAAGTTTAGATAAATATGAAAACAATCTCTTATTCATAAATTAATAAACATTTACAAATTATTGAAATATGTTAACAGACTATGTGGAAATCCTTATTATTTACCATTTTATAAAGTTTGAATCAAAATATGAATTTACTTGAGCTACTAGATTAGCAACTAGGTCCCATCCTTTTACAGTGAAACTGATAAAATGTAACCACAATTTCTACTCTGGCAGCTTCTTTTCTCACACCTCTCGCCTGTGGAATTCTCTTTCATATACTTGCTTCCCCGACAGCTACAATCTCCAGGAATTTAAATGTAAGGTCAATAGACATCTCCTATCTCCTATCTCACTCACTCCCATACTTTCTTTCAAGCTCTTTTCTCCATCCACTCCACCCCCATAACACCGGTATTCTCACCCTTCTATTACAATTCTCCTGACACCTCCTATAACCTACCCCTCTTTTTCATCCCTTTCCCCTATGTAACCCCCTGTGCAACAGTGGCAGTAAAACTGCCTTGCTTGGGGTGAAATGATTTTTTTTAAAAATTGGCAATCAATTGGCAATTAGCCAATGTTTTGCTAACCATTCCAATAAACAATCTAATAATTGAAGTGTTTATCATTTTTGTTGTCAATTCTTCATGAACAAAGAAAATGAATAAACATTCCTGAGGAGTGAAGGTAGTTAAAATAATAGTGTTGGCAATAGAAAAACTGTTCTTTTGATACTCCATTTTTTTTGTTGACACAAAGGTCCAACTTTGCCATAGAAAAAAAAACATTGGTTCAGTAGTTAACAATAACATGCTATACACAGAAATCATAACTTCAAAAGATTTATAGTCAATCATGGACTGAATTGATTGACAAAACAAAAACTGTTTTACAAACTGTCAAGTAATAAGTAGTAACTGCACCAAATAATAATGAGATGTTTTTGAGTTATAATCAAAGAAGTTACAGCTTTTTAAGTAGTTAGCTAAAGCCCCACACTCTGCTTTTTTTGAGTTGTATTTGGTTATCTTAATAGAGAAGAATTGGAGAGAAAAAGAAGCCTTTAATAATAACTATTGTTTAGGTAGGAAGAAATCGATTTATTTTATTAGTTTTTCTGCATAGGTACACGCCTGCTGTCACAACCATCTCAGTTACATTGGCTGCTTTTAATGTTGAGACAAGAAGAGGGAGGTTGGTTTTCCCTGGGCTACAAAAGCACTCACTTTTTTGCTATCTACAGAAAATCTAATCATACAATACACATTCCCACCTGACTCTGTGTCGTCCAATATTACTTTGGCTGTTATCGCAACTGCTACGAGCACTGATAACAATGCAGAAAAAAAGGAAGAAAAAACTTCTCTAATATTACAATTTGATACCAGATGCAATTGTGATGAAAAGATCTGATGCGTATTGTACACATTGCAATTATAAATGTTAGCATTTACGAGTAAAAGTTAGTAAAACACTGTTAACAAAAAATGAGTAATTCATAAAACATATTAAAATAAATAAAAATGCAGGTGTAAATTTGATAATGGTATTTGATGTGGAATTTTTTTAATCAGCCAGTACATTTAAATCTAATTGGGTGGAGGTGGGGGTAATTTGACAGAAAGTAATTTGTTAAGATAAAAATGTATTTCAGAGTCTGTTTTTTAAATAATTTTTTTAATTAAGGTGATAATGCCATTAAAACACAAAGGATAACTGGGTGGAAAAAAAAACAGAAAAAAAATGGAAATCCAACTCTAAACAGGAAACTGGGGATAAACCTGTTCAAAAGACCCTTGGAGAATTATGAACCAAATTAATCAGGAAACTAGGGATAAACCTTTACTCCTGTTCAAAAAACCAGGAGAAGTATGAACCAAATGAAACAGAAAACTAGGGATAAACCTCTACTTTTGTTAAAAAGAACCAGGAGATGTATGAACCAAATGAAACAGGAAACTAGGAATAAACCTCTACTCCTGTTCAAAAGACTCAGGAGAAGTATGAACCAAATGAAAGGCAAACCTATCTACTCCTATTCAACAGTACATTTAAATCAAGGATCACACAGCATGTTTTCTTTCCTAACAAAACTACTGCTCTTACAATATGATACATTTGTGATACTCGGCCCAGCTGGCTCATTGTCCCTTGTCCGGAAACTGTTGTGATGATGATGACCAAAACCTGAGTGGGTTGATGCTGTTGAAACGGCACTTGTTATGACGACGCTTTCAGGCCGCTAGGCTAGTCGTGATGATTTTGTCACAGCAGCTGGCTCTCAGGACGTCTATTACAACCACGAACTCTCTGCCCAATGTACAATTGCCAAATTTCAAAGTTTACAACAGAGAGAGGGTTTTGAAAAAAAATAATCAGAGCTTCAAATGTTTTAAATAAAAATAATTCCTTTCAAAGTTTTGTTAAAAATAATCAGAGCTTCAGATGTTCTAAATAAAGATAAGTCTTTCGAAGTTTTGTTAAAAGTAATCAAAGCTTTCAATTTTCAAAAGTAATCAGACTGTCAATTCTTCAAATAAAAACACATCTTTTCGGCTTTTATCAAATTTTGCATAGGCAGTGGTGATGGTGGTGGGGGCGTCGTTTGTCTTTGTCGCCTGACACCTCCAAAAATACACCAAATCTCTCAAAATCTGATTTTCTCACTGAGTCTTGATATTTATAGCAGTCTCCAATTCTCTCGGGGGATCTATGCAACTCAGAGCTTTGACCAATGAGATTATTTTCCACCCACAAGACATAAGGGGGAGTTACAGCTCAACAAATGAAATATCAACACCTCACATGGCGTAATGTCTTTCTATCCTCTTTCTTTCGATTACATCATTTATTTATCTGGTGTTAGAATCTGTTCCCAGGAATAATTTTGGGGATTTAACCTTACCTGACCTCATCAAGGTTTATGACAAGTTTGAAACAATATTCCAGCTAAAGCTTACTTTTTGTTTGATTTTACTAGCGGGTTAAACTTCCACTT